>CM063313.1:435504-448399 GCA_032173965.1 Sitta carolinensis
CAGCTCAGAGGTGCAGAGAGAAACAGTAATAGAAGGGAAAGCAAATTTAGGACTTGGAGAAAGGATAGCCCCCCAGAACAACCTCAGGAGAGCCTCAACTCCTATGCCCAGGATTAAAACTACCAAGAGTCAACAAAGACCAGAGCACCTTTCAGATTGAAGGTGTTTTTTACGTGTACAGAAAGGGACACAGATTAAAAGTATTTTAGACAAGACGTGGGATGTTCTGGAGAAGAACTAAAGTGAAAGAGAAATAAGGGGAATCCACATGATCTGGAAATGAGTAAGTCAGGGAAAAACAGAGGGATAAGATGGCTGAACAGTTTGATAGTTGGTACATCTATCCTTCTTTCCTCAATGAGAATAGCACAATCTGTTGCATTGACTCATTAAATTCCATTTTGAACTGTTTTTCTCGTGGGGTACTCTTTATTCAATGTGAAGATGCATTTACATGCCTGCAACTACAGTCAGGCCACAGGCTGGAGGGCTGCTGTGTCCATAGACACCAGCAACTAGAGAGACCAGGGTGAGGCGACTTAAGTGACTCCAGCAACCGCAATGTGACATCAAGCCATAGGGATCTATGAACCCTAAGTTAGGGTGGACAGCATCTGGAACAAGTGAGGGTCTGGCTGCCAACACCTAGGCTGGGACCACATGCTAGGTGGTCGATGAGCACCCATGTAATTGAAGAGACCTGAATATGTGAAATCAAGCACAGTGATTGCACAAGCACAGACAACGTGGGTGCCAGTGACTGGAATGGGTGCAGGTGTACGAGTTCATCAACCTACCCAGTTGACAGCTGAAGTGGCCTAGGAAGGAAGGAGGTATGGGTGTGAAGATATAAGAGCAGGACCACAGGAGGAGCTGCTGATGGAACAGACCAGTGAAGTTCCATATAGCTGCAAGGAAACCTTATGGCCTGTGGGTCTCTAGGGGCAGAGAATCATGTTTTTTTGTGTATTCAACGCATAACCACAAGGGTTTAGATAGCAGGGGAGCAAGGAAGGTCCAGGTCCAGTTGTATTGTGTGCACACAGGTGTACACACCTGTGTGTCTAGGGGCAAGTCCATGAGGGAGCAGGAGAGTCCTGGTTTAAAGGCATTCCTATGAGTAAAGATGTTTTACCAGGAAACGAAAAAGGGCAACAGCCTTAGAGACTCATACATCCAGGTGCCATCAACAGGGGTGACTGAGATCCATGGGCCAGACACTGGGCACACTGCGTGTGGATGAACACTGTATATAGACACACATTCCCACTAGCAGACAATCTTAAACTGACAAGCTGCTGGTGCTCTTTGTGTTCATCTGAATACCCTGTAAAAATTTATGGGGCTGCCTCTGTACATACCTATCTGTTCTGCATATATAGACATACAATATTTATGTGTATGTGCATACCTACCAGGAATAGTCTCAGCTTCACTACTACTTGTGCTTAAAGCCTGGAACCGGGACAGTCTTGCCTCTATCAGACTAGAGGTTCCAGCCCGAATAGTTAAAAGCGCTCCAAATGAATAATATTGTTCAAGACCCTCCTCTTTGTGTAAGGTCTTCCTGTCTAAAATTTGACTTAAGACTACTCATAACTTACAGACACAAATTACAATGGAACAGAATATTTAACTAGTCTGATTTTTCATTCCATATCTTTTTACTGCCTTCTATTACTAAAAGTACAATTACAATGTCTAAAATTATTTTAGTACAGTAAGTTCCTGAAAGACTCTGAATTAGCATCTTTGCATCTTATACCTCCTTGACTTACCAGAGTCCAATATTTGGCCTTGGCCAAATAAAAAAAAAAAAAATCTAAATTTTCAAAGCAGTAACTAAAAAAGAATATTTTCATTAAAGCTACAATTCAACTCAAACTTGACTATTACTAGCCATCCATGTAAATATGGAAGAAAACTGATGTTTTATCCATTATATCATAGCGTGTTAGAGTGAGAAAGGAGTTTGTGGAAGCCATTATTATAGGAAATATAATCTTCAGTACCATAAGTCAGGGAAAAAATATTTTGTTGCCATTAATAATAAAGGGTGAAAGTACTATTTTCAGAAGAGGACAGAAGAACTGAAGCATGCATTCAAATGACTTCTTAAAATCCAATACTTGAAACAACTTTTGCCCACATTTTTAAATTTTTATTGAAATCTAATTTGTTAAGTTGACTATAACCCTGACACTTCTGCAGGAAAGCTTCAGTGTGTACACAGTAATGCTAGTGAGCATCAGAGTTACATTTTCTACATATGCCCTGTGGTTATACAACAGCTACCCTGTGGATTTAAACACATCATTACTTAACACAACCTAAATTTTTTAGCATTCTGGAAATCTGAATTTTCACTAGTGCAATATGGATTTTTTTCCCCCTTGCTTTCTTATGAGAAACGAACAAACAAACAAACACAGGAGCAAGCTACTTTGTGTGTCTAATAACACCCAATATAGATGCAAGAACATGCTTTTTACCCAACCATTACCTTTCAGCTTCAATCTGCATCAGACCTTTAAAAATACAACGTAGCGCAAAACCCAAGCTTTGCAAAAAGCACGCACTTCAGATAAACTACAATAACTTTTCTCAATTATCACCATAATTCACAAGTTTTGTAAAATTAAGTAATTATTTTTAAATGTAAAGAGTTACTATTCCTTCATCCAGTTCACCCAATAGGTTTCCTGAATCTACATATCAAATTACCATAATGTCATTATTGAAATAAACTGAAAAAATTCCATTAATGATACTAGAGACTTTATGCTTTAGGCTGAAGTCTAATACAATTAGATACAATTTTCATAAACAGATTTTCCATGACAGTATGTTTATCAATTAGAGGAATACCTCAGTATTTTTACTGGCAACATTCTTCACAACAGCAGGAAACAGCTCAGAAGCATCTTTTCCCTTTGCAATCATCTGAAAAAAGAGACATAAGTAATGTAACAATTTAATTTATTAGAATGGGGTTTGCTTTATTACAGATTTGTATTTCAAATCTGTATCTATGAAATTGAGGATAAAGATGTAGGTTTTTGTTAATTATTAGACCTTACAGGATACAATCCATACAATAAAAACTCTTGGGCACTGGCTGGTTATGAGTTTGCTGGAGTGGAATCCATGAACTGGACTTCAACATATGAGACAGGAAATAATTTTTAATGCTTTCAATATTACTAAAAGCAAAAACATTGCTAATATGAAAAGCCCTGCAGAATTACCTTTTGGGAGCTGGAGGGGAAAAAAAAGAGGCACCAACAACCCAACAAAATCGAAGAAGTTAGACAAGTTTAAGTTCCACTCCTTTTTCCTGGAACAACTGTGGTTTGCAACAAAATCAAGGAGAAAAATAAAAATAAACATCACACTTCAAAACTAAAACGAGTATTTTTCCATAGCAAGTTAAGCACAGAAAGCCAAAAGTGTTTATACAGAAAAAAGAATACACAAAAGCCACACTGTAAAAGCAAGATCAATCAACCCCACCAATTTTTTTTTTTTTTTAATTAAAGGAAGTTTTCATGTTTGATCATGAACAAGGCATGTCACAAAGAGTAAAACTGTCACAATAAAGATCATAAACATCAAAACCCTGGTTTAGCTTCAGTTCTTGTACAAACCTAAGAAGAAAGTTATTTGTAGGAAACCAGGTACATAAGAAGGAATAAAATTCTTACATATACACTATAGCGGCACCGTGTTCTGCTTAGATAAAATTCCAATAAAATGTCTAGCAGTACTTAATGTCTGAACTGCAAACCTGGAATTTCAGGATTATGTTACATCAAGTTCAGGGATGCTGAATGCAGACCCAGAGCACCCCCAGCTATAAGAATCTGTGTGTTTTGCTCAAGGTTAAGATTCAGCCAGACAAGCATCAAGTTAGTCAGAAAACAGAAAATCTCACTAAGAAATCATAGAATAGTGACCTTTAAAAGTCATCTAGTCCTGCAGCAAGCAGGAACATCTTCAAGATGTTCACAGACCAGGTTGCTGAAAGCCCTGTCACTGAATGTTTCCAAGGATGGGCTATTCACCATCTCCCTGGGCAGCCTGTCCCAGTGTTTCACCACCATTATTGTCAAATCGTCTTCCTCATATCTAATCTAAATCAATTGTCTTTCGGTTTAAAACCATCCCCCCTCATCCAGTCATCACAGGCTATACTGGAAAGTCCCTCTCCAGCTTTCTCACAGACCCCCTTACATACCTGAAGGTACTATAATGTCTCCCCAGAGTCTTCTCTTCTTTAGCTGATAACCCCGACCCTCTCAGCCTGCCCTCACAGGGCTGGTGCTCCAGCCCTCAGATCTTTTTTGTGGCCTGCTCTGGACCTGCTCTAATGTGTCTGTTTTTCTCACCCTGAGGGCTGCAGAACTGTATGCAATTCTTCAGGTTGGGACTGGTACAAGAGTGGAGTAGAGGACCATAATCATCTTCTTCAACCTGCTGGCCACACTTTCTGGGCTATTAGTGAACACTGTCAGCTCACAACCACCATTTCATCCACCAGCACACCCAAGTCCTTCTTGTCAGAGCTGCTCTCAATCCCTTCATCCACCAGCCTGTGCTGATACTGCCGTCTGCCCTGACCCAAGGGCCTCACCTTGTACTTGGCCTTGTTGAACCCCATGATATTGCCATGGGTCCACATCACAAGTTTGTCAAGAGCCCTCTGGATCCTGTCCCTCATGCATGTCAACGGCAACACAACTGATATTCTGTGTTGCCTGCAGATTTGGTGAAGTTGCCCTCAATCCCACCATCTATGTCATTAATGGAAATATCAAATAGCACTGGTCCCAGTACAGATCCCTGAGGGACACCTCATCACCAATTTCCATTGGGTCCAACATACATAAGCAACAACAAATATGCAGGGATCCAGCAAACAAATGAGTTCTGCAGCTACAGTTACTTCTGTCCATAACCATTATATTCCAACCATTACTCAACATTATACAGATGATTAAACTTCCTATTCTCAACTCACAGATCTCTTATCATTGATAAGATACATTAAAAGCAAAACGAGTTAGGATCTCATGTAACAAAAGCAAGAACACACAAAGCCAGGCAATATCTGGTAAACTGCATATTCTGAGAAGCTTACAAGAAGGACGCTAGAAAAAAGAAAGAAGGCAGCTGTAGTTCAAGCTATTACTCAGTCTTTCCAAAAGGTGTAAGAGCAGCTGTCCAGCATGACATTTTGATCTAACCCATTTAACATCCTAAACTGTTTATTGCACTTGTATTAAAACACAGGAAGTGACACAAGCACTGTGAAAAAGCAAGAACATTAAATGAGTTCCAAGGGGTTTTTAACTAAGAATCTAAAATCAATTTACTACTTTCAGGACTAGGAGGTCTCCACAATAAATGCCAAATTCAGAATGACAAGGTAGAATTTAGCAACAAGATGCATTGCAGAGAAGTAAGACAGAATGAAAACTTATCATCTTATCTTGGTGCGACAGAGGTTGTGATATTCAAAACCGGGGATGATACTCACACCTCCCTGAAAGACTGCACTGGTATGACTCTATGCCTTACTGGGATTTTTTAACTGATCTACTGTGACAGCTCCAGTGTACCATGTAAATATGCATTTAGGGTCTTTTAAAAGAGTGTATTTTGATTCATTGTTGCATAACAATTTGTGTAGATCCTCCTTAGCTCATGGATCATTAACCTGAAAGAACATAATGGTTCTTTCAAAGAATAAAGTCTATCAGGTCATTTTTGTTGCTGTGCCTAGACATCTGCCATTTGTATTGTCTAATACATCTGGAGTTTCTGCACAAAAACTTTCATTCTAGCATAAGTGCTGTGCAATGTCAAGATGTACTAATTTTTTTTTTCCATGTGAGAGAAACACAGACATGGATGATACTCTCTGGGGGAAATCAGGCACGTGACTGTTCCCTAAATTTATGCTCTAAAATCTTCAAGAGTGAAATTTCACTTATTTTTCCCCAGAAATTCAAACAGGTTTCAAGATCTGGTACTGGTTGTTACAATATCAGTGAATGTTTTAAAAGAAATATCAGCTTTATGTTTTCATGTATATAGTAGAATATGCATACACAAAAATGTATTTCTAAACCAGCAGTGTTGTTCATATTCTCTCAAAGACTGTAATTATTGCATTGCATGCATATAAGGCAAAACCATACAAAATAACATACTCATTAAAAAAAAAAGGTCATTGATCATGAAAGTCATATTTTAGCTGAAAGTAGGCTTAGGTTCCTTCATGCATAAGGGAGAAAAGATCAAAACTGGACTATTCCTGTGCTTGAAATTATATTGTTTTTAGTCACTTTCTGGAAGACAGATTTGGTTTTATTTGTAATGGATCTCCTTCTCCCTAGGAGAAAGTTCACAAACTACCTTAAAGGAGGAAGCAGCCACAAAAAGCGCCATAACCAGTATTCTCCTGCTGCTTCTCTAACACATCTACATGAGCAAAGGAAGGTCTAGCCTCTTAAAGTCTACTAAAATACTAAGAGAACTGTTGGTATATAATTATAGTCATACAGCACAGTTTAGGTTGGCAGGGACCTTAAAGACTAACTCATCTTCTGTGCTTAAGGACACCTTACTGAGAACCTTCCCTGTGAGGACAGGCTGAGAGAACTGGGATTTTTCAGCCTAACAAAGAGAAGTTCTTGCAGTACGAAAAGGGGGCTAAAGGAGAGCTGGAGAGGGACTTCTGTAAGGGCATGTAATGACAGGACAAGGGATAACAGCTTTAAACTGACAGTGGGTTACACTAGATCTTAGGAAAAAATTATTGAGAGGGTGGTGAGGCAGCAGAACAGGTTTGCCAGAGAAGTTGTGGATTCTGTATGCATAGTTTTTTCAATGATTTAAAACTCTGAAAATAAGCATTCCAGTGAGACGTGTTAAACAACACTCCAACACCAGAGTTCCTCTTTTCTCTGTTAATAAGGCTAGAGGAAGCCTTTCATCTCTGAAAAACACATCTCGTCCCTGAGAGACGTAAGCTCCTCTCTGTATGTGAGCACTGAAGCACCTTAGTGCTCCACAAGAACATTATCACCATTGGCACAAGGCCCCATACTCATATTGTGCAATGTCCCAGTCCTGACCTGTAGAGCTCATTGTTTGAGTTTATTATGTCAACCAGAGGCTGCTGCCAGGTATCTGGTGTAAAACACTTTTAAACATAGCACAGGAAACAGCAAATACCTTGAAGATAGGAAAGAAACTGAAAACAGGGGCTCCATTAAATCCAACGACTCACTTGTGGTTAAGTAATGGTCAGCCTCACAAGATAGAAGGCTAATTCTACTTTAAGCAGCAGCATTTGAGCAAGGGAAAAATATCCAAAAATCAGAAGGTGCTTGCTGCCATTTGGGCAAGTAGTGCTCTTCCTGCAGTGCACAACACTTAGAACAGGAACAGAAACCAAGGACCATGAACTTTAAAAAGGACAGAAATCTGGTCCTAGAAACTGGAGGGAATTGGCAGAAATGGAAAATGGGGGAGCAGAAGAAAGAATGTGCCCAATTAGTTCTGCCTTCCCTTGCTGAAGACCTCTTGAGCCAGATTACTTCAGCCTGAGTCCATTAAGTATCACAGTTATCGCTGCTAACTACACATCTCCAGCTTCATGGTATCACACACTTCCAGAAAATGAAAGAAGCCGTTAAGAATTCTTTTGAATGTTCAGCAGCAGCATGATTTAAAATTAGTGTGTTTGATCATTGCACACCCATTTGTAATGACAGCATTTTTTGAAGGAAAAAAAGGAAAATAAAAAACCCAACTCGGTTTAAAATTTAAATTTAATGTTTTCTAATTCCTCCCATATACATACATAGACACCTACATTCAGTTTCAACAGTTTCCAAATACAGATAAAGATTTGTCCAGCTTTTCAAAAAAGAAAACCAAGTGAGCAAAAGACAACTTGCCACAACTCTCCTGCCCACAGTAATAACCATTAAAAAAAAGATATTTTCTGAGAGAAGCAGAAGAATATCTTTACTATGGCACTTATAAAGGTCATGGGTTTTTGCAACAGCACATCTGTATTCCAAAGTGGTCAAACCCTTGAGAAATCCCACATCATGCTGGAGAAAATGAATCAGAAAACCATTCTTAAACCCTAGAAAGACATTAAGAAATAACAGTTCATGGGTTACCCAGATCACACAGGTAACTGGCATCTCTGGCAGGACAGGCAGGGATTACAGGCAAAAAGACCCTCTTGAGTAAAACTGTCATCACTGGATGATCATGACGGGAAAAGAAGCCAGCTCTGGAGTCAGAGGGAAGGACACAATCACATGACACCACCTGTACCTACTCACTTTGGTACCTACTTGGACAGGATTAAGTATGCAAAAACCAACCAAAACAAAAAAGCACAAACAGTAGACTGAAGAAACAATAACAGAACAAATTCAGAAGCCCCAAAAGAAAGAAGTGGACACTGAACAATCTTCCATAGCACATTCCTCCCGTACTTTTAAGAAGAAATAAAAGGATACTATCAACTTCATGATGTTTTTTTAATAGGATTTAAACATCCAATGATGTCAACATTATTTAATCACCTAAATGGGTACCCATTCACCTGAAATACATTATCAAATATTCAGGCATCATGATCAATCAAAAAAGAAAAACCTCATACAATTTAAGAAAATAAAAACAATAAATACAACTTGTCATTTTATTGTTGCGAATTTTTGTTGTTTCCAGTCAGACAAATTTGAAGCTTCTCTTCAGGAGCCATTTTCTATTCAAGGTCTCTCTGAAAATAGTTGTTTACAGGCGTATTGGCACTGTTACATAAATATTTAAAATCATATGAATGCATATATCAATTTTGACACAAAATACCAGGTTAAGAATTTTACTATTTCATCATCACAACTTTTAAAGATCATTTAGAGATTTAAGTGCTAATCTGGTACAGGATCTGTAAAAGGAAAGTATTATTCCCATCCGAGAAACAAAAACAGTAATAAACTCCCATATCCCCTAACAAATAAAAACAATAACAAAGTCACATACCCCAACAATCCTTTTCATAGCATCCAGCTTTGCAGAATCTTGACTGCTTTCCAACATTTGCTTTAGGTCTTCATTTCTACGGTAGAAATACAGTAAAGCATCAATTTGAAAAACCAAAAAATCAAACCTGAATACCATTTTTATATTATTACATTGGTTCAGCAACTTCTGGTGAAGCACTGCTCCCTCTTGCCCACTTTTAAACTGTATTTGCTAATACTCTGCATAATTATGTATTTAGCAAAAGAATGTATTTGATTCTAACAAAAATGTAAGACCTTGCAACTTCAATCTGCTGTTAGCTGAACCTGGGAAGAAGAAAAGGGTGTAAGCCAAAGCTGGAATTAGTTACAATGAGAGAAAATACTGTCATTCATTCAGTCATAAAACTTTAAACAGTATTTTTCCTACTTACAAGGGACAGAGTCACTCTAATAGAGATTTCCTCATATTTTCAGAACCAATACTGCATTTGCTTTGTGCTTTCTGTGAGAAATTCACATTACCCACATTTCAGTATACATCCACATAAGAACTGCAACCAGATGGAAAAAAAAAATCCCAACAAAACAATCAACGGCATTGCCTACTAAGCTAAAGCATGTAGAATTCAGGATACCTACATGCAACTTATAATAGAACTGTTTCTCAAAACCAAGTGTTTCAAGAAATAATTGGAGTAACTTATTACAGATTCCCTATATTGTCAATATTTGTTTCACTTGACAGCTTAATATTTAATTATTACCTTAGAAAAAAAATTGAAAAGGAAGAATTTAATTTCCTTGCCTGCTTTAGTACCACTTCCCAAATATCACTGGTAACTCCCTATTTTGTCTGCATCACACTCAAAGGTTTTTACTATCTTTAGTTACTCCTGGACCTGTTCAAAGATCTATTAGGTCAGTCTTCTGTGGCTACATTTGTCTGCTTGTGTACTTTGGTAATTTAATTATATGTCCCATTCACCTTTGTCCTGCAGTTTTGCACACTGCTAAGATCAGCTTAGTAAGTCTATAGCTGGACACCTTCTTCATGGCAAGTGGTAATGTACTTTCTTCTTGTAACACCCCTCAAGGTTGACAGGTCTGTTAGAAATAACTAATGCTGTGATGTCACGTTTTCCTACTGTCCGCATTCCTGTTCCAGGATAAAGGCACACCTTTCTCTACATTTAACTCTACATTTTTCTGATGCTACTTGAAGATGCTTGCATTCACCTCTAAATCATCACACTTCTTTTAGTCACTCCATATTTTCCCTTCAGATCTATAGCCTTAATTTATATCAGAAATAAAGTTATTTGTTGGTTTGGGGCTGTACATAAAATATCATTAATAATTTGGGCTTTTTACCGTTCAATCCCTCTGTATAATTCCATTTCCAATTAACTTTTTAGGAAGCACAGCTTCGATTTAATTTTTGGCAGCTCTCTTCATTCCCATCGCTCTTGGCCACAGGACAGCTTATTTTGCTGACCATTTCCCGCTCACCTATTCCTCACAGGACACCAAGTGAGACTCAGATCTTTTGGATCAGCTTGAAGTATCTTGCCTAAAACTTTGCTCTAGCTGGATATAGAAATTCAGAGACCTCTAATGCCTTCTGTTTAAGCCGTAATTCTCACCTGCACAAGAATCTGTTTGACATGGTAAGAAAAATTACACAGCAAAACACAGGACTTGACTTAGAAAGTTGCTTTTAGTCCTATGCTTCTGCTTCCAGTTTCCTGCTGTTGTTGCAAAATGTGAAATACGTAAAAATTTTCTTAAGAAAGGATGTCCTTTGATGTTTCACCTTTGTTTACTTTCAAGCCTAATCAACACAAATGAGATTCAAACTATGAAAAGGATAGCAGATAACAAGCAAGTTCGAAGTGAGGTCTGTGTGTTAGACAAATTACTTGCTGTAGAATTGCCTTATTAAGGATCAGAGCTTGACATGTTTCAGTGATCTCAGACCCCAGGTGAGGTCAGCAAAGCTTGGGAAGAAGGACACGCCCCTGAGGGTGGACAAAGAATGCAAAATTTATGGGCCACAAGGACATTTTGCAGAACCTCCAAAACAAGGATGAAAACCAATAAAGACAACTCAGCAACAGTGTGGAATCAGCTCCAACTGGGTAAAACGCAATTCTGGCAGGGGGAGACGGTGACCACAGCCCACCACTAAAAAACCACTGACCCAGAATAAGACAAAGGCAGATCACGTGGACCAGTTATCATGAGAAGCAAGACATCCATTAAGCAATGGAAGGCAGAAGACTAACAAACAAACACACAAAAACAAACAAACAAGAATAATCAACAAAGTGGAAAATAGAATAATAATTTTAACTTGAGGATCAAGTAGCAAAAATGGAGGAAGTTACACAGAACAAGATCCAAGAAGTACATGCTGAAGACTGTCTCCCAGAATGTAACAAATAGCAAGAAAAAACAAAAAGATGAATTTGAGATGTGAAGACAGAAGAAGTGTTTAATGATGAACTGTACTTCTAAATGCTTACAGAAAATATTCTGTCGTACACTTCAAATTAAATATTTTGCTCTGTTAGCTGGGAAAACATAAACCACAGAAATTTATATATGAAAACCTGTTTTCAGCCAGCCTTGTATCCATAAGAGAAAAGCAGCAGGAGAAAAAATAAAGAAAAATAGGAATTAAACAAGTTCTTGATGAATCCATTTGGAAATTAATTGTTATTTGAACTGATGTCTTGTTTGGGTTTTTAGAAATATTTTCTAACAAATTATAATCCAGGATTAGCAAATATTAAATGCTCATAGAGTAAAATACTGCTCCATATATCCACACGGATTACCAGCAGCAGCAAGCCTTTTTTCTTCTACAGTTAGATATGGTTTCACTGTAACATCAAAGTTTTTCCCTTTAAGAGCAGACTTAATAGTGCAAGACACCTCAATTATTTTGCCCAGCATTGTGGAGTTTTGTTCCATTCTTTTAAGTGAACTATGTAAAAAACCAATAAAAAAATTACTGCACTCAACCAAGCTTGCCTGCCAAGAGTGAGGTCTACTCTAAAAATAAGAAAATCTTACAAAGTAACAGGATACCCACTCCCTTGCTGTTAACTTCCAAAAACAAATACAGTATGCAGATTTCAAAGGTCATTTCCCTCCAAAACAACTCTTATCTGCAGCCTCAATGAATGATGGGAAAAGCAAATGCATTTCAGTCTTTTGTAATAGTTTATTGTACAGTAAAAGTATTTTCATCTTTTGATCATTAAGAAGATTTAGGAAATTTCAATCTTTAAATAAAATCCCTCAGAACAGAAAGCAAAATTAAGTTTTTTAGTCACACTAGGGTTCATGTTTCTGTACTCATTAGTTATGCTGAGGTGACAGTTCCTCAATACACAGTCCTAGACAAACACTTTCTTTATCACTTATCTCCACTTGCCAGGGGCTCAGGAAAATGCAAGCAACCTCAGCTGCATCAATACCTTTGCCTCTCACTGCTAAAACTTTGAGAGAGATTCTACCCTTACAGAGTTAGGTACATACTAAGATGATTGAAATATAAACTTTTTTACTTCAGGAGCAACACCTAGGTCTAAAGAAGACTAATCCTGACAAATTATGTGGAACATATAAACAGGAAAGCAGTGGTCCCAACAACAGCCGATGCAAAAAACACCAAACTTTTGCGAGCATATAAACATATAATCTCAGCCATTTTCCCTAACAGTAAGAAGAGGTAAAATGATTTTCCAAGAGCAAAAAACACCACAAAACCAAAAAAATTCCCCCCTGTCTGCCCACTGATGTATTCTAAGAACTCAACAAGATTT
>CM063313.1:448499-477359 GCA_032173965.1 Sitta carolinensis
GCACCTGCGGGAAAAAGCACCTCCCTTCTTTATACCACCCAAAGTGGTGGTATAAATATGTCTGTATCTCTAGTTCGACATTGCTTATTTGTACCTCTCTGCCTAACATGTCTGTATGCCCATTTTTCTTCCACACATATATAGGGAATGGCTTTTAAACTCAGGCAAATGAAGACACATGGTTACTCACTCTCTACTCCCCAAAACAATCTATCTTTCTGGAAAGCAAATTGCTGTTTACCTGTAAGGAAAGTTTTAGCGGAGCCACAGCTGCGGCAGCTCCTTTTTGGGGAGTACTTTTTGGGGATGCTGCAAAAGATGCCTGAAAATCTGCAGCATTTCCATGAACACAGCCAGGATGACTGATGCAAGCAAGCAGTGGGGAATTAAGGATCTGATTGGAGTCAGTGCAGGTGCCAGCCCTGGCAAAAGCAGTCTCTGGAGAGATTTGAGAGCAGCAGCACAATGCGGCCCTGGGCAGCGTTTGCTGCGCCTTTGCCAGTGCATGGGACAACGTGATCCTGGCAAAGTGGCGTCTTGCATGGCTCGCCAGCAGGTTTTGTTCCCTTCTCCCAGTTTCTTAAGCCTCCTGGCATGTCTTGATTTTCTTCCCACTCACCTGAGCTAGTATGCCGACAATTTTATGTTCTTTTTTCCAGGAGGAGTAGTAGTACTCCACACACTGTGCCACGGTCTTACTCTGGATCTGTTGTGAAGAGAAAAAACAAGGACTCTACAATGGCCATCTTGCAGGGTGCATTGGAGAAAAAGTGGACGATGGAGGCATGGAGGAAGTAAAAGCGTGGAGTAAATTGAGTCATGTGTAAAATGAAATAAATATGGAGTCAAAGAGTCATTATGGCATGGAGCAAACTGTGTATTATGCTACGTGGTCACACGCGTAGGGCACAGATTACAGCAAATCCATCATACACGGTTTTACTTTCCCCTGTTCACTCCAGTTTTGCCAGCACAACGTGTGGTGGAAGCACCAGCACGCCTAGGAGACAAATCTGACTGAGTAAACCTGCGTCTTGCAAAGCAACTTGGAGAGAAAGGGCTGGAGAGGCAGAATCCCCACTTCCACGCAGGCCAATGATGTCCCGTTTCATTCTTATTTTAATAGATTTGGTATTTGAGAAGAGAGAGACTGAATTCCAGTCTTTGGTAGTAGAAATAATCAACATTCCCTTCTGGTGATCTGTTAGGCTAAAGAAGGTCCTATGGCTTTACCTCTTTCTGGAGGAGATGAAAATCCTTGCCGTAGGTGTGCAAGGCCTTTTGGAAGGTCTTCTTCTCCTCAGGTGTCCATGTGTCAGAGCCTGGCAATCAAAAGCAGTGGGTAAATGGATCCCTCTCTCTCCCTTGAAGCAGATCCCAGTGGCCGCCAAAGTGAAATTGGTGCCACGCATCCTTCACCTGCGTCCATGCCTGCTGCCTCAGAAAGTAATGGAGACAAGAGCAGGCATTACCCCGGGACAAAAGCACAGGGAAACAAGTCAAGCTGGAGGAGTAGATGCTGCCACTTTCCCCACCCCCAGAGAAGGTGAGACCTGAGGCTGGTGTTACTTTTTCAAACATAAATGCCTGGCGTGGCAATTGCCAGGGGCCAGCAGCATCTTTCAGTGAAGGAGGAAGCTGTGCTTTGGTTACCTGTGTAATGATAATCAGCCAAGGGATGGCCTTCAGTTGTCAGAGGCCTCCCCGAGAGCAGCATCTCCAGAGCCTCCTGCAAGATCAAAGGGAAAAAGGCTTTAGCTGCCCCACCAGAGAAGGAGGAGCCCAACCCCACAAATGCTGCATTTCAGCTACTTTGCCTCTTCAGGGGATTCAGTCCACAGCATCTCCTATGGGTCAAACGTTGTGATTTGCTCCCAGTGCCTCCTTGTTTTGCTGCCCAGCCCTTTGACTCTGCTCCCCGAGAGTGCCGCTTTGCTCACCAACTCAATGCTTTTGTTCCTCCTGCACCCAGAATTGGCTGGGCTCACTGAGGCTTCTGGGAATTTCCCCTCAATCCACCCCAAAACGTCTCAGAGAACACAGCTCTCGGGGAGGTTTACAAGGCAGCTGGCTGCGGGCCCCAGCGCTGGTGCCTCCAGCAGAGATATTCTCCCTGCTCGAGGCATTTGGCCTCACCCCCGACGCAGCTGGAGGAGACGCAGCAGGCAGCAAGTGCTCTCCTCAGCTCTCTTCTTCATGGAGCAGCCAGGGAAGGCTATTCCCAGTGCCCAGGCCTTATTAATTCCCTGTGCACTCTTCTGTGCACCCTAACAGCCGCTTCTTACCGGAACACTGTTGCTCGCCTTGTGCAGGCAGTGCAGGGCGAGCTCCAGGTTAACTGCTGCTCCGGGAATGCCATGGGAGCAGGCCATGTCCAGCAGTTCTCTTACTGCAAGCACAACAAAAACCCAGGCAAAGTCAGGCTTGAGGCAAGAGCAGGGCAAGGTTGCCGCACAAGGCAGAGGGAAAGCACAAGAGCTAAAGACAGCAGGTTGGAGAGTGTGAAAAGGACAGCAGAGAACGGGGCAGCTGAACCCAGGGCCCACGTAGTGCTGGCTCTCCCTTCAAAGGAGCTTTGGTAATAAGAAGCCACGGCCAATCTCCCCTCTTCCCGTGGCAAATGGCCCTGGCCAATTCAGAGAGCAGGAAAGTTGTTCTTTCTCCTGCTCTGCCGCAGAAGAAGAGCATTCTCCTTGCCTCTAACACTCCCACACGAGAAGATGGATGTCAGCAGGAGAGAAGCAGAGCATGCAAAAAGAGCAGGCTTTTACACACCCGAGTATCTGAGGGGTGGAAGGAAAGCTTGACAGCTACCTCTGTCGGGTTTTTCCGTGTCTAAGTCATCTTCCCCCCAGGGCTTCCAGACCAGGAAGGCAGGCTCTTCATCCTCACTTGGAGGTCTGCTCTGCAGCTTGGGGAGCTCGGCCTGAAAGTCACTGCCAACATTGATGTGTCTAAAAGAAGAGGGAAGTGGAGGGAAGAAAGGCGAGGGGTCAAGAGACACATGCCGTGCACCCACGGGCTTGAACCAATCCTCCCCCCCCCCGACTCTGAAAGAGCAGTTCTCCTGCTCGCCATTCCTCAAGATTGCCATCCTTTAATCCCTGTGCCAAAACTCACGGCCGAGTGTGGCCTCTTGCTTTCCTCTTCATTGTGCCTCTCCTTTCCACCTGAAAGAGATCAAAACAATGCTCCAGATCAAAATCCTTCTGCCAAGATGTGTCAGTAGCCTTCCTTCTCCTCCTCCTCATTGCAAACCACAAACTGCTCTGTCCTAGCTGCCCTCAGTTTGGTGTAATTGCTGTGTTTTTCACTTGGAATTTCCCTGGCAGGACCCTGTAGCGGTCTGCAGGGTCCTCGAGAGGGGAAGCAGAAGGACATGCACTGCTGCCTTTGGTCTCAGGGCCAGTGAGAAGACCTGAGGGAATGGCATGGAAGTTGCGCCAAGAAGGCTTGGGTTGGATAGGAGGCAAAGGTTCTTCCCCCCGAGGGTGGCTGGGCACTGGAACAGCGTCCCCAGGGAACGGGTCAGTGCAGCAAGCCTGACAGGGTGCAGAAATTCTTTGGACACTGCTCTTGGGCACAGGCTCTGATTCTTGAGGCTGTCCTGTGCAGGCCCAGGAGCTGCACTCGACCATCTCTGTGAATCCCTTCCAACCCAGAAAATTCTGTGATACTGTGGTTGTGTTCTTGAGAAGGACCACTCAAGAGGGCATTGCATGGCTGCCTCTGACCGCAAGGCAGAAGCAGCCCAACAGGCATTGAGAAGCATGGACAAATCTCTACCAATATCTCTGGAGAAGAGAGATCCAATGCAGGTGGAACCAAGAATCTATGAAGCTATTAAAATATAATGTATCTAAAAGTGATGAAAGTACATAAGCCTAGAAGAATCATGGATAGCAGAGCATTTCTGTGGGTAAGGGCCAGGATTGGAGTAGAAGCCCGTCAAGTTGCTTCCATGCCCTGAACTACAGGGATCACAGGGGAGAAGTCCCACTGTTCTGCTTTTTAAAGCTTTGGAGGAGGGGTGAGCAGAGCCAGGGACTTGTTGACACTGAAGCCCTGACCTGCTCAGTAACGCCCAGGTTGTTTTGGGGTCACCACAACATAGGTTTAGCACTTAAATGGGGACTAAGAACTTTGAATCAGGTCATCAGTGGACGAGAATCTCAAAGGGCACCATGACAGCTATCTACATCCCCTATGGAAAGGTCTGCATTTCCACTGGAGGCATCACGATTCCTACAGAAGTTGGACTTGTGTTTCATGTGTAACCTCATCTGGAGAAAGTGACCACAGAGCCCGTGTGTGGTGCTTGGTGGCACAGCCAGCTGGAGCCTCCTGCCGTTCTGTTAGTGGTTTGAGGGCAGATGGGGATTCTCTTACCTTTGGCAGTCCCAAAGTGCACTGGGGATGCCTGCAGCAGGTGAGGATGCCGAAGGAGAGGCCAGACGTGGCGCTGAGGCCAGAAGGTGGCTGGCCAGGGACAGCCCAGGAGCAGATGCTGCAGCTGCTGCTGTGCCACTGTTCCAGCAACGTTCCAACAATGGCCACAGGAGTAGTTGACAACGGTTGCTGTGGGCACCGCCCAACGCTGCACGCAGGACCCCAGGGGCGCCAGGGGGCAGAAACAGGCATGGGCCACCTTTGCCTCTTTCACTTCTTGTGGTGCCAGTTTGCTCTGAGCACCTTCCCCCTGGGGCATTTCTTGCCAGCCCTCTGGACAGGGCAGAGCGGTGCAGGGACAGCTCTGGGTCTGCTCTGTGCTTGTGTCTCAGGTGCCCCCAGCTGAACGTGCACAGGAGCCTGGCTCCGTCGGAGGGCCCAGGCCGCACCGCCTGCACGGGGGAAGCAGAAGGACTCCTGCCGCCGGCTCTGCTCTGCCTCTGAGAGGAGCGAGAGTCTGCAGGTCCTTCAGTGGAGAAGCAAGTCCAGAGCTTCCTCTCAAAGTGCAGCCAGTCGTCCTGCCCCCTTTCCAAATTGTCTGCTGCCTAATAATGTCACCGGAGGTTTTCCCTCCTGCGGGGATACAGAGCTGGTCTCTCACCTCAACACTCATTCCCTGAACCTTGGAGAAGCAGCCTGTTTTTCAGGGCAATTGCTGGGGGGACACGCACGGGGACAGCCCACCAGCAATCCCTTAGCCAACAGTTAATGCAGAATTCCTCCGTCTCTCCTCCAGCTCCCTTGAAGGAGCTAGATGTCCGTCTCAAAAGTCTGTGGCATTCCTCCAAGAGACTAGCACTGACAGAATTACTGTTTCACTCTAATGGCCTTCCCCTTTGTTTTAAGCCTTAGGTCCCAGATATGGCAGAACCCGGCCCTTTGGACTGCTTTCCTGCCTAACATAAGCAGGAGCAAATCTTGCTTCTTTCCCTGCCCCCTTGTCCCTCACAGGCCAGCTTACTGAGGGAGCAGTGTAACAAGGCCCCCTGCAAAGCAGATACTCCAAATCGGCCCTGCCCTGGCTCCATCAGACAAGGGCAAGCTCCTGTCAGCATGCCAGAAGCATTCTGGTAATTCCCCCCTCCCTGGCCCCCTCTCCATCCTCCCCTGCCCCGGCTCCCAAAGCCTGGCCAGGCAAAGCCATTTACTGGGCTAAAGAAAGGAGTGAGTCTGATGCCTCTTTGGTGCAAGTTCCAAAGCGGTGAGAAGAGAGAGGATGCTCTGCACACCCACTCTGCTCTAGCTAAGGATGTTGGTGGAGGCCCAGAGCAGGAGGCTGGTCCTTTACCCACAAACTGAAGCTGAATTACAGCATCCTTTCTAGTGCATGGGGATGTTCATTTTATAGAAAAGTCCTTGGAGATTGCCAAGTCCACCTGTCCACCGAAATTAAGCAAAGCTCTCTTGCTTGGCAGCAAAGAGGACTAAACCCCACAGCTTTTATCCCTCCAAGGACAATGAGACAAGACCACTCCTTTAGATGCAATTCACTGAATGAAAGCAAGCCTCCCTGTCCACGCCCAGCCGAGATTTGGAGGAATCAAAGGCTGAAAGACCACCGTGATTTCCTTGGTGGTCCTGGGGACACACCTTTGGAAGTGCTGCCAGCTGAGCCAGGGGCTGGGCCTGTGGGAGGACTCCTGTGCCCAGACTGTCTCTCAGGGCAAAGGCTGTGTTTGCCACACCAACCAAATGTTACGGACATTGCTTGAGCGATTTCATAGAGACAAAAAGACAAAATGGAACAAACGCTGGTTTAATGATACAGATTTTATCCTAACAAAGGCAAAACGACAAAAGATGGAGCACAGCGATTGACACCAAACCCCTGACATTTAATAAGAATTTTAATAAGAATAACAATAATAAATTTTTCATACTACTAACAAATCTTAATAAATGGAGAAATGCCTATCTAGTAAACAAAATCAAAGAATGAACAACCCTAAGAACTTAAAAAACAATCTTATTTCTATCTGCTCTTCTTGATGGCTGCTCTTGCTAGCCATGGACAAGTGCAGGGCTAATTTGGTCTTCCGTCTTGGGGAGAGGCTCTGCTTTCTTCTGTGGGCGATGTCTTCTCCTATGTGCGTTCCTTTCCTTCACGCTTTCAAACACCCTGGAAGGTAGGAAACAAGGCATCCGTTGTTGATTCAACACACACCCTTAAACCAAGGTCCCAGATTGCTGTTTCTCTATGAATTTCAGTCTTTTCAGGCTGTGGCACATTTCTAAATGGATCAGCACCATGAATCCGGTCTTTCTTGTTTCAGTTGTGCCACATCTCTTCCCTACTTGCATGACTTGCATGTCTCGTTGGGTGTGGCAAGGGTTCCTTCTGAATGCTGGGGTTGAAGTGAGAGGTTGGGGTTGAAAGCAGGATGCAATGGCAGCGAGGGGCGATCCTGCCAGTGCTGTCAGGCCGCGCTGTGTTGCCTTTGAAAAGGGCCAGCCTGTTCTAGTGCAAAGGGCTGGGCTTTGAGCAGAAAGAGGCAGAGGTGCTCACCGTTTGCACTGCCCGCAGGGAAAGGGGCCTCCCGCCGAGCGAGGCGGCCGGGGCGGTTGGCAGCAGGGACACTCCACTCTGCGAGCCTTCCTGCGGCTTCTCTTCCCTGTCTCCCCGTTCTCCTGTGCGGGAGGGCTTCCGCTCCTCTTTGCTTTGCCCAAAGTCTGGAAATCAAAGAACCTGCATCAATTTTTCCTTCCTCTCCAAAAGCTGGAGATCAGAGTGTCCAGCTGCAAAAATCTATTGGCCTAAGCAAATTCCTCCAAACCCTAAGCGCTGAGAAAACAGCTGGATTTGGCAGTGGCATGTGTCGGGGTGCCAACACAGCACCTGCGGGAAAAAGCACCTCCCTTCTTTATACCACCCAAAGTGGTGGTATAAATATGTCTGTATCTCTAGTTTGACATTGCTAATTTGTACCTCTCTGCCTAACATGTCTGTATGCCCATTTTTCTTCCACACATATATCGGGAATGGCTTTTAAACTCAGGCAAATGAAGACACATGGTTACTCACTCTCTACTCCCCAAAACAATCTATCTTTCTGGAAAGCAAATTGCTGTTTACCTGTAAGGAAAGTTTTAGCGGAGCCACAGCTGCGGCAGCTCCTTTTTGGGGAGTACTTTTTGGGGATGCTGCAAAAGATGCCTGAAAATCTGCAGCATTTCCATGAACACAGCCAGGATGACTGATGCAAGCAAGCAGTGGGGAATTAAGGATCTGATTGGAGTCAGTGCAGGTGCCAGCCCTGGCAAAAGCAGTCTCTGGAGAGATTTGAGAGCAGCAGCACAATGCGGCCCTGGGCAGCGTTTGCTGCGCCTTTGCCAGTGCATGGGACAACGTGATCCTGGCAAAGTGGCGTCTTGCATGGCTCGCCAGCAGGTTTTGTTCCCTTCTCCCAGTTTCTTAAGCCTCCTGGCATGTCTTGATTTTCTTCCCACTCACCTGAGCTAGTATGCAGACAATTTTATGTTCTTTTTTCCAGGAGGAGTAGTAGTACTCCACACACTGTGCCACGGTCTTACTCTGGATCTGTTGTGAAGAGAAAAAACAAGGACTCTACAATGGCCATCTTGCAGGGTGCATTGGAGAAAAAGTGGACGATGGAGGCATGGAGGAAGTAAAAGCGTGGAGTAAATTGAGTCATGTGTAAAATGAAATAAATATGGAGCAAAGAGTCATTATGGCATGGAGCAAACTGTGTATTATGCTACGTGGTCACACGCGTAGGGCACAGATTACAGCAAATCCATCATGCACGGTTTTACTTTCCCCTGTTCACTCCAGTTTTGCCAGCACAACGTGTGGTGGAAGCACCAGCACGCCTAGGAGACAAATCTGACTGAGTAAACCTGCGTCTTGCAAAGCAACTTGGAGAGAAAGGGCTGGAGAGGCAGAATCCCCACTTCCACGCAGGCCAATGATGTCCCGTTTCATTCTTATTTTAATAGATTTGGTATTTGAGAAGAGAGAGACTGAATTCCAGTCTTTGGTAGTAGAAATAATCAACATTCCCTTCTGGTGATCTGTTAGGCTAAAGAAGGTCCTATGGCTTTACCTCTTTCTGGAGGAGATGAAAATCCTTGCCGTAGGTGTGCAAGGCCTTTTGGAAGGTCTTCTTCTCCTCAGGTGTCCATGTGTCAGAGCCTGGCAATCAAAAGCAGTGGGTAAATGGATCCCTCTCTCCCCTTGAAGCAGATCCCAGTGGCCGCCAAAGTGAAATTGGTGCCACGCATCCTTCACCTGCGTCCATGCCTGCTGCCTCAGAAAGTAATGGAGACAAGAGCAGGCATTACCCCGGGACAAAAGCACAGGGAAACAAGTCAAGCTGGAGGAGTAGATGCTGCCACTTTCCCCACCCCCAGAGAAGGTGAGACCTGAGGCTGGTGTTACTTTTTCAAACATAAATGCCTGGCGTGGCAATTGCCAGGGGCCAGCAGCATCTTTCAGTGAAGGAGGAAGCTGTGCTTTGGTTACCTGTGTAATGATAATCAGCCAAGGGATGGCCTTCAGTTGTCAGAGGCCTCCCCGAGAGCAGCATCTCCAGAGCCTCCTGCAAGATCAAAGGGAAAAAGGCTTTAGCTGCCCCACCAGAGAAGGAGGAGCCCAACCCCACAAATGCTGCATTTCAGCTACTTTGCCTCTTCAGGGGATTCAGTCCACAGCATCTCCTATGGGTCAAACGTGATTTGCTCCCAGTGCCTCCTTGTTTTGCTGCCCAGCCCTTTGACTCTGCTCCCCGAGAGTGCCGCTTTGCTCACCAACTCAATGCTTTTGTTCCTCCTGCACCCAGAATTGGCTGGGCTCACTGAGGCTTCTGGGAATTTCCCCTCAATCCACCCCAAAACGTCTCAGAGAACACAGCTCTCGGGGAGGTTTACAAGGCAGCTGGCTGCGGGCCCCAGCGCTGGTGCCTCCAGCAGAGATATTCTCCCTGCTCGAGGCATTTGGCCTCACCCCCGACGCAGCTGGAGGAGACGCAGCAGGCAGCAAGTGCTCTCCTCAGCTCTCTTCTTCATGGAGCAGCCAGGGAAGGCTATTCCCAGTGCCCAGGCCTTATTAATTCCCTGTGCACTCTTCTGTGCACCCTAACAGCCGCTTCTTACCGGAACACTGTTGCTCGCCTTGTGCAGGCAGTGCAGGGCGAGCTCCAGGTTAACTGCTGCTCCGGGAATGCCATGGGAGCAGGCCATGTCCAGCAGTTCTCTTACTGCAAGCACAACAAAAACCCAGGCAAAGTCAGGCTTGAGGCAAGAGCAGGGCAAGGTTGCCGCACAAGGCAGAGGGAAAGCACAAGAGCTAAAGACAGCAGGTTGGAGAGTGTGAAAAGGACAGCAGAGAACGGGGCAGCTGAACCCAGGGCCCACGTAGTGCTGGCTCTCCCTTCAAAGGAGCTTTGGTAATAAGAAGCCACGGCCAATCTCCCCTCTTCCCGTGGCAAATGGCCCTGGCCAATTCAGAGAGCAGGAAAGTTGTTCTTTCTCCTGCTCTGCCGCAGAAGAAGAGCATTCTCCTTGCCTCTAACACTCCCACACGAGAAGATGGATGTCAGCAGGAGAGAAGCAGAGCATGCAAAAAGAGCAGGCTTTTACACACCCGAGTATCTGAGGGGTGGAAGGAAAGCTTGACAGCTACCTCTGTCGGGTTTTTCCGTGTCTAAGTCATCTTCCCCCCAGGGCTTCCAGACCAGGAAGGCAGGCTCTTCATCCTCACTTGGAGGTCTGCTCTGCAGCTTGGGGAGCTCGGCCTGAAAGTCACTGCCAACATTGATGTGTCTAAAAGAAGAGGGAAGTGGAGGGAAGAAAGGCGAGGGGTCAAGAGACACATGCCGTGCACCCACGGGCTTGAACCAATCCTCCCCCCCCGACTCTGAAAGAGCAGTTCTCCTGCTCGCCATTCCTCAAGATTGCCATCCTTTAATCCCTGTGCCAAAACTCACGGCCGAGTGTGGCCTCTTGCTTTCCTCTTCATTGTGCCTCTCCTTTCCACCTGAAAGAGATCAAAACAATGCTCCAGATCAAAATCCTTCTGCCAAGATGTGTCAGTAGCCTTCCTTCTCCTCCTCCTCATTGCAAACCACAAACTGCTCTGTCCTAGCTGCCCTCAGTTTGGTGTAATTGCTGTGTTTTTCACTTGGAATTTCCCTGGCAGGACCCTGTAGCGGTCTGCAGGGTCCTCGAGAGGGGAAGCAGAAGGACATGCACTGCTGCCTTTGGTCTCAGGGCCAGTGAGAAGACCTGAGGGAATGGCATGGAAGTTGCGCCAAGAAGGCTTGGGTTGGATAGGAGGCAAAGGTTCTTCCCCCGAGGGTGGCTGGGCACTGGAACAGCGTCCCCAGGGAACGGGTCAGTGCAGCAAGCCTGACAGGGTGCAGAAATTCTTTGGACACTGCTCTTGGGCACAGGCTCTGATTCTTGAGGCTGTCCTGTGCAGGCCCAGGAGCTGCACTCGACCATCTCTGTGAATCCCTTCCAACCCAGAAAATTCTGTGATACTGTGGTTGTGTTCTTGAGAAGGACCACTCAAGAGGGCATTGCACGGCTGCCTCTGACCGCAAGGCAGAAGCAGCCCAACAGGCATTGAGAAGCATGGACAAATCTCTACCAATATCTCTGGAGAAGAGAGATCCAATGCAGGTGGAACCAAGAATCTATGAAGCTATTAAAATATAATGTATCTAAAAGTGATGAAAGTACATAAGCCTAGAAGAATCATGGATAGCAGAGCATTTCTGTGGGTAAGGGCCAGGATTGGAGTACAAGCCCGTCAAGTTGCTTCCATGCCCTGAACTACAGGGATCACAGGGGAGAAGTCCCACTGTTCTGCTTTTTAAAGCTTTGGAGGAGGGGTGAGCAGAGCCAGGGACTTGTTGACACTGAAGCCCTGACCTGCTCAGTAACACCCAGGTTGTTTTGGGGTCACCACAACATAGGTTTAGCACTTAAATGGGGACTAAGAACTTTGAATCAGGTCATCAGTGGACGAGAATCTCAAAGGGCACCATGACAGCTATCTACATCCCCTATGGAAAGGTCTGCATTTCCACTGGAGGCATCACGATTCCTACAGAAGTTGGACTTGTGTTTCATGTGTAACCTCATCTGGAGAAAGTGACCACAGAGCCCGTGTGTGGTGCTTGGTGGCACAGCCAGCTGGAGCCTCCTGCCGTTCTGTTAGTGGTTTGAGGGCAGATGGGGATTCTCTTACCTTTGGCAGTCCCAAAGTGCACTGGGGATGCCTGCAGCAGGTGAGGATGCCGAAGGAGAGGCCAGACGTGGCGCTGAGGCCAGAAGGTGGCTGGCCAGGGACAGCCCAGGAGCAGATGCTGCAGCTGCTGCTGTGCCACTGTTCCAGCAACGTTCCAACAATGGCCACAGGAGTAGTTGACAACGGTTGCTGTGGGCACCGCCCAACGCTGCACGCAGGACCCCAGGGGCGCCAGGGGGCAGAAACAGGCATGGGCCACCTTTGCCTCTTTCACTTCTTGTGGTGCCAGTTTGCTCTGAGCACCTTCCCCCTGGGGCATTTCTTGCCAGCCCTCTGGACAGGGCAGAGCGGTGCAGGGACAGCTCTGGGTCTGCTCTGTGCTTGTGTCTCAGGTGCCCCCAGCTGAACGTGCACAGGAGCCTGGCTCCGTCGGAGGGCCCAGGCCGCACCGCCTGCACGGGGGAAGCAGAAGGACTCCTGCCGCCGGCTCTGCTCTGCCTCTGAGAGGAGCGAGAGTCTGCAGGTCCTTCAGTGGAGAAGCAAGTCCAGAGCTTCCTCTCAAAGTGCAGCCAGTCGTCCTGCCCCCTTTCCAAATTGTCTGCTGCCTAATAATGTCACCGGAGGTTTTCCCTCCTGCGGGGTACAGAGCTGGTCTCTCACCTCAACACTCATTCCCTGAACCTTGGAGAAGCAGCCTGTTTTTCAGGGCAATTGCTGGGGGGACACGCACGGGGACAGCCCACCAGCAATCCCTTAGCCAACAGTTAATGCAGAATTCCTCCGTCTCTCCTCCAGCTCCCTTGAAGGAGCTAGATGTCCGTCTCAAAAGTCTGTGGCATTCCTCCAAGAGACTAGCACTGACAGAATTACTGTTTCACTCTAATGGCCTTCCCCTTTGTTTTAAGCCTTAGGTCCCAGATATGGCAGAACCCGGCCCTTTGGACTGCTTTCCTGCCTAACATAAGCAGGAGCAAATCTTGCTTCTTTCCCTGCCCCCTTGTCCCTCACAGGCCAGCTTACTGAGGGAGCAGTGTAACAAGGCCCCCTGCAAAGCAGATACTCCAAATCGGCCCTGCCCTGGCTCCATCAGACAAGGGCAAGCTCCTGTCAGCATGCCAGAAGCATTCTGGTAATTCCCCCCTCCCTGGCCCCCTCTCCATCCTCCCCTGCCCCGGCTCCCAAAGCCTGGCCAGGCAAAGCCATTTACTGGGCTAAAGAAAGGAGTGAGTCTGATGCCTCTTTGGTGCAAGTTCCAAAGCGGTGAGAAGCGAGAGGATGCTCTGCACACCCACTCTGCTCTAGCTAAGGCTTCAGGCTGTTTTTTGGTCAGAAAATGCTTAAAAAATAAAAATTATAAATTTTGGCATTGTTCTGTAATTTTCTAAATTGCTGATTAAATCGTAGTATTTTCTTCACTGTTGCTGTTGGTCCCATGTCACTTTTCCTTACACAGTTTATGAGTTGTATATCGTTGTTAATATTCCAACCAATAATTGTAAGTTACATATTTTGTTATTTCAATTCATTACTGATACGTGGACCCTCACCCAGCCATTAGTGAAGTAATTACAATCCCATGTTGTGTTATTTAAGTAGAATTTGGGGCATTTGAGTACAATTTGGGGGATTCAATGGAGTCATGATATTATGCTATGGGGTAAGTAAAACTTGCAGACTGCTGATGTATTAAAATCCCTGTGGAACTTATCTGCCACACACCTTTTTGCTGGCATGCAAGGGTGCAGCCAAGAGCAGGGAGACAGAGATCACCAGGGGAGCCATGGTTCCATCCTCGACAGGCACTCAGGGTTTGTGGGGGTGTTTTTTTGTATCCCAAGGTCTCCAGTGGCCGTTCGCCGAGTGTTGATGCTTCTCATGTCATGCACCATAACAGAAAAAAGGGGACAAGGGGTGTTGTGGCTGGGCATTGGCCATGCAAGGTCTGCGAAGTCCTTTGCAAACAATTCTTAAGTCCTTAGGAATTGTTTCCTTGTTACATAAATATATATAATATATAATGTATGCAACTACACCAGATTTCTCTGATCACAGTGTATTTCAGAGAGATCAGAGCAGGAACCCTTAGTGTTCCAAATCCTTGCCTTTGTTTTTAAAAGTTTGAGCTTGCTATTAGCAGAACTATTTTTCACTCCTGTTTCACAGCTAAAAGGTAGTAACAAAATCCAGGATTAGTAACATTACATGGAAGACATGGGCATTTGTTCTACTTCCCACATTTTTAATTAGAAAGCCATTTTGGATAGTTGTGTGGGGACACAATAAGTTGGAGGGATTTACCTACTGGAAGCAGCAGTTAGAATTCCTTATTCTTTTATGACTTTATGTTTATCATATAATATACATAATAAATTTAGGATGGATTTTAGAATGTAGTTTTCTTTCAGCAATAAGCAAATGAGTTAAAATGCTAAATCACGTAGAGAATTGTTGTTTAAAAGAGTAAAAAATGGCAGACATCTTCAAAAGTGTAACTATAATATTACAAAGGAGGAGGACTAATTTCAATGATATATGGAATAGCAATTGCTTACTCTTTTATAAATGTGAAAATGTTATTACCAGTGAAAATACCTGGTGAATTCTACAACTTTAAATGTATAGTAGGACTTTAGTTCTCTTTTTCTTGAATCTCTTTTAATCCACAGAATCTTGAGTAATGCTACAAAAATAATTAAACAATTCCTAAATGTTAATTTTTAAGTTAGTACACAAAATCGAACAACTGAAAAAATGCTGTGGTAGGACATCCAGGACAATGCTGTCACAAAACTCCTGGAGAAAACACTTCTTCAGAAAGACTGATGGAATGGAATTTACAACCTCAATCCTGTAATCTGGCTGGGTCCAAAATACTGAGTTTATTTGCTCATCAATTCTTGCAAGTATAAACAACCTCTGGAATTTAAAAGCACAAGTGGCAGTCTATGTAACATTGGACAAGATACAATTAACCCATATAAATACAGTGCATAGAAACATACACACATTTACATACAGAGAGAAAGAGGAGAAAGACATTTTTACTCAGGCTGAAATTAAACATTGCTCAAGTCTTACAAGAATAAGTATTAATCTGTGGCATAAACCTTGGGAAACATTACATTAACATACATATTTGAAGATAGCTATCTGTGCTAAGAGTTTTTAAAAGCAGTCACTTATAAAAAGTTTATAAAAGCAGTCAGTCATTAAAAAGCAAGCTGATAAAACTAATGACCTTATGACATGTTATACAGAAATCTGCGACATTCAAATGCAATGAGTTAATGCAGATCACAACTATGATATCAAAATTAATCAAGCAACACAAATTCAGTACTATCTGTTTCATGGAACATTTTAATTTTTATAAAATTCGCCAGTACTGTTGTCGCACGTGTCAATGTGAAATATAAGATTACACAGGCCTCACTTTATACAGGACATATTGGAGAAGGGAGAGCTCAGCTGTAAAAGTGAAGTGGAAATGAATTTAGCAACAGCATTCTGGGAAGAGAAGCACAATGAAAACTGGATTAGTCAGGGAAAGGTTGTTACAATAAATGAGACATGAAATGATGAAAGCCTGCTGAGCGTTTTTAGTGTTAGGGTAGATAAGAAAGAGGGCCACTGTGACTGTGTATTTCTAACATTTTTACTTCACTTTATGTTTCACTGCAAATGCTTGTCAGAATCATTACCAAGCTTATCTATCGGGTGGGACATCTAAGTGAAGCTGCATTGCTTTTTAACATTAGATAGTTACTAAGAGGATGAAGTACTTTTGTTGTATTTTTCACATAAATTTCCATCTGAATTAAATACCAAGCATATTATTTTGCTATCTGCATTTTCTCAGCTTTTCTGTGATGCCCTAATGGATGTCCTTTCGCAAAAATAGGAAGAAATTTGGTTGCTAAATGTTACTCAAATGTTAAGTGCAACTCACAGAATGTGCATGAAGCAGAAAGTATACAGCATTCTTAATCTGTTATTATGAATATTGCGAATCAAAGAAGAACTGTTTTACAATAAAATTACCCTTTGGAATAGAAATTCCAATAGTATTCTTGATTCAAAACTCCGCATTTTGTGTTCTGTATCACTTTGGGGCTCTTTATTATTAATATTTTCACTGATTTTAAGTATGTATTTTCTTCTGAGTTATACAGAATGAAAAAATAAGTGATTTTGAGTTACAGTCTTAGGTTGTATCAAAAAATATTAACTCCTTTGAGTCTAAGAATATGCTTTATACTTTTTCTATGAGATATTTAACAGTCTGGTACCATATTTCAAAGTGATTTTCTTCCCACCAATTGGCTCATATAGTTTCTGACTTTTTTTTTTTTTTTTTTAATTAAGCTTAATAAATGTGGCATCTCATGTATGAAACTTAGACACACCTACCAAAGGCTAACATAAAAAAAAAAAAGGAAAAGTGCTTAGGGCTTTCAAAGCAAACATGTTTTGAGAATAAAAATAATAGTTTTTTATACCATCTTTTGGTGGCCACTTCTGACTATTCGGACTATGCTGGTACTTTCAAGATACCGATAAACTAATGATACACCAGTAGATAAAAGATCAAACCTTAATTTCTGCTAAAAATGCCATGACACTTTTGAAAGAAAGTTATTTAACAATTTCTAATACATGGTTATGAACTGCACTTTCAGTGGTTTGAGAAGTTTACACTTATTTCAGTGTTCTATTATAGATTCATAAGTCCTTAATTCATAAGTCATTCACTGTAAGAGAGATGGAATTTTTGAAGGGAAAACATGCCTTGCATTGATTGACAGCATTTTAGTAGTACCCACATACTTCTGAATGTTATTCTATGAGAACACAAGCTGGAGCAGAGCATTCTGCGTGCACTACAGCTGTACAACACAGAAAGAATGGTACCTTGTGATATTTGAAATAATTTGGCAACCCAGTTTAATAGATCTGCACTAAGGATATACTCTATCCATAACTATTTATCCACATAAATGCTAACAGTATCATCTATTTCATCCTTATGGAAAGACAGAAACAAGAATAACCTTGGCAAAACATTCCCTCTGTCTGTGGCCGGTCTTTTCCATCATGGACCTGCATGTTTCTCTCCAATGCTTCTGTTTACTAAAATGATGGCTTCCCATTCACAGCTTCTACATTATTCTGAGGTTTGAATTTTTGAGTATGGGATAGAGCTTGCTGCACATTTGTACTCTGGTATTTCACAGGGAATAGTGATTCCACTTTAGCGATTTTAACAGTAGCAGTTTAGCATTGGTGCCATGACCTTTAATGGGAAGCACTTTTGTGAAGTTAGGGATTTCTTTACCTATTCATTTCAGATCATGTTAAAGTTTATCACCATATAAAAATATTTTTGGTGTAATTTTTAATTATCTTATCATGGACATAAAAGGTTGCAAGCTCAGTAAAGGCAATGGGTTGGAATGGAGATTAATGGACATCCTTAGCTAATTTTGCAATTCAATGTAAACCACCTCTTTCAAACCTAGAGAAAAAGGATTTATTTATTTTAAATAGGGGACAAAGAGATGTGACCCTAATAAGAAAATCCTTCCTCATGAATTACAGGAGTTTTTTAGCATGTAACCTCCTGAAGAACTTGAAACTTTTGAGTTAATAAGGCAGTTTTGCTTTCCTTCTATGCTTCAGAGAGACAGGCTCAAAGGCAGAAAAGGTACAAAGAGTTTTTCCCCACTTTTGATATGCTTCTAGTGATTCTTGTGTCAACCATTGAACAAACTACATTTGGTAACTTAACATTTTAAAGACTTTAATTAGAACACTGTTGTAAATAACAGATCAGAGTCACACTAAAACAACTAATCTGGTTCCTATGTTCTGTTTCTTTACAGCAACTAAATTTAGTGATGTACCTGTATACTTTGCTATCTCCCACACCCACCTTTTTAAAACAAATCTGTCCTGATAAAGAATCAGTACAAAGTTGAATCAGTGTTGAAATCTTTTCTAGCGATCTGTGAAGTTTTAAAGAAACAATACTTTTTGTCTTGAAGGCATGCACTGACTTCCTATTACTGAAAGGAGAGAGAAATGACTGCATTTTTAACATTAGACTCTTTTTCTAATTGACTTTAAATCTGATCAGGCACAAGTTTAACAATTTATGTTTCTACTTCTTCAGAGGCAGCCTAATCTGCATGCTGAAACCTGTCATTTTTCATACCCATCATTTGCCCTTCTGAAAAGTAGCCTCTGAAATTAATGAGTGGGTAGTTTTTTCCAGTTCTACCAAAATGCTTTTTTTTAAAGGATTTGATTTACTCTTATATCATAGGGCAAATTCAGAGGGACAAGTTACTTATTACAAAAGAGAAAGTTTTTTTATATGAGCCCTTGTGTAATTAATCTCTCCCATTCCAAACTATGCTGAGTTTACAGCTGTGTGTATGAAGAGCTATCAGAAACTGGAATTCCAGAGCTGTTTTTTTCTGTGTCCATTCCCACTGCTTGCTTGGTGTCTGTACGTCTTTAGAGTGTGCAAGTAAGATAGAATTGATTTTTCAAAAGTCAGCTGTTAAATGAATGTGTGTTGGGGGGGGTTGGATGCCGACCAAATGCCAGTGCCCCCACAAAAATCATTCAGTCTTTCTCCTCTGCTATAGTTAAGCAGAGGAGGGAGAAAACAAACACTTTAATGAGATTCATCAGTTGAGGTAAGGATTGGAAAGAAACACTTTAAGGACAAAAAATGCTCCAAACTTAAACAGTATAAAGAAAAATTTATTATTAGAATTTAAAAAAAAAAAATAATGAGAACAAAGATAGACCTTTAAAACACCTTTCTCCCCCCAGCCCTTCTTTTTTTCCCACTGACAGAGCAGGGAGATGAAACATGAGGTTTTTTAGTCAGTGTGTTACTTCTAAAGATTTTTCTTCACTTCGCTTAGAGAGAGGAGTCTCCCTTGCTATGCCATGGGGTCTTTCCCACAGGAGACAGTTCTCTGTGAACTTTTCTGACGTGGTTCTAATTTTCATGAGTAACTGTCCTGCCTGAAAAGCGTGAGTCCCTCCCATGGGCAAAACCAGTCTTCCTACAACTGCTTTTGTCCTTGGGTCATTTAGTTCATGGGGTTTTGCTTTTAAGAATGAGCTGCTCTAGTACAAAAGCAAAGGCCCTTTTTTTAGTATCTCTGGAAACAATAGTTCTCTCTCTCTGTTCAAGCTTCTCACCAGATCACAGCTTCTCAGCATCCACATGTTCCAGTGCTTTTTCTGCATGGGCTGTGGGTGAATTTTGCATCCACCCATGTACTTCATGAATTACAGGGAGTTTGTTGTGTTGTCCTCACCACGGCTTGCAGAAGAATCTCAATTCTGATGCCCAGAGCACCTCCTCGTCCACCTCCCTCCTTTGCACTGACCTTAGTGTCGCCATGTTTTTCTCCTCACATGTTCTCACCTTTTCCTTTTCTCTGACTCAGAAGAGAATCGGTGTTCTTAGGTTTGTTTGTTCTCAAGTCCTATCAAGTGAAACCATTTTTAGAGTGTTTTGCAGCTCTGAAAGGTTGATCTTGTCCAGGCTCCGCATTGGGGTACCGTTCATTGTGCTTCTTTCTGTTGGACACATGGTCCTCACCAACACCATGCAAGCTGCCCTGGCCGGCGACTCCACTCAGCTCCATTCTTCCTCATATGGGGTGCTGAAAATAAGGAAAAGGAAAAGCTGCTGCTGCATGGTTGCTTGTGGAGCTGGGATGGACACTGGCGCCATGGTCTCTGGAAAAGGGACCAGTGGGCTCTGCCAGGAAGCGGCCCAGGTGGCCCCCTCACCCTTCTTCAGAGGTGAGGGAGAAAGAGAGCTTCCTGCGCTTTTGTCTTTCTTAAGTACATTATACTTTCTTAAGTACATCATAGAGGCGTTATCAGCTTTTCTAATTGGCTTAGCAGTATGTCTAATCTCAGAGACAGCCAGCTATTGGTTTTGCCAGGCACAGAGGAAGCTTTTAGCAGTTCCTTACAGAAAAAAATCACTTCCGTGGCTGGATCCTTCCCTCCTCACCAAACATCAATTTATGCAAAACCAACAGACTGTGCTTTCCTAAACCCTACGGAAATCTCCCATGAGAGCACCAACTATTGAAAAGGAGAACACAATGTCCATATTATATATATGCCATCAGCTGATTTTGTTCACAAAAAAAATGACTGTAGAGATTTGTGGAGATTTTTGAAAGCTGTAGTTCCTATGGTTTATTTTATAAAATAGATTGGCCATGTAATAGAATAGATACCTTCTGCTTTAGATTATGTGCCTATTACATGTGATAGAACACCATTTCTAGTTCTGTCACGGCCCTATGAAAAATTTCGAGGAATAATGTTTGAGCAAAAAAACCACGAGAAAAATACTGTATGCTATTAAAAATCATAGTTTTGCCCAAACTGGGATATCTGGTTACCTAACTTTTGGTTTACTGTCATCTCTGCTACTTCCACTTGCTCTAATTTCTGGAAATCACTCCTTTCATTGAACTAACATTGGCCTAATTTTCCTTCAACATTATATCTTTTACTATTTCATGTTTAAATTATTTATTTATGTATCCTTCTGTCAGCTTCAATTCATGTCTGCTATTACAGTCTTTAGAATAACTATACCACACTTAATTTTTTCAGCCGTGTGATAATCTGCAAAATGAATTTCACCAGTAGATCCTTAGATTTAATAATTTATTTTTTTTATATCCATGACTTAGCTTCAAACTATATGTGACTGTCTTAAATTTCCCTTTTTTGTCTAAAGCTGTTGTGGCATACATACAGTTGTGCACTGTCATATTGCCTTGGAATACAGGTCTGAGTCAGTTCCAATGTGAGGTCACTTTTCCAACACTGTTGCTCAGTGTGAGACTTCTTGTCCACTAATGGTCACATTCAGGGAGAACAGGCATCTGTAGAGATGGAATGACACCAGGCTACCTCAAGCCAAAAGCTCACAATTGTTGTGTTTTGTGTGAAGAAACTACTTGCACCTGTGCATCAGAATCAGGAGAATCCAATTGTGAAGAAGGCACTATGAGCTATTTTATGTCAAATCAAATATTTGTTCTACAAAATTGTATACTGTTGAATTGATAGCAGAACATCTTGTTTATCATCTTTTATCCTTTTTTAATTTGTTCAGAACTCCTGACATTGGAAGACTACAGTTTTGAATTATTTTTCAGACCCCAGAATTGCAATTCAATTGCTTTCTAAATGGTATTTAATAACTTAATAATTACAACTTAATGATCACTCGATGAAGAATATACAAGCAATTAAAAGCAATGCAAAACACAAGAAAAAGCACACAACCATTTCTATTCAACTAGAAAAGCAGAGTTTTAAAATGAGAAGGATGAAAGACACACTGAAAAGTTATTTGCCTGGTTCACTTGCCTGGAAAGGATCATAGTGCAAGTTGTGTCACTGTCTAGGCAAATTCACTGATGGCTACCTATGTATTTCTTATTGAGGGGTGCAGATATGAGGAGAGCTGGGGAGATATAAGAAAAGGGACGCAGAAAACAATAATACAGAAAGTGAGAATACAGTGGTAGGAGACGCTGAGCTCTCACTGGCTGAAACAGCTCTTTTATCACTTTCCTTAGCTTCTGCTCTTCCTCCCACTTTCAAGTTGGTAAAGGGAACATATGCAAGCAGGACAGACTGCCAGTGCTGCATGGCTTCACTCCAAAGCTGCTTGGAATACTCTCCTCACTCTCAGGCAGCATGTGTTTGTTTTGTCACATCTTCCCTCATGACTGCAGCTTACTATTCACTGCTCCCACACACTGGTGTTCTTGATAGATTAGCCATCATCGTAAAGGTTGCATTTGTGGCAGTGTGTGGCTGCATCCATACCTGTCATGACTCTTTAGAAAGGAGGGGGGAATTGCTACTGTTCAAGACAAATAAATAGGTCTTCTTCCAGCAGGAGTAACTTTTGTTACAGGACTACATCCTGCTGTTTTGCCAGTGATTGCCAGGCTCTTACATTTACTGTCTGTGGGATGGGAAACGGGCAGACAAGTTCGTTCAGGGGGAAGAATAAAGAAACCTTGTTAGTGATAGTTATAATAAGACTGCACATTCCTAAAACACAGGCAATACCTGTCATGGGAGAAGGGCTCTACTCCTTACATGAAGACAAGCAGCTGGTCCATAGGGCAAAAATAGAGGGAAGGATCATTTGTCCATGATTTACTTTTTGTCCCCGAACAGATGGGCCACAGTAGAACTGAAGGGAATAAGAAGAGCAGCAGCATCTAATGGCTCCACTGAGGACAGGTTTTACTTTTCATATACCTTTGTTTCAAATAACATGACAAATGAGCAAAGTCATTCTCAGTCAGCAAAAGCGATTCTTTATTGAAGCTAAGCCTGGCATGAGTTTGTTTAAATACAGCATGCCCTTACAGCACCTGGACATCAGTGAAATCACTTACTTCAAGAGGCAAATAAAGGAAGTTGGTTCTCTGCTGTAAAGTTCAGTTCTGATTGTCCTGAGGGGCATGAGGAACACTGTCTGGATTCATATATTTTTAGCGTGTGTCTGGGGTGGTGTACAGGGTAGAAACAGCCACAGCAAGAGTGGTGGTAGAGCATGAGCGTGCAGAACACAAGATCACTGGCAGTACTAGGCTGGCTTTTAGTGAAATTACAGCAGCCTGGCTGTGCACCACTTACCTGTTCCCTTCTGCAAATCAGCCATTGCCCTGGAAATTCTTCTTCTCTTCTCAAAGAGATGAGGCCTTTACAGAAAAATTCCAAATATCCCGCTACAACTCTGGAACACAGTGAGAAAATCTAAGTGTAGAGCTTCAGAAAGTAGTCAGAGTTTTCATAAGGGCAAGGTGTTCACCAGCTCGTAAGCATTCACTGTTGTCCTTGTTAGGTGACTCCAGGGGGTTGACTTCGTTACACACTGTCTCCTGAAAGTCTAAGCTGGTTCTAATCAGAAAAGAATGCTAGTGTAAATTCTGACAGGAGAACCTGCAAAGCTGCCCCAGTCCCAGAAAAAGACTAATGCTACAACTTCAGACTCCTAAAACAAGCTCAACACTCTGTATGCTGGAAACAAAGAGATTTTGATTCAGTCATCAGCACGGTGAAACTGAAATTATTATCTTGTGGAATCAGGACTTCATTGATTTTAAGAACGAGAGGTGAAATGGATAATTTTGTATGTATAGTTCTGCATGCTACTATAGTTAATAGACTGATAGTTTAAAAAAAAAGATCAGAAGCTCTGGGTTTGAACTGGCAGGAGTTTGGGTTAGATAAGGCTGGGTGGAATATGAAATATGGAAAATAAATTATTACAGCATACATTCACTTATTCCTGTGGAATATTAGCTTTTCCTGGTTTTAACCAGTAGAATATGCATGTCATGCAACATAGAAATTTGATAGCATTCATTTAAATGCCTCTTCTTAGTATGCCATCCTGTACAACATTTATTGTTTGTATTCGTTATTCAAACCCTGAACAATTTCTAAATTCACTGGGTTTTTTTATTCTGCGGCAGTGGGTATGAGTGCTTCAGTTTTCATCACCGCGTTTAGATGAGTTGGCATTTGATCCATTTTTGAGATGAGATGCAATGAGTGTAAGGTAAATGACTGAAAACAAGTCTTTGGGTTTTGTGGGATGTAAGGTCTAATCTCTTCAGAAATATTTTAAGTAGTGTTTTGAAGTATGAGCTGTAGCTCCTGGTGGTATCAGTCATTCGATGCACTGTAGGTGTTCAGAACAATTAGAACAGGACCTACACCTGGGCACCCTGACTGAAGAGCTGAGGATAGTTCTAGCAATGAGTAAGTTATAGGAGGGATACGAATTTCCAGGCTGGTCCTCGTTTTCTTCATCTGTGACATTTGTCTTTTCCTGTGATGACTGCTTTACTCTTCCTTGAGTCTTTCTGTGTCACAAACTTCTATCGAAGTCCAGACTGTGTAATTCAAGTTTTCTGAATGCAGAATTGGAATGCTACTTGCAGTGGTGGAGTTCAGTTTGTGTTTTCACTAATTTTCTTCCTTTACTGGGTAATGAAACTTTAGTTGAATAGTGCTATTATTGAATGTCCTCTGGGTCATTCAGGACTTTTTTTAGAGCTGCTCCTACTTTAGCAAACAGTAGCAATATTTGGCAGAGGGGTAGCACTTGTTAATTCAAAATGGGAATTAACTTCTTATAAGGGCTTCTTGCTCTAATCACTGTGCGTATTTAAGTGTTGAACTTCTTTTTGAATGCTAAGCCTGTTGCTCCTGCTTTGCCTCAGGGAATAGACTTGGGAAAGAGGCCAGGAGGGGACGCAAGGAGACAAAGGCAGGACCGCTGAGCGCGGAGCAGAGGGATCTCCCCTGCTGCACAACCCCGTGCTTGGCAGCAGCGCTGACTCGGGGTGGTGGTCGCAGTGCGGGGGCTGTTCCAGGCAGCCGTTGCTCAGAGCCGAATGGCATTGTGTCTGTTGGTGGGAGGTGGTGAGCAATTGCCTTGGCATGACTTGTGGGGTTTTGTTGCCTTTTTTTTTTTTTTTTTTTTTTTATTCTTGCCTTTACCTTCCCCTCTCCCCTTCCACCTTTAAACTCTTTTTTCTTAACAACCACAACTTTTATTTGCTTTTTCATTTTTGTTTCTCTCCATATCCCACTGCAAAGAACAATGAGTGAGCAACTACTTTGGGGGCTTTTCTGCTGGCTATAGTAGACATACATTTCACAATAAGATAACAGTTTTCAGCTGTTTACAACGTTCTGCTATTCAGTATATTGAATTATGAAATTGTCTTATTTATATTAACTTTGTTTTAACTTCATCTTTTTTTGATCTTGTACTGATAAGTCTAGTAAACCAATGTGTAATTCAAATGTTATATTTATTCACACATTTTTATATACTTTTCTATTCAACATTTCAAGTAATTTCTGGTTGAATTTTGGCAAGAAACACTCACCATACCATGTTTTCTCTCTTTTTTTTGTTGTTCATGTGCACAATATTCTGTGATAGCCATTTTAGCAAAGAACACAGTAAAAATTAATTAGTTTACCAGTTTATGCAAGATCTGATAATAGTTTAGTGTAACAATCTATTTGAGTCTATTATGGTAACTGTGGCAGGCTTGCTAGGGAGACTCACCAGGTTGGCTATTTTGAAACAACTAATTAAAGATGAGTCAAAGATGAGAAAGCTGATGTTAAATTGCATTTAACATTGTTTTGTATGCATCTTTAGAAAGCATGATTCTTGTTCAGTGACCATTGAAATACTGCTTTGCAACTAAATTATGATCTAATGAACATTGTCTTGTGACCAGAGGGTGTTTTAAGTGTGCTTATAGACATGAATTTGTTTAAAATATACAGCATATAATTTTTTAATTTTTGAGGCAATGATTTTTCTTAAGCTTTTTTGTAGCAAACTTTTTAAATTGGTTCATAGGAACAATTTTGTGAGCATAGATATTGAAAAAAACAGACTTGTTCTCATTTACTTTGTCCCTTAGGATTTTAGAACTGATAGGTATTCTGTCCTGTTTTTTTTGTTTGTTTGTTTTTGTAACTGTAAATAAATTGACTGCAGCCATTAAGAAAGTCCTCTTCCTGCATCTGCAAATAAAGTTCCTGCTAACAAGACTAAGCTAAGACCATAATAAATGCTGATTCCAAGAACGTACATTCTGCATTTAAATTTGATTTTTATTTTATTTAGCTTAATAATTTTTGTATTTACTTAAGTGTAGATTAAGTCACTGTATTTTTTGAAAAAATTCTATTTATGTAATGGAATCGTAGAACAGCTTTGGTTGGAAGGGACCTTGAAGATGTCTAATTCCATGCCTCCAGCCATAGGCAGGGACATCTTTTACTAGACCAGGTTGCCCAGAACTCCCTCCAGCCTGGCCTTGAACACTACCAGGGATGGGGCATCTGCAACTTCTTCCTTGGGCAACCTGCTCCAGCAGGTCACTACCCTCTCAGTAAAGAATTCCTTCCTAATATCTAATCTAAATCTACTCTGAGTTTGAATGCATGCCCCTATTCCTGTCACTACATGCTCTTGTAAAAAGTCTCTCTCCATCCTTCTTGTAGGTTCCTCTCAGGTACTGGAAGGCCACAATTAGCTCACCCTTAAAGCTTCTCTTTTCCAGGCTGAAAAAGCCCAATTCTCTCAGCTTGTCTTCATAGGAGAGGAGCCCCATCCCTCTGATCATCTTTGTGGCCTCCTCTGTGCTCCCTCCAGCAGGTCCATGTCCTTCCTGTGCTGGGACCCCAGAGCTGGTGCAGCCCTGCAGGTGGGGTCCCAGCAGAGCAGAGCAGAGGGGCAGAATCCCCTCCCTCCCTGCTGCCCACGCTGCTCTGGGTGCAGCCCAGGACACGTTTGGCTCTCTGGGCTGTGAGTGCCCATGGCTGGGGCATGTCCAGCCTCTCAGCCCCCAGCACCCCCAGGTGCTTCTGGGCAGGGCTGCTGTGATCTGTCCATCCCCCAGCCTGTGCTGGTACCAGGGTTGCTCTGACCCAGGTGCAGCACCTCGCACTTGGTCTTGTTAAACCTCATGAGATTTCCACGGGCTCCCACCCAGAACTTGTCCAGGTCCCTCTGGATTGCATGCCAACCTTCAGCTGAGTCCACTGTACCACTCAGTTTGGGATCATTTGCAGATTTACTGAGGGTGCACTCAATCTGTCCATGTCATTAATGAAGATATTAAACAACACTGATCCAAATTCAGATCCTTGAGGGACACTTCTCACTGATGTCCTCAGTCACCTGCCTGTCCTCTGTGTGCCTTAGCACAGCCTCTGGCAGAATCTACTCCATCATCTTCCAAGGCACAGAAGCAAGGCTGACAAGTCAGTAGTTCCCAGGGTCCTCCTTTCTACCCTTCTTAAAAGCAGCTATCATGTTCCCTCTTGTCCAGTCACCTGAGACTTGCCTGGAGTGCAGTGACTTTTCAAATGCCATGGAGAGTGGCTTGGCAACTACATCATCCAATTCCCTCAGGACTCTGGGATGCATCTTGTCAGGTCCAACAGACTTAGGTAAATTCTAGTTCCTCAAGTAGTCATGAACCTGATCTTCTCTTAAAGTGGGTGGTACTTAATTCTCCCAGTTCTCCTCCTGTCATCCATCCACCTCAGAGGTGTGGGATGAGGCTGCCTGTGAAGACTGAGGCAAAAAGACATCAACTTTCTCTTCCTTCATTGCTACCAGTTTTCCAACGTTGCCAGCTGCGTTATGGCTGTTGAACTTCTTTTACCTTCTTTTTTCTGCTTTACATACCTGTAGAAACCCTTTTTGTTATTCTTTGTGTCGCATGTAAAGGTTTTAAATGTATTTGTCTTTAAAGAGAGTATGAATGTAAATATATATAAATATGTACTTATTTTCTTCTTAGTGTTTATCAACTCCAGTTTGTTGTCTGATGTTGAACTAGACTGTTGGAATTGAGAAAATATCTATATCAAAACATAATATATACAATAAGTAAATAGTATATATATATAGCTCTTTTTTTGTGTTTGGTGTATGTATAGAATATTGTGCATTTGTACACTTATGTAAATATAAAGGTAAGCAGCAGTATTGAATGAATAGATTCAGTAGATGAATAGATTCAAGCCTGCCTTTTATCCATTGTTATAGTCTGAAAATGAAAAAACTTCAAGGCACAGAAACAATGTGGTAGAACCAGGCATCACATGGAATAAGTACAGGTTTTTTCAAACTAAGTTGGTGTGCTCCATTGTGGTGAGTGCTTCTGCTCTTCTGCAGAACAAAGCCTGCCTGTCTGTAGCGCAGAGAAATGTTTCATTCCTGAAATCATTTTCTCAAGGTAAATCTCGAGCAGTTTTTCTTGCATTATAATTAATTGAGTGGGAAAAAAAAAAAAGTAGAAAGCTTTTTAACTTGATTTTACTAGTTCAGGTAGAAGCTGAATCAAAAGTGCTTTTGGCATTATGGAACCCCGTTTCTAATGCTTCATTTTAATGAAATGCTTTCTCTGTTCTTGATGGGGTTGGATGTACTTCTGGGTTACAGAAAGCTTCTTTCTTCTCTTGTGCTTTTCATGTGTATAGGCGTGGAGTCCATGCCTGGTCAACGTAGCAGCATAGAGGTTTTCCCCTTCTCTGCTGAGAGTTTTTTTCCTTATAAATCAAATATATGACAGATGGGGTTTCTGTTATACTGTGTTAATCTAGGTTTATAAGAAGCTCAGATGAATTTCTGTTAAGTTTGGAGATAAAGAGCTGGATGTTTACAGACTTCTTTAGTGATAACAAACCTTTTTTACTGTGAAAGATAATCTGACTTATAGGTGATATAATGATATGGGAGTTGACTTTTTGGTTATATGCATGTGCACAGAATTTACACAACTGTTTCCTCTTTCAGGATCCTTCTGTTACACAAGTGACAAGAAATGTTCATCCAGTGCTCGATGAGTACAATCCATTCTCTGGTTCAAGAAGAGTAAGTGCATTTATTTCTTAATATTGCTGTTAACCTTTGCTTTGTGAGGTTTTATTTTCAGAATTGGGACTGATGTTGTAGAATATATAATGGGCTAGCTACAGGTGGAAGATGTGTAAGAATAGATAGTTCCATTAAGTATTTGGAGGATGCATAGTCAGGTAGATTTCAGAGAGCTTTGACTTGTTAAGGAAGACTGGCCCTCTGAAAGACGACCAAAACAGAACTGATTTTTTTTCCTGTTTCTATTAGCTTATGATAATCTGTTTTTACTAACTTCTGATCGTTTTTACTAACTTCTTTTTCCTGTTTTCTTACCAGTTCCCTTGGTTGATGTGTCATCAGACTTCTCTGGGGCTGTCTTAGTAGGCACATTGATTTGGATTCTGAGACAAGTGCCCACCATTATGGCAGAGACCTAGAGCACTTAGCACTTACCTGAGGTATGGACCTACCTGTGGATTGCAGCACCCTCCCTGCCCACCCTGCTGCACATCTTTTTAATGCACCATGTCTTGGTCACTCATGCTCCTTAGAGCCTTTTAGATCTCTCACACTGCTCACTCCATGCCTGACTAGTTAGTAGGAGCTTCTGGGCTCCTGATAGGGCTTTGGGCTGCTGCTCTGGTCTCCCTGAGCTAAAGAAACATTTGGACAGCTTGATCTAACACTCATCCCCAAACTT
>CM063313.1:483304-930804 GCA_032173965.1 Sitta carolinensis
TAGAATAAAATTTCCAGTTTAGCAAACCTTTTGACCTTTAATTTGGACCTTTTTCCCTCCAATCCACTTTTACTTTAAGGAGCTGAAAGTTTCCCTGTACCAGTGCATTTGGCGGGGTTTTTTTTTTTTCCCTTCTCCATTTCCTAATTTTGACTTCTGCCCAAAGCCCACGGCAAAAAAACTTTTAAAAACCCCCACTTCGAGCGGGCCCAACCTCCCCCTGATCCACTGCTTTTCCCCAACCCATAACTCCCACAAGTATTTTTTTTTACAAACATTTTATAAACATATATACACACACATATTTTTTGAACCCCAAAATCAGGAAAATTTCCCACTGCGGTTATTTTGTCGAAAGGGGGGAAAAAAAAACGAAAAAAAGGCATTTTTCAAACGGGCCCAAAAGAAACATTTAGAGATAAAAACAATACCTATGCACACTTTAAACGTAAGCAAGCGAACTTTTCCGCGGAGTCACGATGGGAGACAAGCGGGAGGCGCGGCTTCCCCGTTTGGGACCCGGGAACTGTCCCTGCCCGTGGGACGCCCCGCCACCCCAGAACCGCCCGAGAGCCCAAGAGCCCCCTTATTTTCTTCGTGTCGCTCTGAAAGAGCCCGAAGGCCGGGGGGAGCCGGGGGGGTTCACGGGTGGGCGCCCCCTCCTGCGCCATTGGGGCGCCCCCTCTCCGCCCGCTCGCTGAAAATTGACCCCCGTTGCCGGCCCTGGGGTGCTGCCCCCGGGTGCTGCCGGTGCTGCCGCCGGGCCGCCGCTCCCCGTCCGCCCCCCCAAAAGTTCCCCGTCGCAGAAACCCCCCCCCTCCCCGGGCCGACGCTCCCCCCCCGGAAGCTGGGGGGTCACGCGGGCGGGGGGCGGGGGGGCCCGGGGGCCCGGACGTGCGGGGGAGCCGGGGCTCGGGACCCGGGGCGGGCCCGCGGCGGCGCCCGAGCCTCTGCGAGTGCCGGCGGGGCCGCTGCCGTGCCCTTAGCGTGCGAGCCAGGCCAGAGCATCGGCTCGGTTCTTGCTGCTGGTGACCGTGGCACGAGTGCCGGTACTCTGCGGTGGCGGTAGAAGGAAAGGAACCGAGACTAGAAGCAGCTGTTTACATATGAGAGGCCAGAAAGTATAAAAGGATAGTTATAAATCTTCTGAGGGAAGTTCCTCCCGATTCCTTTTTACAATCCTGTTTTCCTACGTACAGCTCTCCCCTCGCCCCTGTCTCTCAGTAGTAATCTGTGTTCATTAAAAAACCCCTCAGTCCATCTCCTGACATACGCTCACGAAGTGCAACCTTTTCGTCCTTAGAACTGAACTCATTTCCGAAAGGTTACCTTTCACAATCAATACTTTTTATCTTGCAGAAAAGAAAGAAAAAAAAAAAAAAAGTGGGGAGTATTGTCGTATTTCTCTGAAGCAGCTTTTTTACTTGCTTCCTTTTCAACACTTGTACTTTTCTGATCGAAACTGAGACAATACCAAGCAAATAAACTTTTTACAAAAGGATTTACCAGTAAAGATTTATTGAGTATGGTGCTGCTGGAAAGGTACTGTCCTCAATAGCTGCCTTCTATGGGTGCCAGTGTTTAATTTTTTATGATCTCTTGCAGCTTTTTTTTGCGTTGCACTGTTTTTGAAAGTCATGGCTTACGTGGTGAAAGTCCCAGTGTGAATATTTTTTGCCATCTCCATTTTATCTATTGGTTTTTTAGACTTCCAGGTATTTAGACTTCTAGATTTTTGTTCTGCCTTTTGTATTGTTTACAGTAACAGTCACCATAGTTTTCTTTCCCCATAGGGAGAAATATCTTACTATTACTACCATAAACTGTCACAGGAACTATTGATACTCATCCAATGATTTGATTTGAGGCAGACACCTCTCAATCATACAGAGCCAGAGAGGATTCTACATCCTGATTTTTAAAGGATCAAAAAACCAGAGTAGGCTTGTGAAGAATGAGTCTGAACTAGACAAAAATGGACACACACTTCTCTCTACAGAAAGATCTGAGAATTCCTGTCAGCAGTCCTTAGAAATTGTCTCTGTCTTTCAGACAATGCCTATTTATTTCAAATTGTTAAGAACAGCACTCGAGCTTTGACTCCAAGCATGGTTTTGTTTACATGAAGAGGTTGCTAGCTACGTCTTTGGTTTGTGTACCAGGCACGAATAGTGTAGGAAGGGGTAATCTATAGGAGGCCAAGCCAACAATTTGAAAGGTAGATCTATTCTAGACTGTCTGCTTGTTCTCTAAGGCAAGAGGTTTAATCTGCTTGCTTCTTCCCATAAATCTATAAAATAAGGCTGCATTAGCACTAAGAAACGCCTCAAGTACAAGAAGCTAATTTTTTACCGTGTATATCTACGATGTAGTATTTACTACATACACTACTTAAGTAATCTTTGAGTAAATAGAAAAAGAAAACAATAGACTTGTAGAATATGTCAGACTAATTTGTGGGAGTACAAATGCCAAAATTAGGATGAATGGCTATTGAGGTAGATGATCATGGGACTGTGATATGAGAAGGAAATAGTAAGAGTGAGGCAGAGCATGAAACGGTCTTGAAAACGAGAAAAGAAATATTATCTGAAGGTTTATTAAGTGTAATTGAAAATTCCTACAGGAATGTTAGCTGTGAGCTTCTGCTAACAGTTCTTGATGTAGTTTTAGCCTGAAATATGCCACAATTGTTCAATGAAGAGCCTTTTCCTGTCTAAATTATGTCTTCAAAATCACCATGCAGTGAAAAGGTACTTGCACATTAAATTCATACCTGTATGCGATTATGTCAAAATTACAGAATCATGAAACACAAATGACTCCAAATCTAAATTCTCCACTTACATTCATTGGTTACAGCATTCTATATTTCAAAGTTTTGTGCAGCATAAGAAAATTAACAGGGCTTAAAAGAGAGAACATAAAAGGCTTTTGCTTCTCAGTTTTCCACTTATTTTTCTTTTTGAAACCATTTCACCTCCATTATTCATACCATCTTGACAAATCTACTTATCTAGTGTCTGGTAATTACATGGTTTCTTACTTGCCATTCATAGATGTTAACAACTTACAATACGTGGACACATACAAGCATGTACACATATAAGCATGGACACAGCTTTTAGAAGTTAATTGCACTGAGAAATAGTTTCCACAGCTCAGTGGAAGGGAAAACATGTATGGATAAACACATATCCATTTTCATCAAAACCCATATGTACTAGTGTATATGTATGTGTTTGAGGGGAAAAAGATTTACATTGCTCAACAAGCTGTAATTTTGTAGTTCCAACAAACATTAACTTTTCTAGGCTTTCTGAAACATTTACACAAGATACTTTGCAGTGTTTTTACAGTTATATAAGTTTTGTGGCTACTGGGCTGCCAAATGCTTATTGTGTGCCCTCTTGTGGCTCAGAGTATTAGTATGTTATTTGTCATGGAAAAGACAGAGATGCATTGGTAAGAAAATTATTTTTTAATGGAATTCAAGCTCTGTATAAGAGAAATGACAAGCTACTAAAAAGCCTTGCTCATACTGTATAAGTTGCTGATACAGTCATATATGCAAAATGTGCTGGTATTGCAGATTCTACACAAATGTGTAAGAGTATTGACTTGTAAATGTCATTCGTAAAGGATAAGTAATGATACAATCCAGACTTCTTGTAATATGATTTTTCATTCTGTAATGATTTAGAAATCTGATGCATAATAAGTTACTTTAAAATTAAGCACCAATAACTCATTCCCTAACCTGGAATAATGGGTTTCAATCTGAGCCATGAACTCAGATTCCAATAGTTCTGAGCATGAAAAACACTTTAATCTGCCTCTCTCCAAGTGAATCCAGACTTGCAATGAAAGCAAATGAGTTTTTTCCAAAAGTACCAGTTCTCTATTCCTTCTTAGCAGGATTGGCTACCATGTTATCCACAGAAGTGTGGATATCACATATCAACTCTTGAAATCAGGAGACTCCAATTCTCTTTGATTTCTTTTATTATACAGCTCTTCTGTAAACTCTGAAATTACACAATATATAAATTTTATCTTCATCAGTTCATATTCCTTCAAATGGTTGTGATGATTTTAGCTAAATGATGAATAGGAAAAGTAGAAGGCAAAAAGCAAAAATATTGAACACAAAACAGAAATTTTTTAAAAAAAATTCTTCAGTTGTAGAGTTCTTTGTGATTTCTTCAACCATAAACATGCAAAATAGGTATTAGTAGAACTGGAAACATAATATTAGATACTACTTTTGGCTAGAGAATATCTTGGAATTGCAAAAAGATTGCAATTATATTAAAAACTATTGCAGAAATACAAATATTTCCAATGGAATGAGTGCTGTGATACTCTTATACTGATATCAGACCTGGTGTGTTTGATGGTAATTAAAATCCATATAAAATGGAAGGTGAATCAGTTTTCAAAACTTCCACTGCCATTGAAAATGTTATTTACTTTTTAATTGTTTAATCTTCCCAGACATTTCAATATCATACATCAAATATGATATCAAAGCAGGAAACCTAAATCAACTGCCAACAATTTCCCATTACTCCCATGAGAGGAATGCTTCCAGACCTCAAATAATATGTTTAATATACTGAGAACTGTGTTCAAATGTTTACTGCACTATATCCGGATTTTTAAAAACCCAGCTCCTGAAGAATGAAAACATTGGCTTTTTCTCAAATGTTTTTAAGTAGGAGAAGAAATTCAGGGTGTGGTGGATTCTCTCAAGTATCCCAGCTAGTCATAACGTTCATTCTGAAGAAGTTACCAGTTACAGATTCACTCTCGATTGGCCTTTTTTATATAAATTCTAGGTTTCCTCTTAGTTGTACTAGTGAAACAACTGTAAGCTTGGATTTCAGTTTATCTTCTTTTCTTAATTTAAAGAAGCATGGAGTCTGCAGTTACAACAAAATATTTAACTGGTTTAAGTAATGAATGTGAAATAAATTTTTAAAACCTTGTGCCTATATAAACAATTCATACTGTAATATATCTGCCATAATTAGTGTTTTAGTTTGATAGTTACAGTTTGTAATGTACATTTATTTAAAGATCTTTTAAATCTAGTTTAGATTAAAGGCTTTAAGAAGGGGGTACATGTACACGGCTTATGTATTTATTTTAAGCTCTCTTCTTTGTTGTGTTGCCATTATCTATCTAGAAGCTCCACTAAGTGAGGCTGCTCTTGAAATAACATGTCTTGAGAGTTGGGATACTTCAAGTGTCTTATTGGATCGTGGGTTTTTAAAGCAAGTCAAGCCACACTTGCTAAGGACTTCAACCCGGCGTTGCTTGTGTACCTGCACATCCTTCATGTTCTACCTTTAAACTACACTAGTGCAGGTAATATATATTTGTGTGCATATTTGATTTCTAAAGGTACTGCGAGTTGTTTGGCAAAAATAAAGAGCTAAATATTCATAAAAAGAACAGCAGGTTTATAAGATCTTCTCAGAGTGTTTCTGTATCTTCCAGTCATCTTAGATCTGTCCTAAAGAAACTCTACTGAGTTTCTTGCGATTGAGATTGTAATTGCTGGATAAACAGCAATTACAATATGTGCCATAATAAAAAGAGAACATAGGCAATTTTGAGCAACTGGCCATAAGCAGAAAGAAGGTTAGCATATTGCAAGCACGCTGTAAGCACATTGTGATTTCCTTGGCATGGAATCAACTATGTATTAGTCCTGATATAGATTACAGTTGTACTAGAACAAGTTTTACTGATGTTGAATGAATATGGCACACTCCTTTCCTCCGTAGCTGGAGCACAATGCCCTTCAAAAATAAGGCATTCTGATGCATGTGTCATGTCTCGTGGAGCAAAAAAAAAGCCAAAAATGTGTCTGTTTAAGGAGATCACAGAATCAAAAAGAATCATGGAACTAAAAAGAACCATGAAATGGCTAAGGTTGGCAAGGGCCCCTCTAGGCTCTCTAGTCCAACCTCCTTACAAAAGCAGGTTTCCCTAGATCAATGGTACTTAGGCATGTGTGCAGACAGCTTGTGAATAATCTCTGTTCTAGGCAAGTAGACTCCATACCCTCTCTGGGCAATTTGTTCCGGGTCTAAGGCACTCTCACAGTAAATACGTTCTTCCTCATTTTCAAGTAGAACTTCTGTGGTTCAGTTTCTTCCTGTTCACTCTTGTTCTATTGTTTGGCACCTCCGAGAAGAGCCTGGTCTATCCTTTTGACATCCTCCCTTCAGATACTTACACATCAATAGAACCTCTCTCAGGCTTCTCCAGGCTAACCAACACCAGCTTCCTTTGCCTTTCCTAATAAGCGAGGTGCTCCAGTCCCCCCATCATCTTTGTAGCCTCTGCTGGACCTGCTCCAGGAACTCCATATCTTTGTTGTCCAGAGGAGTTCAGAACATCTGGAGTGCTGTATCCTCACCACAGCTGAATAGAGGGGCAGGATCACCTACCATGACCTGCTGGCAATGTTCTTCCTAATGCACCCCAGGTTACCATTTGATTTCTTGGCCACCAGGACACACTGCTGGCTCATGGACATTTTGTCCACCAGAATGCCCAGGTCCTTCTCCACAGAACTCCCCCCAGCCTGTGCTGGTGCCTGGGGTTGTTCCTCCCCAGGTACAGGACCTTGTTCTTGCATGTCATTAGAGATAGTGTCAAAAGACTTGCTGAAGTCAAGGTAGACTATATCCACTACTTTCACCTCATCCATCCAGGTACTTGCCTCATTGCAGAAGGTAATCAGGCTGAGCAAGTGTGATTTCTCCACGCTGATGACTCCTGATCATCTTCTTATCATCCATGTGGGTAGAGATGGTCTCCAGAATGCGGTGCTCCTTCACTTTGCCAGGGATTGAGGTAAGTCTGACTGGCTTGTAGTTTCCTAGGTCTTCCTTCTTGCTCCTTTTGAAGACCAGGGTGACATTTGCTTTCTTCCAGTTCTCAGCACCTCTCCTCATCTCCATGACCTTTCAAAGATGATCTCACAATGGTGTTCACCGCCTCTTTCAGCACTCATGGATACATCCCACCAGTGTCTATGGACTTTTAGATGTTAAAATTGAGTAAATGGTCTCTTACCCAATCCTTCTCAGCCAAAAGAAAATCTTTAGTTTTCCAGACCTTCTCGCTGATCTTTTGGGTTAGAATTCCTGAGGGGTAGCCTTGGCAGTGAAGACTGAAGCAAAGATGTTCAGTAATTCTACCTCCTGTGCAGCCTCTGTCACTAGGGTCCCTGTTCCATTCAGTAACAGGCTCATATTATGCCTAATATTCATTTTGTTACTATTTAATTGATGTATTGATGTATTTGAAAACAAAAGATAAAGGAGAACATGAAATTAAATGAGACAAAAGCAGGAGGAAGTTGGTTTTAGAAACTTTAGAATGAGCAAAAAGGAGGAATGAAGTCTCAGAAACTATAGTGGCTCTTTCAGGTGGTGATCACAGAAGATACAATTCTTAACAAGGATAGATTTGTGTGTTTCTCCTCTTACTGGAGGAGAAACAAAGGGAGAAATTAAAGGCACAATGCCAAAACCTGGTTATTCTTTACATTTTCCTAAGGGTGAAACATTGCAATACTTATTCTAAGAGATTTTTTAAAATGTATGATAATTTATAAATAGCTTCTGAAAAGAGCATAACAGACTGGCTGAGAATAAGGTCTGTAAGCAATTGCTACACTCAAGTGCACTTTATATTAAAGGAGTGAAAAGCTCAATAAATTATTTTCCTGGCAGATCAGGAATGAGAAAGTTAAAAAAACATCTTGGAAATAACACTAGATACAAAGAAGATAATTTCAGAGAAGGGGAGAAAACCAGCATTTTTTTGCCAGACACTTCCCTTTCAGTCACATCTGAACAGCAACCATTCCTAATCTGGCACTCCCAAGGCCATGGAAATGTTTGTTCTGTTGAACAATCTCTGGTTTATTTTGCAATGAGATAAGGCTTCTCAGGACCCTACAACTGAAATTCAAAAGCTAGCTAATGTATTTAGTTAACTAAATCTTAAGTTTTTTTCCTATGATTTAGAGTTATTGCTCAGACAAGATGTCCTGTTTCTCAAAAAATGTAGGAAATTCAAATTAAAGAGAATTTATAGTCATATGAAAAATTTCCTTTTAAAATATATTATTTTAATAAATTTTCTGATCATTGTTATTAAGTTGATAATTGTTTTTCTTTTAATTGCATTTACTATTAAATGGAACGGCATTTATAAAAATGTTCATATAATTATAAGAAAGTTTAAACTATTAATATATACATTAGAAAAAAATAAGTAGTTTAAATGAAATTGTTAATGACAGTATCTGACTGTCTCTGATACTTATTCTTTTTCTCTCACTGAATCATGTAAATACATATTTTTCCATACTTTTAAAAAGGAACTTGCTTAGAAGTGTGTGAGAAAAGTAGATTTCTTTCATTTATTATTTCAAAGACTAAAATAAAGGCGGTATAATGCACATTTATAAGCTATGTTGAAGCTATTTTCAATGTGTATTCACAAGCCTTTTTTAGAGCATAGGCTTCATTTAAATAAACAAGTTTGTAGTTAGTCTTGTTCAGTGTATCTGAGGATGTATTTAACAAGACTTGAAATGATAGAGAGATCAAGATAAAGAATATCTCATATATAATCTCTCATATATAGGATGACTTAAATATGAGAGGAAAAAACCTGAATAGACTTGTACTTTGTGGCCTAGAAAATAGACATTTGATAGAGGTCATTCTGGTTTACGATCTTTCTCTATAAAATCATGAATTGAACAGAGAATGTGACTCATTACCCCATCTGCTAGGAGTAATCATATAAACCCGGTAGATTGTAGGTCCAAAATAAAGAGATATTTGTCCTACAGCACAGCTGAATATGTAGTTTTGTAGTTGCCCTGAAGTACTGTTGATGCAGAAGTTTCCATGAGTTCAAAGAATAAAAAGACAATATCATGAAAGAAAAAGTTATTGAACACAAAGGCTATTGAAACATCACTGGCTCAGGAAGTTCCTGAACCACAAGTTTATTACAGAGAAATATCATTGCATAGACTCCTTGTTCTGATAGTCTTACATAACGATCTGATTCTGGTAATAGTTATAAAAGTATTTGAGGCTAGATAGACCTTTGGTGATGCATCTGTTCTTGTCTTCTGTATTTCAATTCACTGTTCCTGTTGCAGATAGAAAAATGTGTAGATACTCCTTTTATAATGCAGTTCAGCAGCTGAAAAATGAGAAATTATGTGGCTCACAAAAGGAATTAGCATATACATTATCTGGAATGGTTCAACTTCTGCCAAAGACTTGTAGTCTGGTAGAATGGGAACTGAAGTCATGCTACCTTTCTATTCCTGCATTCTCTTCTAAGGGACACATCAGTCTACTTTATCTGTATTTGAAGAATGCCACATATGATGCGAGTCAGACTACACCTCCCCTTCTGATCACAGAAGCTGACACTTTATTCGGGCTTCCTGTTTTATTTGAGAGAAAAACAGAAGCATCCTCTGTTTTCAGTCTTATTTATCCCTCCATGTCTTGTTTGATATTTCTTTTGAAACAGTAAAAAAAAATGTGTTCTCTCTTGCCAAACCATTGTGATGAGTCTTTAAAAAATATGAAGATGTTTATGGGGCTATCATGGCTATCTTTACTATGTCCTTGACATCATACAGCAAGGGAGACCCTTCTATTCTACTCTCAGGGAGACCAAGTCCCAGCTTGCTGATTCTCTAATCCCTCATTTATAGTGCTTTGGTGCTGCAAGGCTGTAAGATCCAGTGCTCCACAAAGCAGTTCACTCCATCTAATCACTGGAGTCAAAACAGCAAATAACACACAGAAAATCATTTTTCTCTGAAGCAGTGATCTACAATCCAGGGTTTTGTTTCTAGATTCCAAGCTACTTCATTAAGTCATTTTCCTAGGAAAGAAATATGAAATAAGATGACACCGATGAGGCAAAATCCTATTTGCCTCCTCTACTTGTTTGTTCCATAACTGAACTTAAATGAGGAAAGCTTTTCTACAGAAGTTTGTTGGAAATAAATAATAATAATAGCAGATAGATGTATTATTCAGATATCAGATAAGCAACTGTGTTAGTTTGACCAGCCCATGGAAGTGAGCTGGATAGTTTTCAGATTGGCATTTTATTAGACCAATGGGAAAGCATGTGGTTTTCTGGTTATTATTACATTTGAAAGGAAACAAAGTCCAGGAAGCTGCCTTTTCCTTCTGGCTGTTGGAGAGAGACCTTTCTCCCTCAGCCCTGGGCCGAGTGGGGAGAGGGGAGGAAGGCCACAGGGGCAGGTGGGGCTCAGCTGCTTCTGAGAACATCTGCCGACACAGAGTTCTGCTCTGCTGCTGGCCCGGGCCGGGCTCTGCCTCTGTTTAACTCTGGGCAGAGAGGGGAAGAATCGATGCTGTGGGCCCGGGCCTGATAAGACTGAGGAACAGAAAAGGGGATGTGGGGATCTGTCCAATTCCCCCCCAGCTGCAAAAGACCAGTGAGCAGCTGCTTTTTGGCAACAACCCGCTGAGATCTGTGCCCCCAGGCTTTGAAATAGGACACCATGGACTTCGGCCTGGCCCCAGATGTTAGCACAGCTCCAGCACATCTGCAATCCCTCGGGTGAATGTCCTGGGCCTGACACTTCCTTTGTTAACTCTTTCAGTGCCTGAGTGCACAGATGGGACCCGAGAAACCTTCCATCCTCTCTTGACTGAGAGAAAACTAGAATGCAGATGTGTAGAGACCGCATAAAAGTATCAATGTCAGTCAAGAAGGAGTGAAAGTCTAGATGGAAAGAGGATGGGTAGCTGCTTTCAAGCTGAAAAGACTCTTATAAGCTATGGTAATTGATTATAATTCCTTTAAACCATAGAGAAGTATGGGGAAGATAGAGAGTTCAAATTGTAAACTCAAGCAAAAGAATGCAATGTTGAAGGGGCTGTTGATTCCATAAGAAATTGAACAGAGAGATAAAGTGATAAAGACTATTTATCCTCAAAGAAGAAGTGAATCTCTGTTCCCTGAGATGAAGATGATCCCAAAGATAAAGAGAACTTTTGCTTTGAACGGTTTATCTTTAAAATGAAACCCCATACATCGATGTGGCCCAGAGACACAACTGTGAACATGGGAGGAGTTTCATGAATGCAGATCTTCCAGGCGATTGCTGTTCATGAAGATTGAACCCATGAGAGAACTGTTTTCTTGTGGGAAAATTTCCCATAGCGAACGAGAGGTGCTTCCCTCCCTAAGTGAACTGTAGAAAGACTGGTTTAGAAGTGAAACATTGACTGAGATTAATGAGTGTTGTTTTCTTTACATTGTCAGTTAAAGGAAAAGAAAGGTTAGAGAGGAAGGAAGAGTGTTCTGAAAATTTCATTCTGATTCTTGGGTTTTTTTTCCTTTTAGTGTTAAATAAAGTCTTATTACTTTTAAGTTTAAGCCTGCTTTGCTCTTGATTGGGAGATTTCAAAATGGCAAACCCAAACCAGAACACAAATTAATGTTTCTGCCCAGTTTTGAATGAAACCACGACAGTAACTAATGTCTAAGAGTAGCAGAGGTCTTAGACATGCTTCCTTTCAAATTTTAATCAATCTTTTAAAGATTTGCCAACATGTCATGCAAACCTTTTGACACCATTCTCATCAGAAAGTCCTGTTTCCATGGCCTATTGATGTCTGCATTTCTTCCTTCTTTTTATCATTAGTGATTGAGTCATGAAATGCTAGTGAAAGAAAATAGCTTTATTTCCATTACCCTTTTTCACTGGGTAGAGAAAAATGTTTTTACAGAGAAAAAATATTGCTTGTTAGTGGTCTGAGTTGCTTCATAACAAGCAAGGTTTGTCATAATTATTCTATTAGAAAAGTAGATGGATGGGGTAAGCAAAACCTAAGTAATGGTCAGTGTTGTACAAAAGGAGCATGACTACCAGGACATTCAGAAGGAGTGCGAACTACATTGAAACTACAAAATTGAGCATGTAGCATAGAAAATCCTGGCACACTAGTCCAAATAGTGAGGGTGTGGGAGTGGGGTGAGGAATCCAGTTGGGACAGCAGGGAATACACCTACGTAATGCCAGGGTGGTCTGCATCTGGTTCTCCTCAGCAGAGCTTTGTGTATTGGGCTTTGCTTCTAGGGCAGAAGATAACACTGAGCATTGGAGATCACAACCTCACCCATGCACGTGTCCAGTTAGATTTGGACTGGGGGAACTGAAGGAAGGTAAAGCACCCTCGATGCCAAACATCTTTCCTTTTTCTTTGACAAAAGCATTTCTTCAATACAGCTTAGTATACAATATCCAATTCCTTGAAAAGAGGGAGACAAAGACCAGCTTGTGATTTCCTTCTGCAGTTTCCAGGCCATTTTTTTAGCATTCTGGGACCAACTCCTATCCCTGCAGAGGGGAAGTCCCACCAAGTAGCTAAGAACTTTGTCTAAATGCTTCTTGAATTCTGGGAGTTTTGGGGCCTATGAGCAGGTGGCCTGCTGAATAGATAAGGGAAAAACTGTGAATGTATTCTACCTGGACTTCAGTAAAGCTTTGATGCTCTCTCTCACAGCATTCTCCTGGAGAAGCTGACAGTCCATGGCTTGGAGGGGTGGTCTTTTACTCCTTTTTTTTTCACTCTTTCCTGAGTAAAAAATATGTCTGGATGGCCAGGCTCAGAGAGCAGTGGTAAATGGAGTTACATCCATCTGACGGCGAGTCACCCAGCACTGGTGCCAGTCCTGTTTAATTCCTTCAGTGATGCCCTGGACAAGGGATCAAGTGCACCCTCAGTCAGTTTGCAGGTGACACCAAGCTGGGTGGGAGTGTTGATCTGCTGGAGGGCAGGAAGGCTCTGCAGAGGGATCTGGACAGGCTGGATCATGGGCTGAGGCCAATGGTGAGAGGTTCAACAAGGCCCAGTGCTGGGTCCTGCCCTTGGGTCACAACAACACAGGCAGCTCCACAGGCTGGGGCAGAGTGGCTGGAAAGGCCCTGGGGGTGCTGGTGACAGCAGCTGAATATGAGCCAGGGTGTGCCCAGGTGGCCAAGAAGCCAATGGCATCCTGGCCTGCATCAGCAATGGTGTGGGCAGCAGGGCCAGGGCAGGGATTGTCCCCCTGTGCTGGACACTGCTGAGGCCACACCTTGAATCCTGTGTCCAGCTCTGGGCCCCTCAAGCTAGAAAAGGCATTGAAGTCCTAGAAGGAGTCCAGAGAAGGGCAATGGAGCTGGTGAAGGGTCTGGAGGACAAGTCCTGCGAGGAGTGGCTGAGGGAGCTGGGGATGTTTATTCGGGAGAAAAGGCTCAGGGGAGACCTTGTTTCTCTCTGCAATTGCCTGAAAGTAGGCTGTAGCCAGGTAGGGGTTGGTATGTTCTCCCAGGCAACAAGAAACAGGATGAGCTGCTCCAGGGGAGTTCAGGTTGGACATCAGGAGGAATATCTTCACTGAAAAAGTAGCTAAGCTTTGGAATGGACTGCCCAGGTAAGTGGGAATTCACCACCCTTGAAGATATTCAAGAAATGACTGGATGTGGCACTTACGTGCATGGTTAAGAATAAATTAACTATGGTTATTTTGCATGGCAGTGATTGGTCAAAGGTTGGATTTGATGATCTTGGAAATCTTTTACAACCTTAATGATTCTATGATACTTACATACATGCTTTTCAAAAAAATTGAGGAATTAAATATTTTACAGCAAAAATTATTTTAAGCAGAGTTAATAATTAGAGAAGCAGGCTACTTTTACCCAAACCCTTGCAAATGCATTGAAGTGTGTCTGAATTTTAAGGGGTCAGCAGTTACAAACATCAGAACAGAGTATACAACAAAGCTCTTCTAAGGGGAGATGAGCTTTCAGGCTTCCTGAAACAGCAATAGGTATGGGTTTAAAGCTGTGTAGCAACTCAATAGTTTGGCTACTTAAGTGCATCCCTTCTCCACTACTTTGGACTTAACATCAATACTGCTCTTCCTTTTTATAAATTGTTTTCACCTTTTTAGTTTCTCTGAGCGGCAGTCAACTTCCCATGCATTAGAAATTGGTACCAAGCATAAGGGAAGGCTGGGGGAAATCTGAAACCTCTCCTCTTTGAAGGCAGTAGGCTAAGAGGGGACCTCTTGTTCTGGTCCACTCTGGTCTTTCTGATGTTCTTTTAATTGAGACTGTGACACGGAAGCAGTACGGGAAATCTCTTCTAAAGTTAATAAGGGCAAAAAAAGTATGAAAACTTACGGAATAGAAAATGGTAAATCAGAAATAAATTACCTATGAAATGAAGTTTTAGAAGAAGGGTTGAAGGAACACCTTGAATAGAAAACCTTGCCAACATCTTCACAACACCAGGTTAAAGACACCAAATCTGGTTCTCTAAAGATTTTTATACCACTTACTCATTTCTACCCTTATTAAGTAAATCAGAATTCTAAGCCTCCTAGCATCAAAATAAAAATTCATATTCATCACATACTTTTTGCACCTGAAATTACTCTAAGATTTTTGAAGTAAACTTAGCTTTGGCGTTTAGTTTAACTTAGTTGCATTAGAAATTGATGCTTTTGAGGCTTTTTTTTCCATGGTAGTTTCCTGGCATGGCCTTCTTCCATTGGAGAGCCTGTCCCTCACTGAGGCCTGATTTTTAACTCCATAGAGAGAAAAGGACTGTGCAAAGATCCACACTATCCTTAATCTGTGAAGAGCTGTATTGTTAATATGGATCAGCATTGAAGGGAAAAAAATTATAATATATTAAGTTTTCTTCTGTATCGGTTAATGGAGATTGTCTGTGGCAGTTCCAACTTTGGGCACAAGAGGTAGATATTTTCACATGAAACTTCCATCAAATCCTTACCATTACTAATCAGCTTTTCTCCTTCAGGATAAAGGGTAGCCAGGTGTTGCTAATTTCCTCTTCTGTGTTTTATGTAGTAATACATTTACAAAAAGTGAGATTAATTGTAAAGATGTAATGCGGAGAATGGGAGTAGCCAAGAATTTATTTATAATGGGTTATTTATTTTGCCATGGGGATCTTGGGGTTTCACAGAGAATGCAGTGTCTTGTCAATATTTATTCTCTCAACAAAACATTGTTCTATGCACTTACATGCACTTTTGAGATCAGAATACAGACACAGTGAAGCTGATTTTGTGGGGGATTGAGAGTATAGGTTGCTGGCCTTCAGAGGACCTACACTGAATCTGGCAACCTTCTGTGTGGGTTGGGACTGTTTTGCGAGTTATTTCTTGCTCTCTTCAACCTTAGCAGATGAAAAAGCCAAGATGGAAAAGCCAACCTGAATAAAAGCCAAGCATATCCGTACCCTTAAACACTGTTACATTTTTAACATATTAAGTTTACATTATGCGGTTTGGAGGTTTTTTAATAAGTCATAGGGAAGAATTACTTGAGTCCATTGATGTATTTGAATTTTGGACATTGTGAAAACTTTTGCATTTCTAAATCTCACTGAGAAAAAGAGACACACTACATTTACTTAATTTTTATAGGGACAACAAGCATACTCCCTGGTTAACAGCTGCATAGAAGAAGGATTCTCTGTGATGTGATTATGGAAGATTTTTGTATTAATGCAAAGAGGAGCATTGCTTTGTATTTCAACCTAAATCAACCATTATGTTCAAAATATTATCAAATTTAATCTTCTTACAACTACCTAAATATGAGACTGCTTTTTTAAAAAGGCATCAGTGGAGGTTTTAAACACACTTTTTCGCAGACATGTTGTTACCCAAAGTCACAGACTCCAGTGTAAAAACGAATCATTTTCATTCTAGGTCTCTTTTATGATGTGGGCTAGCCAGCACAGTGGGATCTGGTTTGTGTATATGTTCATTAGAAGACACATTAACTTTATTGTAGTTACTTACATGAGCAAGGGTTTCTTGCATGAATAAGAGTTTCAGAGAGGGAACTGATCATATGTTGAGGCCTGATAAACCTTTTCATGAAATGCAGTCAATGATAAATTTCTTGGTTTTGTAAGTCACTATTGCTAGTTATTGTCTGAAGATTTTAATTGTTTTATCAGTGAGAAAATAGTTGTGTGGAGAATTCTATTACCTCCAAGGCGTCTGAAATTTTAAGTAATTACCTGCCATTAATTTTCCAAAATCCTGTGGATAAAGTGTTCTCTTTCATTGATGTGACAATTCTAACTTTTCTGTAATGGTGCTTTCCAATGGATCATCAATTCATGCTGTTTTTTGTGATAATCCCTTTTCGTTGTGAAAACTGCCCTAAGCAGATTCCTGTATCCAATGCATTCACTTTCTTCAGGTGTCATTTTGCTGAATTGTATCAGGTCAATTTTGCTCAGAGGTTTGGTTCTGTGACTACATAACCCCTGCTATGGCAGATGATTTATAATTGCTGTCTCGCACTCTGCAAATTACCAATGATACAAAAAAGTTAGCCTTCGGTTGGTCCTTGTAACATTCATTGGCTGGTCAACTTTTCACTGTGTTCCAACACATTGTTGAAGTTGGAAGAATAATTAATTTGAAGTAGTAGATTTGACAGCATCCACAGAAATCTCTGCAATACTGTTCCACGTCAGTGAGAGCATGAACATTCTATCACTCTCTTATGTTAATTTAATAACTTTCTTCATATACATGCAGTATTTTCCACATAAAAGAAAAGCAGCTGTGGAACAATAACTGAAGAAAACTCCAGCTAATGCAGTTTTACATTTCCAAATTAACTTCCTTCTTAAGAAACCCTCAAGAGGAACAATCCAAATAAATTTTTTTAATGCAGTGTTAATACTTCAAGAATTTAAGCAGCAAAAGCCAGAAGGAGATAGTAAAATGCTATCCTTTTAGCTTGGGGTGTTTGCAGAAATGTCCTTCAGCACAAAGCAGTTACAGATCTGGTAGGTCAAGAGTCCATCGTGAGGAAACCCAGTCCTTCCTACAGGACCTGAGTGTGACTTTAAATGAACCACTTTTCTTATCAGCCAGACAAGCTGTTTCATGCAGGGAGAACACAGACACTCTATCCTGTCCCCAGGCAGCAAGAAGCCAAAAGGAGCAAATCTGCCTTGGTACAACCATGTGTGTTTCAGGCCCCAGACTGCTTCTGGGAGTACAAATCAGACACCACAGAACAATTTTGCAGTGGTTCTTTTGTTTTGACTTCACATCCCGACTGACCCACTTGACACATTTTTAGTAACAAGGTTTGGAGTTCAGCGTGCATCCTGGTTGTGTGCTACGTAAGGCAAGAGCAGCCTAATAGAAGGCAGTCATATGCTGTAATAGCTAGGTAGTACAATTCCTAAACTGCAGCTTCCTGCATTAGCTTTTGAATACATGAGTGTGCCTACGATATGTGATTATTGTTTGTGAAGTAAATAGTCTTACAGTTATGTAATAAATAACAAATACAGTATGTTGTACCAGGAAACTGAAGTACGATGCAATTAGAAAACCAGGTTAGTTTGTACTTTTGAGCTGAATCGGATTTCCTGTTTCAGTACCAAAAATGCACCACATAAGAAGGTAGATGGAACTTGTAGAACTAATGGAAAATAATGGCATGGTGAATTTGGATCACTATTTCAAAATCGACCTTTCCTACTTTAAAATTAGGTGTGTAAAGTTTAATACTATACAGTTTACAGCTTTTGATATTTTAGCATAACAATGTATGAAAAAGCTAAAAATGCAGAACTTGGCCGAGGTACTGAAAAACCTCCTGGTTTGTGCTTATCAGATCCAACTGGGAAAACTTTTTACACAGAACTGGAGAGGTTTACTCTTAACTGCAGCTTTCATTTGAGAAAAGGTGATGGATACACCAGCAGAATAATTTAGGCCATTCAGTGCAGGGAGAAGAGAACTGTTGCCAAAATGTGGTTTGTTATGATTTTTCACAACAGTCCAACTGCTACTAGTAATAGTTACTCAGTTCAGAGGTTAAGTTTTTAAAAATTGTCTTATTGTTTACTCGACATCTCTTTTTTATATTAAATGGTAACTAGATAGAATTTAAAGCTAATGAACTTGCAGTGGAAAAAACCCATCTCTTCTTTCACTTAATAGTGCAACTTTAGATTATCCCAGAAATATGATTACAGAGCAGTGGATTAAGTTAGCTAAACTATTTTAGCCACTTTATCTGGGACAGTAAAAATCACCCAGAAAGTTGGGTGTTAATTTTAATACACAGCCTCCAAACGTGACTGAAATGAACATTGCTCTCTTTGCTGTCAGGAGGCATGAAATGCAAGGATCTGGTTCTGTTTGGCAAGCACTTAAATGGGCCTGTGTGTTACATATTTAAATTTATCTGTTTCTTCCATCCGACTATTTGACTTGCACCAATGTAAAATTTTCAGGTGTGTTTCCTGGAGGTTGAAGCTCATTGCTTCACTTCCTGAACTGCTTTCCTGCAATGCACTACTTCTAGATTATTCTTAAGCATGACCTTGATCTACTTGCAGAAAGACAGAATTTCAATCATATGGTTCCAAGCTTTTATAATTAACTATGCACAATTCAGTAAGTGGCAAGATCCCATTCAGGCTGTTACCTAAAAGGAAAAAGAGAAGCTATTTTTCTCTCCTTAGTTAATTGTTAATATTTCTATTGTGCAGATTGCCTAGTAAATAGTTTCTCTGTTTCTTGTTTTCATTCATCTTAAAATTACCAGAGCTACTGTAGTAATTTGCTTCATATAAATGCATATAACTAATCTCTTTATGAACAAAAGCTCACTTCAGAAAACTCTATCTCCAATGAGAAGAATATTACTACGTCTACCACCTTAACTTAATATGTCCCTATTGCAAATCTGTGGCTCTATATATTTCAGGAAAAAAATGCGTGACTTTATTAATTAGACTCTATGAACATAATTTTCATATTTGTATTTGAATCACAAGGAACTAAAAAGCAGATATTCTTTGCTCTGCCTGGCTAAACTTTTAGAAATGTACTGCCTAATTTGAAATGCATGGGAGCCAGGGGGCAGAAACAGGCATGGGCCACCTTTGCCTCTTTCACTTCTTGTGGTGCCAGTTTGCTCTGAGCACCTTCCCCCTGGGGCATTTCTTGCCAGCCCTCTGGACAGGGCAGAGCGGTGCAGGGACAGCTCTGGGTCTGCTCTGTGCTTGTGTCTCAGGTGCCCCCAGCTGAACGTGCACAGGAGCCTGGCTCCGTCGGAGGGCCCAGGCCGCACCGCCTGCACGGGGGAAGCAGAAGGACTCCTGCCGCCGGCTCTGCTCTGCCTCTGAGAGGAGCGAGAGTCTGCAGGTCCTTCAGTGGAGAAGCAAGTCCAGAGCTTCCTCTCAAAGTGCAGCCAGTCGTCCTGCCCCCTTTCCAAATTGTCTGCTGCCTAATAATGTCACCGGAGGTTTTCCCTCCTGCGGGGGTACAGAGCTGGTCTCTCACCTCAACACTCATTCCCTGAACCTTGGAGAAGCAGCCTGTTTTTCAGGGCAATTGCTGGGGGGACACGCACGGGGACAGCCCACCAGCAATCCCTTAGCCAACAGTTAATGCAGAATTCCTCCGTCTCTCCTCCAGCTCCCTTGAAGGAGCTAGATGTCCGTCTCAAAAGACTGTGGCATTCCTCCAAGAGACTAGCACTGACAGAATTACTGTTTCACTCTAATGGCCTTCCCCTTTGTTTTAAGCCTTAGGTCCCAGATATGGCAGAACCCGGCCCTCTGGACTGCTTTCCTGCCTAACATAAGCAGGAGCAAATCTTGCTTCCTTCCCTGTCCCCTTGTCCCTCACAGGCCAGCTTACTGAGGGAGCAGTGTAACAAGGCCCCCTGCAAAGCAGATACTCCAAATCGGCCCTGCCCTGGCTCCATCAGACAAGGGCAAGCTCCTGTCAGCATGCCAGAAGCATTCTGGTAATTCCCCCCTCCCTGGCCCCCTCTCCATCCTCCCCTGCCCCGGCTCCCAAAGCCTGGCCAGGCAAAGCCATTTACTGGGCTAAAGAAAGGAGTGAGTCTGATGCCTCTTTGGTGCAAGTTCCAAAGCGGTGAGAAGCGAGAGGATGCTCTGCACACCCACTCTGCTCTAGCTAAGGAGGTTGGTGGAGGCCCGGAGCGGGAGGCTGGTCCTTTACCCACAAACTGAAGCTGAATTACAGCATCCTTTCTAGTGCATGGGGATGTTAATTTTATAGAAAAGTCCTGGGAGATTGCCAAGTCCACCTGTCCACCGAAATTAAGCAAAGCTCTCTTGCTTGGCAACAAAAAGGTCTAAACCCCACAGCTTTTATCCCTCCAAGGACAATGAGACAAGACCACTCCTTTAGATGCAATTCACTGAATGAAAGCAAGCCTCCCTGTCCACGCCCAGCCGAGATTTGGAGGAATCAAAGGCTGAAAGACCACCGTGATTTCCTTGGTGGTCCTGGGGACACACCTTTGGAAGTGCTGCCAGCTGAGCCAGGGGCTGGGCCTGTGGGAGGACTCCTGTGCCCAGACTGTCTCTCAGGGCAAAGGCTGTGTTTGCCACACCAACCAAATGTTACGGACATTGCTTGAGTGATTTCATAGAGACAAAAAGACAAAATGGAACAAACGCTGGTTTAATGATACAGATTTTATCCTAACAAAGGCAAAACGACATAAGATGGAGCACAGCGATCAACACCAAACCCCTGACATTTAATAAGAATTCTAATTAGAATAACAATAATAAATTTTTCATAGTACTAGCGAATCTTAATAAATGGAGAAATGCCTATCTAGTAAACAAAATCAAAGAATGAACAACCCTAAGAACTGAATGATAAAGACAGACTTTGTCTTAAGAAAGTCAAAATGACAAAAGATGGAATGTAGCCAACAACACAGAAACTCTTACAATTAATAATAATAATTCCAATAACAATAATAAATTTTTCCTGCTGCTAATGAATCTTTACTAATAGAATGGAAATGCCTATCTAGTAAACAAAATCAAAGCATGAAAAACCCCTAAGAACTTAAAAAACAATCTTATTTCTATCTACTATTCTTGATGGCTGCTCTTGCTAGCCATGGACAAGTGCAGGGCTAATTTGGTCTTCCGTCTTGGGGAGAGGCTCTGCTTTCTTCCGTGGCCGATGTCTTCTCCTATGTGCGTTCCTTTCCTTCACGCTTTCAAACACCCTGGAAGGTAGGAAACAAGGCATCCGTTGTTGATTCAACACACACCCTTAAACCAAGGTCCCAGATTGCTGTTTCTCTATGAATTTCAGTCTTTTCAGGCTGCGACACATTTCTAAATGGATCAGCACCATGAATCCGGTCTTTCTTGTTTCAATTGTGCCACATCTCTTCCCTACTTGCATGACTTGCATGTCTCGTTGGGGTGCGGCAAGGGTTCCTTCTGAATGCTGGGGTTGAAGTGAGCGGTTGGGGTTGAAAGCAGGATGCAATGGCAGCGAGGGGCGATCCTGCCAGTGCTGTCAGGCCGCGCTGTGTTGCCTTTGAGAAGGGCCAGCCTGTTCTAGTGCAAAGGGCTGGGCTTTGAGCAGAAAGAGGCAGAGGTGCTCACCGTTTGCACTGCCCGCAGGGAAAGGGGCCTCCCGCCGAGCGAGGCGGCCGGGGCGGTTGGCAGCAGGGACACTCCACTCTGCGAGCCTTCCTGCGGCTTCTCTTCCCTGTCTCCCCGTTCTCCTGTGCGGGAGGGCTTCCGCTCCTCTTTGCTTTGCCCAAAGTCTGGAAATCAAAGAACCTGCATCAATTTTTCCTTCCTCTCCAAAAGCTGGAGATCAGAGTGTCCAGCTGCAAAAATCTATTGGCCTAAGCAAATTCCTCCAAACCCTAAGCACTGAGAAAACGGCTGGATTTGGCAGTGGCATGTGTCGGGGTGCCAACACAGCACCTGCGGGAAAAAGCACCTCCCTTCTTTATACCACCCAAAGTGGTGGTATAAATATGTCTGTATCTCTAGTTCGACATTGCTTATTTGTACCTCTCTGCCTAACATGTCTGTATGCCCATTTTTCTTCCACACATATATAGGGAATGGCTTTTAAACTCAGGCAAATGAAGACACATGGTTACTCACTCTCTACTCCCCAAAACAATCTATCTTTCTGGAAAGCAAATTGCTGTTTACCTGTAAGGAAAGTTTTAGCGGAGCCACAGCTGCGGCAGCTCCTTTTTGGGGAGTACTTTTTGGGGATGCTGCAAAAGATGCCTGAAAATCTGCAGCATTTCCATGAACACAGCCAGGATGACTGATGCAAGCAAGCAGTGGGGAATTAAGGATCTGATTGGAGTCAGTGCAGGTGCCAGCCCTGGCAAAAGCAGTCTCTGGAGAGATTTGAGAGCAGCAGCACAATGCGGCCCTGGGCAGCGTTTGCTGCGCCTTTGCCAGTGCATGGGACAACGTGATCCTGGCAAAGCGGCGTCTTGCATGGCTCGCCAGCAGGTTTTGTCCCCTTCTCCCAGTTTCTTAAGCCTCCTGGCATGTCTTGATTTTCTTCCCACTCACCTGAGTTAGTATGCCGACAATTTTATGTTCTTTTTTCCAGGAGGAGTAGTAGTACTCCACACACTGTGCCACGGTCTTACTCTGGATCTGTTGTGAAGAGAAAAAACAAGGACTCTACAATGGCCATCTTGCAGGGTGCATTGGAGAAAAAGTGGACGATGGAGGCATAAAGGGAGTAAAAGCGTGGAGTAAATTGAGTCATGTGTAAAATGAAATAAATATGGAGTCAAAGAGTCATTATGGCATGGAGCAAACCGTGTATTATGCTATGTGGTCACACGCATAGGGCACAGATTACAGCAAATCCATCATACACGGTTTTACTTTCCCCTGTTCACTCCAGTTTTGCCAGCACAACGTGTGGTGGAAGCACCAGCACGCCTAGGAGACAAATCTGACTGAGTAAACCTGCGTCTTGCAAAGCAACTTGGAGAGAAAGGGCTGGAGAGGCAGAATCCCCACTTCCATGCAGGCCAATGATGTCCGTTTCATTCTTATTTTAATAGATTTGGTATTTGAGAAGAGAGAGACTGAATTCCAGTCTTTGGTAGTAGAAATAATCAACATTCCCTTCTGGTGATCTGTTAGGCTAAAGAAGGTCCTATGGCTTTACCTGTTTCTGGAGGAGATGAAAATCCTTGCCGTAGGTGTGCAAGGCCTTTTGGAAGGTCTCCTTCTCCTCAGGTGTCCATGTGTCAGAGCCTGGCAATCAAAAGCAGTGGGTTAATGGATCCCTCTCTCCCCTTGAAGCAGATCCCAGTGGCCGCCAAAGTGAAATTGGTGCCACGCATCCTTCACCTGCGTCCATGCCTGCTGCCTCAGAAAGTAATGGAGACAAGAGCAGGCATTACCCCGGGACAAAAGCACAGGGAAACAAGTCAAGCTGGAGGAGTAGATGCTGCCACTTTCCCCACCCCCAGAGAAGGTGAGACCTGGGGCTGGTGTTACTTGTTCAAGCATAAATGCCTGGCGTGGCAATTGCCAGGGGCCAGCAGCATCTTTCAGTGAAGGAGGAAGCTGTGCTTTGGTTACCTGTGTAATGATAATCAGCCAAGGGATGGCCTTCAGTTGTCAGCGGCCTCCCCAAGAGCAGCATCTCCAGAGCCTCCTGCAAGATCAAAGGGAAAAAGGCTTTAGCTGCCCCACCAGAGAAGGAGGAGCCCAACCCCACAAATGCTGCATTTCAGCTACTTTGCCTCTTCAGGGGATTCAGTCCACAGCATCTCCTATGGGTCAAACGTTGTGATTTGCTCCCAGTGCCTCCTTGTTTTGCTGCCCAGCCCTTTGACTCTGCTCCCCAAGAGTGCCGCTTTGCTCACCAACTCAATGCTTTTGTTCCTCCTGCACCCAGAATTGGCTGGGCTCACTGAGGCTTCTGGGAATTTCCCCTCAATCCACCCCAAAACGTCTCAGAGAACACAGCTCTCGGGGAGGTTTACAAGGCAGCTGGCTGCGGGCCCCAGCGCTGGTGCCTCCAGCAGAGATATTCTCCCTGCTCGAGGCATTTGGCCTCACCCCCGACGCAGCTGGAGGAGACGCAGCAGGCAGCAAGTGCTCTCCTCAGCTCTCTTCTTCATGGAGCAGCCAGGGAAGGCTATTCCCAGTGCCCAGGCCTTATTAATTCCCTGTGCACTCTTCTGCGCACCCTAACAGCCGCTTCTTACCGGAACACTGTTGCTCGCCTTGTGCAGGCAGTGCAGGGCGAGCTCCAGGTTAACTGCTGCTCCGGGAATGCCATGGGAGTGGGCCATGTCCAGCAGTTCTCTTACTGCAAGCACAACAAAAACCCAGGCAAAGTCAGGCTTGAGGCAAGAGCAGGGCAAGGTTGCCGCACAAGGCAGAGGGAAAGCACAAGAGCTAAAGACAGCAGGTTGGAGAGTGTGAAAAGGACAGCAGAGAACGGGGCAGCTGAACCCAGGGCCCACGTAGTGCTGGCTCTCCCTTCAAAGGAGCTTTGGTAATAAGAAGCCACGGCCAATCTCCCTCTTCCCGTGGCAAATGGCCCTGGCCAATTCAGAGAGCAGGAAGGTTGTTCTTTCTCCTGCTCTGCCGCAGAAGAAGAGCATTCTCCTTGCCTCTAACACTCCCACACGAGAAGATGGATGTCAGCAGGAGAGAAGCAGAGCATGCAAAAAGAGCAGGCTTTTACACACCAGAGTATCTGAGGGGTGGAAGGAAAGCTTGACAGCTACCTCTGTCGGGTTTTTCCATGTCCCAGTCATCTTCCCCCCAGGGCTTCCAGACCAGGAAGGCAGGCTCTTCATCCTCACTTGGAGGTCTGCTCTGCAGCTTGGGGAGCTCGGCCTGAAAGTCACTGCCAACATTGACGTGTCTAAAAGAAGAAAGAAGTGGAGGGAAGAAAGGTGAGGAGTCAAGAGACACATGCCGTGCACCCACGGGCTTGAACCAATCCTCCCCCCCCCGACTCTGAAAGAGCAGTTCTCCTGCTCGCCATTCCTCAAGATTGCCATCCTTTAATCCCTGTGCCAAAACTCACGGCCGAGTGTGGCCTCTTGCTTTCCTCTTCATTGTGCCTCTCCTTTCCACCTGAAAGAGATCAAAACAATGCTCCAGATCAAAATCCTTCTGCCAAGATGTGTCAGTAGCCTTCCTTCTCCTCCTCCTCATTGCAAACCACAAACTGCTCTGTCCTAGCTGCCCTCAGTTTGGTGTAATTGCTGTGTTTTTCACTTGGAATTTCCCTGGCAGGACCCTGTAGCGGTCTGCAGGGTCCTCGAGAGGGAAGCAGAAGGACATGCACTGCTGCCTTTGGTCTCAGGGCCAGTGAGAAGACCTGAGGGAATGGCATGGAAGTTGCGCCAAGGAAGGCTTGGGTTGGATAGGAGGCAAAGGTTCTTCCCCCCGAGGGTGGCTGGGCACTGGAACAGCGTCCCCAGGGAACGGGTCAGTGCAGCAAGCCTGACAGGGTGCAGAAATTCTTTGGACACTGCTCTTGGGCACAGGCTCTGATTCTTGAGGCTGTCCTGTGCAGGCCCAGGAGCTGCACTCGACCATCTCTGTGAATCCCTTCCAACCCAGAAAATTCTGTGATACTGTGGTTGTGTTCTTGAGAAGGACCACTCAAGAGGGCATTGCACGGCTGCCTCTGACCACAAGGCAGAAGCAGCCCAACAGGCATTGAGAAGCTGGGACAAATCTCTACCAATATCTCTGGAGAAGAGAGATCCAATGCAGGTGGAACCAAAAATCTATGAAGCTATTAAAATATAATGTATCTGAAAGTGATGAAAGTACATAAGCCTAGAAGAATCACGGATAGTAGAGCATTTCTGTGGGTAAGGGCCAGGATTGGAGTACAAGCCCATCAAGTTGCTTCCATGCCCTGAACTACAGGGATCACACGGGAGAAGTCCCACTGTTCTGCTTTTTAAAGCTTTGGAGGAGGGGTGAGCAGAGCCAGGGACTTGTTGACACTGAAGCCCTGACCTGCTCAGTAACGCCCAGGTTGTTTTGGGGTCACCACAACATAGGTTTAGCACTTAAATAGGGACTAAGAACTTTGAATCAGGTCATCAGTGGACAAGAATCTCAAAGGGCACCATGACAGCTATCTACATCCCCTATGGAAAGGTCTGCATTTCCACTGGAGGCATCACGATTCCTACAGAAGTTGGACTTGTGTTTCATGTGTAACCTCATCTGGAGAAAGTGACCATAGAGCCCGTGTGTGGTGCTTGGTGGCACAGCCAGCTGGAGCCTCCTGCCGTTCTGTTAGTGGTTTGAGGGCAGATGGGGATTCTCTTACCTTTGGCAGTCCCAAAGTGCACTGGGGATGCCTGCAGCAGATGAGGATGCCGAAGGAGAGGCCAGACGTGGCGCTGAGGCCAGAAGGTGGCTGGCCAGGGACAGCCCAGGAGCAGATGCTGCAGCTGCTGCTGTGCCACTGTTCCAGCAACGTTCCAACAATGGCCACAGGAGTAGTTGACAACGGTTGCTGTGGGCACCGCCCAACGCTGCACGCAGGACCCCAGGGGCGCCAGGGGGCAGAAACAGGCATGGGCCACCTTTGCCTCTTTCACTTCTTGTGGTGCCAGTTTGCTCTGAGCACCTTCCCCCTGGGGCATTTCTTGCCAGCCCTCTGGACAGGGCAGAGCGGTGCAGGGACAGCTCTGGGTCTGCTCTGTGCTTGTGTCTCAGGTGCCCCCAGCTGAACGTGCACAGGAGCCTGGCTCCGTCGGAGGGCCCAGGCCGCACCGCCTGCACGGGGGAAGCAGAAGGACTCCTGCCGCCGGCTCTGCTCTGCCTCTGAGAGGAGCGAGAGTCTGCAGGTCCTTCAGTGGAGAAGCAAGTCCAGAGCTTCCTCTCAAAGTGCAGCCAGTCGTCCTGCCCCCTTTCCAAATTGTCTGCTGCCTAATAATGTCACCGGAGGTTTTCCCTCCTGCGGGGGTACAGAGCTGGTCTCTCACCTCAACACTCATTCCCTGAACCTTGGAGAAGCAGCCTGTTTTTCAGGGCAATTGCTGGGGGGACACGCACGGGGACAGCCCACCAGCAATCCCTTAGCCAACAGTTAATGCAGAATTCCTCCGTCTCTCCTCCAGCTCCCTTGAAGGAGCTAGATGTCCGTCTCAAAAGACTGTGGCATTCCTCCAAGAGACTAGCACTGACAGAATTACTGTTTCACACTAATGGCCTTCCCCTTTGTTTTAAGCCTTAGGTCCCAGATACGGCAGAACCCGGCCCTTTGGACTGCTTTCCTGCCTAACATAAGCAGGAGCAAATCTTGCTTCCTTCCCTGCCCCCTTGTCCCTCACAGGCCAGCTTACTGAGGGAGCAGTGTAACAAGGCCCCCTGCAAAGCAGATACTCCAAATCGGCCCTGCCCTGGCTCCATCAGACAAGGGCAAGCTCCTGTCAGCATGCCAGAAGCATTCTGGTAATTCCCCCCTCCCTGGCCCCCTCTCCATCCTCCCCTGCCCCGGCTCCCAAAGCCTGGCCAGGCAAAGCCATTTACTGGGCTAAAGAAAGGAGTGAGTCTGATGCCTCTTTGGTGCAAGTTCCAAAGCGGTGAGAAGCGAGAGGATGCTCTGCACACCCACTCTGCTCTAGCTAAGGCTTCAGGCTGTTTTTTGGTCAGAAAATGCTTAAAAAATAAAAATTATAATTTTTGACATTGTTCTGTAATTTTCTAAATTCCTGATTAAAATCATAGTATTTTCTTCACTGTTGCTGTTGGTCCCATGTCACTTTTCCTTACACAGTTTATGAGTTGTATATTGTTGTTAATATTCCAACCAATAATTGTAACTTACATATTTTGTTATTTCAATTCATTACTGATACGTAGACCCTCACCCAGCCATTAGTGAAGTAATTACAATCACATGTTGTGTTATTTAAGTAGAATTTGGGGCATTTGAGTACAATTTGGGGGATTCAATGGAGTCATGATATTATGCTATGGGGTAAGTAAAACTTGCAGACTGCTGATGTATTAAAATCCCTGTGGAACTTAACTGCCACACACCTTGTTGCTGGCATGCAAGGGTGCAGCTAAGAGCAGGGAGACAGAGATCACCAGGGGAGCCATGGTTCCATCCTCGACAGGCACTCAGGGTTTGTGGGGGTGTTTTTTTGTATCCCAAGGTCTCCAGTGGCAGTTGCTGAGTGTTAATGCTTCTCATGTCATGCACCATAACAGAAAAAAGGGGACAAGGGGTGTTGTGGCTGGGCATTGGCCATGCAAGGTCTGCGAAGTCCTTTGCAAACAATTCTCAAGTCCTTAGTAATTGTTTCCTTGTTACATAAATATATATATATATATATATATATAATATAAGCAACTCCACCAGATTTCTCTGAGCACAGTGTATTTCAGAGAGATCAGAGCAGGAATCCTTAGTGTTCCAATTCCTTGCCTTTGTTTTTAAAAATCTGAGCCTTCACAAGCTCATTGAGACCCTGCTACAGGTGTTTTGCCCCTTTTCCTTTGGATTTCAAGGCTGCATCGTAGTTGACTAAGACCAGATCTAACTTGTGGATGCTGCTGTGCTGGGAGGCAGCTGGAAGAGCAAGATGTAAATCACTGAAATTTATTGTGCCCAGATAAAGGCACAGTAAACTCACAGGTCCTGAAGTACCTGTGTGTAAGGTCACAGCTCTTCTGTAGGACGGCTGCAGAACATCTGAAATTAAAGGATGGGGAGGCAGTAATATGGAGGCTCTGGGGTACCAGGAAGGCCACTTAATTTTTTCCTCAGAGCTGAGCAGTTAAAAGCAGAAAGCAGGAATGCCGTTTACTGCTCACAAAAGAAATGACTGCACAAAAGGGGACCAAAAAAAAGACCTTAATCTGAAATTGCCTGCAATTTGAGTTTTTGTCAAATTCCCCTTTTGGCTCTTACAGTGTTTTAAAAGCAACAATTGGCGGTGCTGGAATTGCATAAAGTGTCACTAGTGTGAGGCACACCTTTCTCAGAATTCTTCTTTTATATATAAATGTATGTAGATATAAAAAATACATGGAATTTGCTGTGAGCTGGAGGAAGTGGTGCTCCCTGCATGGCTCTGTCAGAGCTGTTTGCTCTCAGCTGTGTAACAGGGTGCCTTCCAAACACCCATGAAGTGGGTTTGGACTCCACGGGCAGGTTCGATGTCCAGGTGGCAAAAAAGGGAGGCAGAGTCAAACACTTGGGATTAGTTCTAGATTATGATTTTCTTCCCCCCTCAGTCTTTACCTCTGTTAAAATTTCAAGTGTTTTGGCAAAGCCATGAAGAAACTGAGGCAGGCTAGAACCACCAGGTTATTTCCTAGAGGAAATAACCACCAGGGACTCGATGTCAAGGATGTGTTTGCAAGAGCAAAGAAATCAAGTGGCCTTAAGTCAAGTGGCAGTTAACTGATATTGGTTAAGTTTAACACAAACATAAGAGTTTTCAGCAGGTAAAGAGAGCAGGCTATTGACAATGACCTTTCAAAACAGAAACTCCACCAATTAAAACACTGCCGCCAAGATTTTAACCTTGCTTTCTTGCGACTGGGTGTGGCACTGAATGCCATGGCCTGGTTGTCAGGGTGGTGTTAGGGCATAAGTTCATTGCCCCGCCGGTGCCACTCGCTGGCCACCAGCGGTGATCGATTGTGCCCTGCGGTGACGAGGTCCGGCCACGCCGTGCGTGGGGTCCGCGCCGGCCACGCCCCTCCCGTGACCACGCCTTTTTCCGTGACCACGCCCCCTCCTCTGGCCGCGCCCCTTTTCTCCGAAACCGCCCCCTCGGCCGCGGCTCCACCCCCAAGCGCCCCGCGCACCTCTCATTGGCCAGCGCCGTCGCCTCGTGCCCGCCGACGCCTCCCATTGGCTGCGGGTGCCGCGCTCCTTATCGCTGTTACTCCTGGGAACTGGAGCGGGTGTCGCCTGTCACCTCTGCTCTCCTCTTGTCAATCACCCATCGCCTCTTCTCAACCCCACCTCTCAGCTGTCATCTCTTTTCACCTCTTCCTTCTTGCCAGCTCTTGTCCCCTGTCCCCGGGCACTTGCCGGAGCTCGGTTCCTCGCCCGTTCCTGCCCGGGCCATGGCACTGCGCGGCGGACACGGGCTGCCCGGGCTGGCGGCCGTCTCCCTGCTGCCCTCCCCGGGCACTGCCGCGCTCACGCCGCTGGCGCTGGACAGGGCTTACCCGGCGGGCCCGGACAGGTGAGGGGGTGGCCGGGCGCCGGGGTGGCTTTGTCTGCCCGCCCCAGCGGGGCTCCCCTGACGCGGCGTGGTGACACGGCTGCCCCGCTTGGGCTTCAGCGGTTGGGCCGTGCCCAAGGACGCACTGGGGATTCCCTTCTTCATCTCCTGCCCCCGCCCCGCCACGGCAAGGAGGGGCGAGGGGCACCCGGGGCACTGACACTTCCCCGTCCCGACCGCCCGCAGGCAGCGTGACGCCCCGAAGAGCGGGCACGGGGGGCTGCCCCTCCTGCGGCTGTGGCACGCCCTGTCCCCGGAGCCCGTGGCCTCGGACTGTCCCCGGCACACGGTCTCCTCCCAGCCCACGGATGCAGGTGAGGGATGGGGCTGCTCCGCTCCGCAGCCGTCCCCAACCGCCCCCGGCCCTGGGGTCGTGTCGAGGCTGTTGGAGGAGGCTCGGGGGATGTCTCGGGAGGGCTCGGCACAGGGGCTGGCGAGCGGGTCGAGGCGGGGGTGCTTCTGGGCTGTGATGGGCAGGGGCCCACACCTGCACTCCCTGGGGCTCGCTCAGGAGCCGCTCCGGTGGGGACCCTGCTCAGGGTGACACGCGACATTCCATGCGCGAAACCCGGGGCTCCCAAAGGCGGTGCCATCCCCCTGGTGGGGGGCTCCCTGGCCGGCCCCATGCTGCCCGGTGCCCTGGGATGGGGACAGGACTCCGCTTCCCACACCGGGGCTACCCCTGTCCCTTGTTCCCGCAGGATTGGGGCCAGTCTGCCACTCACAGCGGAGCCCCACAGCCGTGCACAAAGAGTGAGTGGCCCCAACGCCGTGCCCCCCGGGTACACCCTCTGTCCCTGCCCTGCCTCTGCCGAGCAGCAGCGCCCAGTCTCAGCCTGGCTGGGGGCTGCGCATCCAGCTGTGTCTGGGGATGACAACCTGGGCTGCTTGGCCGGGGACGTGGATGCTACCCCATCATAAAGCTCATCTCTGCTCTCGCCACAGCTTCGAGAAAACGATCCCGGAGGTTGGAAGAGTTCTCCAAGAGTAAGTGAAATGGCTCTGTCCCTGAGCCAGGACATGAATGTTAGGCTGTCCCCGTGCTCAGGCGGTCCGAGTCCCAGAGCCAAAAGCCAGGCTGTCCCCGTACCTCTCCTGGGATCTCACTTAGGCCATTGGTGTTCACTCAGTGCCTGGGAGTGCTTTTGCCCCAGGTGCCTTTGGGGATCTGTGACAGCCCTGGGGAGGTGTTCCCCCACCTTGAGGACGTACGGGACGGAGGTGACAATGGCACAGGGGTGGGACACAGCCGTGCAGGACGCCTGCTGTCATTTGACCCTTCTCTTTCCCTGCTCTTGCAGCGGGAAGCTCCTTCGCCAGAGGATCCGCTCCTTGCCGGTAGGTGATGAAGGCTGTGCAGGATCCTGCCGAGTCCCTGGCCGAGGTGGGCCGAGGAGGATGGAGCCAGGAGAGGGGACTGGGCTGTGCAGCACCTCTCAGCCCCTGGCTGTCCCACAGCAGTGGCAGCTGGAAACCATGCCGGTCCTGAAGGACACCTCGCAGCTCCAGATGCGCAGGGCCAGAGGGCGGCGGCGCCAGAGGGAGCCCGAGGATGAGGTGAGGGGGCAGCGAGACCTGGGGGGCTCAGGGAGGGGGCAGAGTGGTGCTGACGCCGTGTCCCCCCCGCTGCAGGAGGGCTTTGTCTGCAAGATGCTGCAGAGGCTGAGCCTGCAGAGCCGGCTGCCCGCCGGCCACGGGGGTGCCAGGAAGGATTCCCATGCCAAGAGTCCCCTGCCTTGCGCCAGAGCTGCTGGTGAGAAGGGCTGGAGGGCTCGAGAGGGCACCGAGGAGAGGTGATCCTGACACTGAACACGTGCGAGCTGCGGCTCCAAGCTACCCGGGCGCCTGGAGAGCTGTGGATGTGGGAGATAGACTGGGACGGGTCATGGGGACATCCTGACTCCAAACCTGGAAGGCACTGGAAGGTGGATGGACCTTGGCTATGGGATCCATCCCTGCCTGGGGGTGGGAAGCTGCTGGCAAGCACTTGTCCCCTTCACGATTTCCTCTGCCTCTCCCCAAGCCCCCCCAGATGCTGCCCTGGCAGAGCGATGCCACTGTGCCCCAGGGGATGGAGAACCTGGTGACCAGAAGGCCGGTGATGAAAGAGAAGGCAGAGCTGGTACGTGGCAATCTTTTGCAGTGGATGGAGCCCCACAGTCCCCTCTTGGGGGTCTCCAAAGGGAGGTCTGGGGCCGAAGGTCCCTGAAGTGGGGGCTGGTTGGTGAGCAGCCCTGATGCTGGGGCTTACCAGACTCCTAGGCAACAGCACGGGCGACTCCCCACAGCGTCCAGGGAAGTACAGCACGTGCCCGAAGCTCTTCCACTCGCCCTTGGTGCCCAGCAGTGTCCCAGGCCCATCCTGAAGTGGGGACAGCTCTCGGACAGGGACACCCTTGTCAAGGCCAAGCGGCAGAAGAGGGTGGATGGCAGCCCTGAGCAGGAGGCGAAGGTGGAGCTGGTGGGTGCTGGGGAAGGTGTGGGGTGAGACCCAGCCTGGACCCATGCCCCGGCTCTGCCAGAGTCCCAGCTGACATCTGCGGGTGTCTCTGCTTGGTGCTTCCACAGGGAGTGTGGCAAGAGCCTTCCAGGTCTGCCCAGCTTGAGGAGATCAAGAATCTGCTGGCCAACAATGACCAGGAGCTCACTGGGGACTTTTCCAAGGGAGGGACACAAGGATGGGAGAGGTCTGTGGGTGCTGGCCCCATTATTCTGAACGGGCACCATCGCTGGAGCCCTGCACTGCTGCAAGAGCCCCAGGTGAGCCAGTGGCCCTTGCCTGGGCATGTAGGGCTGCAGGCTGGGAAGTCCCGGCCCCTGCAGTGGATGAAGAGCCCCATCACTGCTCCACTGCTCCATAGCCATGCCACAGCCACGTGTATCTTCCCCTTCCCCTGCCGCGGGTGCAGAACAGGCCTCTGGGGGGCTCCTGGGCTGGGGGGACAGGTGCCACTCCCAGCAGGTGTCCCTGGGCTGGGGATGACCCCACAAGCTGTCTCCTGCAGCCTCACCTCCTGCCGACGGTGGAGGGGACCGACGGTGGAGGGGAAGGACCCGGGCCTGAAGTACATCTCCCCTGAGACGGTAAGGGCCGCCCCGAGGGGCTTCCCCTCCTCCCCGGCTGCCCCCGTGTGTCCCCCCTTGGTGACGCACTGCCCCCACAGCCGGCAGCGGTGCTGAGCGGGCACTTCAGCAGCTTCATAGAGAGCAGCATCGTTGTGGACTGCCGGTACCCCTACGAGTACGAGGGGGGCCATATCAAGGTCAGAACCCGCTCCGTTCCCATGGGGCTGGGAGGAAGGGGGTGTCCGAACCCTACCCACTCTCAGGGATGCTGAACCCACCACGGGGCGTTGAGCATTTCCCCAGGGGGTGCTGAGACAACAGGGATTCAGGATCCGCCAGGAATTGTTGAGTACCCTCCAAGAGCTGCAGCAGCCCTCCAAAGATACGGAGCCCTCAGAGAGGAGTAAAGCAGCGTCCCCAGAGGGGCTGAGCAGCCGCCCATGAAGGGTACTGAGCTGCCCAGAGGGGTGGAGCAAACCCCTGAGAAATGCCAAGAGACCTCCTAGAGAGTTGATTCCCAGCTGGAAAGAGGAGCGTGATGGTGGGGGAGGCTGGGGGCCCTGGGTCCCTGCCGAAAATGAAGTGGGACGCAGAGGGACGTGGAGGAATTCCTGCTGGAGCAGCCCATCGTGCCCCTGGACGCCAGCAAGAGGTTGATCCTCATCTTCCACTGCGAGTTCTCTGTTGAGCGGGGGCCCAAAATGTGAGCGATGGCATGGGGGGGCACACTGGGGTCTGCCAGCCCGCCGGGCACGCCCAGATCCCGGCACGGGGCTAATCCCGTGGGCTTTCCCTGCGCTACAGGTGCAAGTTCCTGCGGGGAGGGATCGCTGCTGCCACGAGTACCCGCAGCTGCACTACCCCGAGCTCTACGTCTTGAAGGGGGGGTACAGCCAGTTCTTCTTCCAGTTCCCGGTGAGTCCCCGGCCGATGTCCCCTCGGGGGCAGGAGGGCAGGAAGTGTGGCGGCCACAAGGCAGTGGGGAGGAGCAGCTCTGGCTGGGAACGCCTTCCCTGCGATGGGAAGGGATCTCCAGGGCCGGGGGCGCTGGCTTTGGCCGGGGATGGGGGCGGGCCGGAGGGCTGCGCTGCGGGGGCTGACGGAGCCGTGGCTTGCAGAGCCACTGCGAGCCCCGGGACTATCGGCCCATGGAGCAGCCGGCGTTCAAGGAGGAGCTGCGCGAGTTCCGCGGGCAGAGCCGGCGCGGGCGGAGAGTGCTGTTCACAGGCGGGCGGGACCTGTGAGCGCTCGAGGGTCCCGCAGCCCCGCCAGGGGAACGCTGCAGCTGGGATTGCAGGAGGATTCCCGCGACCGGGGATGCGCCTCGGCTTGCTCTGCTTTGTTAGCACGGGTTTGGAGTAGTATTTAGTATTAAGATAGTTTGGGCCTTTGTTTATTGTTCTAAAAATTTTTGTTTGTTTATTGTTCTAATTATTTCTTGTTTGTTTAGCGTCATAAATATTTTTCGTTTATTGTTCTAAATATTTTTGTTTGTTTATTGTTATGTTTGTGTTTGTTGTTACGAATAGTTTTGTATTCGTCTGTTGTTAGAATCGTTTGTTCCAGCCTCTGTTAATAAACACTCCTATTGCAGGAGAGCAAAGCCGGCTCCTGAGCTCTCCCTGGCCACACCAGGGCGGTGCAGGGGGGTGGGAGCCCCTGACCCGGGGCTGGGGGGACGGGCGGGCTGGGCTGGAAGGCTCTGGGGGTTTGGGGACAGGGACAGCTGCCGGCAGGGAACAGGGCTGGGGCAACGGCGTCCCCGTGGGGCGCGGTGGCTTCCCCAGGGACAAGGTGAGGGGGTAGGGGCAGGAGCTGGCCCCTTGGCTGCATGGTGGGTGGCAGCAGTATGGCCCTGGAGCCCCGCGGGACCCGCCTTCCTGGGCATGCTGGCTTTGGCAGGACCCCTGGGACACTTGGGGTGGCTGTGGGACCCCCAACGGCCAGGACACGCAGTCTTCTCAGGGGGCTCTCCTGAACTTGGCAGCATCCCCAGGGCTTGGGACACCCATTCCTGAAGGCAGCCTGGGCTCAGTAGAACTCCCAGATCCGGAACTGTGGCAGCCCCAATTTGAGGGTCAGGGCTTATCAGGATACTCAGGAGCATTAACCCCCCCCAAACTGTGAGACCCTTCTGTAGTGATTACACCCCCTCTCCGTGGCATGCCCATGGTAATGACACTCTTTGTGCGTGGGGTGGGCTCCTCAGCACCCCCAGGGCATTCCACCTCATCCCTCTGCCTGGGAGCGCCAAAGCCATGCTACCTCTCCTTGCAGGAGGGTCTTCTGGCCTTAGCAGGACCCCCAGGGCTGTGACAATCATTTTCTGGGGGACAGAGCACGGTGGGATCCCCGTGGCTGTGGGATCTTGAAGGGGCGTCCTTAACACGAGGGCTCCCCATTCTGTCTCTGGCAAGCAGCCACCCAGTGCCAAGTGCTTCAGCCACCCTTGGGGCACCCATCCTTCCCTCCACTTCCCAGATTCCTGATGAACTGATGTCATGCCAAGATGCCCCAGGGGGCTTTTCCATGTGCCCGCTTCCCTAACTGGCTGACAGTGGCCTGGTTATGGTGTTGGGCCTCTCCTTTGTTTTGGTTTGTGCCCCATGAGAGAATCCAAAATCCTAAGAATCCCCCTGGCTCCCCAATTGCACCTTCTGCTCCCCAAACCCATGTCCTACTCCATTCCAAGCTGCCAAAGGGCTCCTGGATCAGCTCCTGCATCATAGACAATCTTAATTTAATGCTGTTGGAAGGACTACTTGCACACACATGGGCAAAGTGGTGTCTCCTCAATTAAAGAAAAGGTTGGGGGGTGAGTAATAAAGGGGCTGTGGGGTATGTGGGGTACAAGGATGGCAACTTAATCTGCCCCAAACCTGAGCAGATAAAGCAGAAAACAATGTGAAAAACAAAGTTCACTTTCCTGGTAAATTAAAAAAAAATGTTTAATAGAGACAATAAGAGAAATAAAATAAACCAAAAGAAATACGGCTGGCTGGGTGTCTTGGCATACTGCCAAAAGCACACCGGTGTCTTGGACCCCCCCCCCTTGTTATCCTGTCCTTCATGCATGGACTTATGCACATTCACTTTTCCAGGAACTGCTCTGCATGGTCACTCCTTGGGTCCATCAAGTGCAATCCCACTTTTATTTGGTTATCATCTTTTTGATTTGGGCTTTGGTCCCTTTTTTCACAAGCAGTGAATGCTGAGAGTCACTTGGGCCTCTTTCAGAAGTTATCTTATCTATTCAGGCAGCTGAAACACACTGCACCTAAATTCCAAACTACAGTAAAGAAAAACTTTATACATCTATTCAGACAGTTAAAACACACTAAAAACTACAGAAATAAACCTCATATTTATAACATTTATTCTAATATTTGCAAAAGGCCAATACCAAAATATGCATTTATAACAACAACAATGCAAATCATCACTCACAAGAACAAAACATAGGACAGCACAAAATGGCAAACCCAAAAACTTTTAATAAAATCACCAGCAATTTCATTCTTTGTCAAATTTCCTTTCAGCTCTGAAAGTGTTTCAAGGCAGCAGTTGACAGTAATTAAATAGCATAAAATGTCACTATTTGCATGATGCACAGCTTTCTCAGAATTCCTGTTTTATATATTAATAAATATGTATTCAAAAAGTACATGGAAATTCCCCATGAGCAGAAGGATGTGGTGCTTTCTCACATCCACATCTTCCAACTGGATCTGCTCCTTACCCACAAGTATATCCTTTTCCTTAAGAAATTGTTCCTCCAGGACATGGGCATCAAAACATCCCTCTGAGCTACAAACAACGTCCTGCCTGGCACCTCAGGGGTTTCACAGGAGACAGAGATTGAGGGATTCAAGATGGTCCCTGAACTCCAGTGGGATCGTCAGGAAAAACAGCCCAGGAATTAGGATAAGATTATTGTCCTTCAAAAGCTAATTTGCTCTTGAATTGTCGTTAAAAAGATAATAATAATAAAGACACCAAATGTAAAACCTTTCAGGGATTCAAACACAGTTTAAAGCAAGAAAGTGAAAAATTTTTCACTGGCATCAAGCACGCAAAAAAGAGTCAAAAGGGGAATCCCATTTTTAAACTATTAAAAGAAGTATCTCTGAGTTTCTGAATCAAATATTTTAGCACAAACTAAAAGTAGAAAAGAAAAAAAAAATCAACAAAACCAACCAACCAATCTGTGCAGTCAGTACCTCAAGATTTTATCTTCAGTGTTCTGTAGACACATTCCAGGGGAAATGTAATTGAGGTTAAATTTTAACCAAAATGGAAAACAAATGTGGATAATGAGTCTTGAAAGCCCTAAATACAAGTTAAACAAACAGGAAGCTTCCCTAATCTCATGACAGGACTAAACCATACAGAAAAAAGCATTCAATAAACCTGCATCAATTTCCAGGCCGCAATCACCTTCAGACTTTCCTACAATTATATCTCTGGGCCAAGATATTCTTTTTTTTCCTGAAGTATATGTTTGGTTCTAAAAGGTATCTTAAAAGCAAGCCAAAAATCTGTTACCAGAGTGTTACCAAGGATGCTGAGCACTTCTGCAGCCAGGGTGGGACTGCACATTGACTTGCTGCCCATTTCCAATTTGTACTGAACACTGGCCAAGCTTCTCACTCTCCTGGAGCTTAAAAGGTTTCCAGCCTGAAGGGTATACACCATCTATTATATTGCTTTTTCTAAAGATGATGAACAATCTGACAAATTGAAATTCCTGGTACAAAGCTCTAAACCAAAAACTTCCTATCAGGTAGTAATGCCTTTAATTACATAGGGAAAATACTGGCTGAACCTGAAACAACCTTCTGGAAATCTTAAGTACTGCAGTCCAGAAATTTAGTAACTCCTCAGCTTTGGCCACATCCAGCATCTCCTCTGAGAAATGATCTCCACTCCCTGTAGTACCTGAAGGTTTCTTCCTTGGGTAAATATAGTGTTCAGAAATAATTCATATAGCACATGATTCATGTTTTCAAAGAAATCCCTTGTTAAATATTGAAACTCCCAGGAAAGCTAAAATAAGATATGACAACCGTTAATGGGCATGGAATATTTATCTTTATTATTGTTTTCTAAGAAGCGCATCCATAAGAGCAATTTTCAAAACTTGCTTGTTTTGAAATATGTCAGGTGTGCTCTGCCTGCTGACATCTCTGTGTATGATCTGTGTTGCTGGATAGTAGTGCTGTGCTAAATTTAACTTCTTTTATCACTGAACTAAGAGAACTGATATATGTATTTATAAATAATCATGGATCTTTTCCAGGAAATTGTTTTGCAAAACCACCCAAACAATTTTCCATCTAAAATGACACAGCTGGTGCCATGGTAATGCAGACAGCCTTTAAATTGACACGTTTCCATCTTTTGTCTTTTTGAGGAAATAGCACCTGTCAGTTTGAAGGGGTTGTTTGCATGCACACTTTGAACATTCATCACATCACATGGTAGTCCTGTGGTTCTTCATTTACACACAAAGTTCAAGCCTGGAGTAGGGTGGGATAAGCTTCTTTCCAGGTATGCAGGATACTCATGACATCTCTGGGAAAATAATTGAATTCCAAAGCACAAATTGACAACTACTTGTTGACAGTTTTCCATTGCTCAAAACAAGTAAAAATAAACAGACACCTAATATTTGGACACTGTAGTGACATTTATACCAACAAGTTTTGTTCCTTACAGGACTACGTAAATTAGTTCCCACTATAGTAGAGAAAATCCATATTTTAGCTACATAGCCAAGGCCCCCATATGTATTTGAACTGCACTCTCAGAGAGCTGTGCTCTTAAAGCCATGATTAGCACAAGCTTAGAACCCAGTGTGGCCAGGTTTTGACAGCATGCTGCTTTTTCTTCCTATGTCTTAAAAGAAAATAAAGACACATTGCTGGGATACCTCTGCAGGCATACTATGAGGTTTGTATGAATTACTACACAGCTGCGATCTTGGATGATGTGGTGATTTAAAAAAGAAAATGAGGGGTTTTTTTGGAATTCAGTAGTCAAACCAATGAGTGCTCAGGTTTAAAGATTGGCACCTGGTGTGGCCACTGAGGACAAGGATCCGCCTCTGAGAACACAGGGCTTAAAAGCAGGGGGCTCCCAGGAGAACTCTCTCTTGGTTCCGGTCCCTGAGGACGGGCGGATCTCCCCTGCCCAGCTGGGCGGGGAGGGGAAGCCATGCGGCCTGGGCGAGGTAGGCTGGAGCCTTGGGCAGAGAGGGGGAGAGGAAGATCCTGCAGGATGGAAGGGTGGAGAGAGTACAAGAACCTTGAGAGGCATCAGGCAGCCTCCTTCCCCCCTGGAGAGAGAGAGAGAGAGAAACTGTGTCTGTGCCAATTTGGTATCGGCAGCCGGGCAGCACGGCTGAAAGAGTGAAGAGGAAGAGGCACGAAAAGTACTAACAACTTGCTGTGGGAGTTTGGACAGGCACAGTCCAAGGTTTTAACTTTTTTTTTGTAGATGATGGAAACTTTATAAATGCTAATCCTCCTGGATCTGAAGAAGGAAGATAAAGAAAACTAAGCAGAAATGATGAAAGTTCATGCAAGTGGAAGATTGTCAACGAATGCTAAAAAGAATCCTAGGTGGGAGGAGATGATGGAGTGGCCTTTGGCTGGACTTTTTCTTGTAAAGCCATGGACGGACTTTTTTTTTTTTTTTTGTGACATAGAAACTGCATCTGGGGAGAGGCATTGGCTTGGAGCCAAGAGTGGACGGTGGAAAGTGGTGTGGGCAGAGATGAGAGGAAGAGCTCTGTTCTCAAGGCCCCTTGGCCCCAGGGGGTGAAATTTGGGGGGGGACTGGTGTCCCAGAATTTGAGAAGCTGTCGTTTTTTGGAACTGACCAAAGCATCTTTAAAAAGAGAAACCCTAAAAACAGTTCTGGTCCATGCACAGTGGTGAGAGCACTGGACATGGAAGAAGATGGTGCAAGAAGGACTCCTATCTCTCCTTAATGAACTGAGTACTGATTATCAAAAAGGCGGTAATGGACTGAAAATTAATTATCTGAAAAATGGTAACTTGATTGGAAATTTTTAGTTTGTTTTATTGTGTTGAGAACTAGGGTGGGGGGAGGAGGAAGAGTGTTTTTTAAAGTTTTCATTTTCTTCTGTATGTGTCTTCTTTACATATTATAAGTAATAAAGTTCTTCTTTTCTTTTGCTTTCTAAATTAGAAACTGTTTTGCTCTGGTTTTGGTCACATCTCACAGCAAACACCAGGGACAGTATATCTTCATGGGGGCACTGGCCTTGTGCCAGCGTCAAACCTTGACAGATGATAATTTTACTTTGTCATTGTTTCTCCTGTTTTGTGGACACTTAACCATATCCAGCGGCAACAAGTGGAGGAGAAGGAAGGGTGGAAAGAAGGAAGTGTCGAAGGAATGTCGAAGAGTGTCGGAAGGAAGTGTCGGAAGGAAGTGTCGGAAGGAAGTGTCGGAAGGAAGTGTCGGAAGGAAGTGTCGGAAGGAAGTGTCGGAAGGAAGTGTCGAAGGAAGTGTCAGGAAGTGTAGAAGGAAGGAAGTGTGGAAATGTGGAGGTGTGGAAGCGTGGAAGGAAGTGTAGGAAGTGTCGGAAGGAAGGAAGGAAGTGTCAGAAGGAAGGAAGGAACCCAGTATATTCAATGAACTGCATAGAATATTTCTGATTTGAGTTATTTCATACCTAATTCATCTACAGAGAACTTCATAAAATATGTTATTTACTTAATTTTCATTCAGGCAATATTACAACCCAGTAATTGTGTTCTGTGTTTCACTGTCTCTGTGATTTGTTTTGCGAATTGTGTTCTGTGTTTGCACCACAGAGATGCAAAAAATGTGAATACAGGAGTTTTTCTTCCCACCAGCTCTAGGGAAATCATTAAGTGATCACCCCTACAATTTTTAGGCTACATTGACCGCAAGATGACACTTCACAGAAGACTGTTTAGTGGAGTTGCAAAACAAGTGTGGGGTGGGGTTTTTGTGGGGGTTTTTGGTGGTTCTTTGTTAGTTTGTTTTTATTTCTCTTGTAGAAAGCTACATTTCTTAATGTCATAAAGGTCACCTTAATATATCACTTAGGCCATAATTTGAGAAGCAAATGTCTCTGGCAGATTGGATAAACATCATTTTAATAGTGATTTATTTTCAGTTTTTCCTCCCCAAAAAGACATTTGCTGCTTTTCATGGGACAGCCATGGAAAACTATAGAAATTTTGCTTTTACTGCATATGCAATAGATGCAGACTACATGAGAAGTTTCTTTTTCAAAACTACTGATAGCTCTTTCAGCTGAAGAAAATGTTTCTCCCCCTTAATAGCAGAAGAATTACTATTTTATAGTTAAATCTTACTGATTTCAGCCAGATGACAGTCTTAGTAATATGCTTCCAGACTGAAATATTTATATTTATATTTATATTTATATTTATATTTATATTTATATTTATATTTATATTTATATTTATATTTATATTTATATTTATTTATTTAAGAGGAACCCTTATTAATGCTGAAAAATATACCAACAAATGATCAGAAGAAACCTCCTGAATAAGAAACGAACCTCAATCAAGGAACTAGATTATTCTATATTGATAACAACAACAACAAAGATTCAAATAAAACTCAGCTGCTTTTAGATTTAATTTCACAGAGAGGCAATACAAAATGGTCAGGCATCAAGCAGCCTCTTTGACAATACAGAAACAGATGACATCAGTTTTCATATACACAGGAGAAAACACAAAAGCCATGTTACCTGATTTATGTACCATGAAAAAACATATGATCCTGCTTTTTGGATTAGTTTGAACAATTTAAATAGAGGTCAGTGTAGCCATTGCTCTTTTTTGTGCCAGCCAGGTGCTCAAAGCCCAGAAAAGGCCCTTTTTCAGGAAGAGAAGCCAACAAACCCTTTCAACCCATAAAGTGCTTTCCTAACAGAGCCAAACAAGCTACTATTAGACTTTTCATGCTGCAATAAAGCTGTCAAAGAGTCCAGGCTGACACTGGTGATATGATTCATAGCAGCTTTAACATTTATTGAAAGAAATTGTTATTGCAATTATAAAGCCACAGGAAAAGAATACTATTCTTTCACACAATTGTTTTGCTTGTTATTATACTTACAACTTCAAAAAATATTTTTTAATAGCACTAGCTTATGAAACTGACCTGCTTGCTCAGTTTTCTCATCCAAACTTATCCAAATTCCCTCACACTCCGGAAAAGCTTGAGGAAAAGACTTCCCACACCTGGAACCATTTTGTGAGAGAAACAGAGGAGAGAACCATGCTTCCAAGCCTTGGGCATACAGCACTGGGATGTTTCACAGGAGAGGCAAAATCCCCTCTGACACCTCCTCCCTCTTCTGTCACCCTTCTCATGGAAGGGAACCAGGGCTCCAGTTCAGAACTTATTTCCAGGCTCGAACATGAGGGGTTTGGGTACATTCGGCTGCCAGCAATGCCCAGCACCCTGATTTTAGCTGCTGAGCAGCCTCCTAAAATGGATGTTCGTAATGAAATCAATAATTTTCAGCTTGCACAACTTAATTATATTAAATTATGATGCATTAGTAGGATGTAGAGGAAAATTTTAGATGTGCTGATGGTTGTTTTCCATTAATGTGCTCTAATCTTTGTCAAAGTCCTGCCCACAGTGATCTTTAACCCTTTAAAAGCTGGGAGTATTTGAAGTTATATACAAGCCACACTTAGAAGAAAACCTCCTGTTTGTTCACAATCTGAAAGCACTGATTAAACATTAAGTTAATACACAATATCCTATGACCTGTTAAAATATGGTGGGGGGAAAAAAATAACATCAAAGCAAATTAACTTTCAATAAAGTGTTGCCACAACAGTTCATCTGTCACATAATGCATTCCCTCACTTGTAATTATGAAGGACTATTTATTTATTTGTTAATTTCTTTAACATTTCCCTTGAAATGGTAAAAGGTTGAGTCTCCAGTCTACAAGTTCATTAGACCCTCTGGTATCCGTGGCACCTGCTTTGCTTTGGGTCTGTGTTATTGTAACAAAACATTAAACCTGACTCTTTCTTCAGGAGTCTTTATAGCCTATGTTAAAGCTTCACCAGGCTTTTGTGCTCCCCAGCTACATAATCTGCTGCCATAAAATAATGATGATAATATTATATCACTAAGTAATTTTTCATTACAGAGAAGTACGTAACACCATGAGAAATGGGTAATATAACCTACACTGTCACCCGTTGTGATGTGGCTGTGAAATACACAACCACTGAATAGCAAGCAAAATCAAGGATTATGATAATGTTTCATCATAATCATTTTAAACACGTTGCTGATCAAGTAATTTTGACATGAAAACAGCATGACAGTAAATGCATATTCCCTGAAACTCCTTCCCTCTGTTTATTTGAGCAGTGTTGCAAAGAAGCCAGGAAGCAATTTTCCTGGTGGGTTGCCAGAAAGAGGGATTTCTCTCCAGGACGCTGTGCTCACACCAGTGCTGAAAAGCAAGCTTTCTGTGTGATACCCTTATCCCACCACTGCCAGGGGGGCGAGGTTATAAAAGCCACCTGCAAAGGTTTTAGGCTTCCCACAACTCCCCTCATGTACCTGCAGCCACCCAGTGTTAGGCTCAGCTCTGCAATATCCTCCATAAATTATTGCATTTGCTTCAACTTTGTGTGTGTTGACCCATACTTCTTCTGGGACATGCTTAGCTAGCTCTTTACCCTATACATGATCAGGAAACCAAACCAGACATGCTCATTTCACTGCAGATCCTTGCAAATTGAGTTTTCCAGAACTGCTGGATCTTGCTAGCAACTCAGAGCTCATTAGGGAATCTAATTTAACATCCTGGCAGTGTACAACTGCTTCCTGCATAATGCATGGATACACGGCAGTCCCTGGATTTGGAAGCCCCCCAGCAATGGAGCTCCCACTGTTTCAACTGGCAACTGAGTGCAACTATCTGAAAGGAAATAGTGACATTTTTTTCCTCTGGTTTCCTCTGCTAGAGCACACTGCTCTTTTTTACATCTATTCTAGGCATCTAACAAACTAGCAAAGGGCAGTTTGACTCCTGAGAGCCCATGACATGAAATCTTTTACTGGAAAAAATAAACCCAAGTCAATCTCCAGTCTTCAAGGGCACCTCCTGTACCAGCTCCAGCTGGGAACAGCCCTGTTCAGAGTGAGCTGGGCTGTGTGGCTCAGTGCTCCCTGGATGCAGACAGTCCATGACTGCTGACAGAAATATGATGAATAGAAGAGAAATATGTCTCTCTACTATTCCAGCCTAGAGTCAGGAGATGATCTTCCCAGGCTCCGGTGTGACCAAACTGAGGTTCCTGCTCTCCAAGAGGTGGCAGATAATCAGCCTTTGGCAAAAAGGTCATCTTCTGCCTTTGTGTTTCATTTATGGAAAGTGTAGGACAGGGTCAGAATACCCATTTCCTGCTCTCCAGATTTGTGTTATCTCGTCATGTCCAGCCATACTGTGGGCTTTTTTTCTTGCTGCCAATCTTTAGCCCAGCAAGATCTGGGGAGTTGAGGGGTCAGGTCCATCATCCACTGCTGCTCTTCTAAGAGGGCACACAAGAATACATAACACTGCCTTCACAGACGTGCAGAAATGTGACTTTAAACCCTTTTGTAATTCTTTTCTTGTCAACCAGGCTCACACACCCTGAATTTTGCTTTTTACCTTACCTCAGTCACTGTAGTCCTAATTTTTTCTTTTCTTTGAACACACAGGAGGTCTTCATGCCACATATAAAACTCAGTTTGGGCTTCTTCACAATTTCCTTCTCCATTACTTGCCTTAAGCCCCTTCTCTACCCCACACTCTCACTTAACCCTTGCTGGTTGTGCCTCCCCCTATTTCCTGCTGTTCCATCACTCTTCAAGTCAAATCCATGGCCCCAGCCTTGCACACCACGTATGAGCCACACCTCTCCTCCACCCAGACCTTTCCTCCATGTCACTTATCTTCCATCTCACTGTGTGACCTGAGGGGTCACACAGCCAAGGCTGCATACCCCAACTCTGCTCCTGAAACATGGGGCAAAGTTCCTCACCTTTCCATCTCTCCCTCTCTCTCCCTCTCTCTCTCTCTGTGTCATTTTTCAAGCCAGATATAAAATCTGTCTGTCTCACAGATTAAACTTAATGTGAGAGAAAGAAAAAGAGAATGAAAGCCATCTCCAACTCTGGCTTGCCCTGATAGCAGGTGGTGAAGTATATTGCAATCTCTGTCCAGTCTTTTACAAGATCAGTTGATGGCCATGTAGTACTGGTGCTATTTTAAGCTTTAATCTCTTTGCTTTCTGGTGGCAACAGTGAAAGTGGGTGCGTTGCTATCTCCTTGCACATCTGTGCTGCAGTTCCTCTCTCTATGGAGGAAACCAGAGGTACCACGCCCTACAAAATGCCATGGTGGGATTTTCAACTGCTCTAGGCTCTAACCTCCTCAGCAAGCAAAGTGGAGGGCAGAAATGCACCTTCGAGTACTTTTAATCATCTCACCTTGAAATTACTTGAACAAGGACACTTATGTAAGTTGGGGTTGAACTTCACTCTTCAAGTACCTTTAAGGTGGAAGTGGTAGATGCAGGGTCCCTTGTTAGCATTGCATTCTCCACAAGACAACAAAATCATAAATAGAAGCAGCAATTTGTCTACATTTCATTCAGAGGCAAAACCAGGACTCAGGTCTTGTGGTGATGTGGCAGAAGCCCCGGGATGATGCAGGTCACGTCAAACCCAGCAGAAGTGTTTGCAAATTCACACCCTCTATCTCTCTGGCTTGTGCTTGCTCTTCAGACCTTTCATAAAGTTGTCCAAATGTGCCCAACAACTTACATTGGCCTGAGCAAAACTGCAGCTACTTTAGAAGAGGACACGCCCCCAGGAGGACGGGGTAAAAACATTACTAAACATAGATGCTCCTCGGAATAGAGCCAGTGACTCATTTGGCCGACAAAAGGCAGGCTTTTCCAGCCAGGCACGGGCGAATCGCCTTCTCCTCGGCCGGGCAGACTGACAGGGACACAGTGCCATCAGCCGGGCACATTCAGCCACCGGCCCAGCGCTTTCCCACCCGGAGAGAAAGCGGAGTCCCACCAGGGACTCCACACAACCGCATGTTTTCCCTGGGGAAGCTCTTTGCGGCAGACAACAGCGCACGCAGAGCCTGTGCCTGCCCGAGGCGAGCAGGGCAGCCAGGCTGCAGCACAAAACCAGGATTAACAGGTCTTGTGCCCCTTAAGAGGACAGCAGCTAATCCTTGCTACGAAGGAGCTTTAGGGACCTCGTGTCCTGCAAGGTGCACCTCGCCATCCACTAGCACTTGTTACCTGGAAGTTGGCATGTGTGCTGTTTTGGGCTGGGCAGAATTAATTTTATTCAGAGTAGCTAGACTGCTGGACAGAGCTGTTTTGGCTCTGTGCTGAAAACGGTGTTGATAATCCAGAGATCTTTTTTTATTGCTGAAGAGGACTTCCACAGTATCAAGTCCTTCCCTGCTTCTCACACTGCCCTGCCAGCGAGGGGCTGCACAAGGATTTGGGAGGAGGCACAGCTGGGAGAGCTGATCCCAGATGACCAGGGTATATTCCAGACCATATGGTGTCGGGGTCAGCATGCGGAGAAGGAAGGGGGTGTTTTTGGAGTGATGGCCTTTGTCTTCCCAAGCCTTGATGGAGCCCAGCTTTCCAGGGGAAGGCTGAACACCTGCCCACAGTGAATGAATTCCTTGTTTTGCTTTCCTTGTGGTGCTTTTTTTTCCCCTTATTAAACTGTATTTATCTCATCTCATGAGTTTTCTCACATTTACCCTTCTAATTCTATCCCAATCCTGTTGGAGGGATGGGGAGTGAGCAGTTGCAAGGGGTTCATTGTTGGCTGGCGTTAAATCAGTGACATCAGTGGTGGCCCTGGCGCTACTTTCAGCAATCGGCCATGGAGGCAAAAGCTTCTGCCCACAATTTACTTTGAAACCTCTTAAAATGAAAGGGGAGGTCCATGTGACAAGCTGGAGAAACAGTATTCCTTAATCTTTAATGGCCAGAGGGGTGCAGCTGACGGTATAGCCCAGCAAAGTGCAGACAGCCTTGAAAACCTCATTAATTATGCTCCCTCTCTTCCAAACCACATTTGGCCTCTCCACTGGAGTATGCCAGCACATCTCTCCCTGAAGGGAAGATCTCTTATTTTCTCTTCTCCTCTTACCTTCTGCTTCCTGAAAAAAATCCCAGGCAGCTGCACACCTTTTTCCCCAGGTGTGCTTGCTACTATGCCAGGTGGAAAGAATTCCTTTTCTTCTTTTTTCCCCTCTTTTTGTTCCCTCTGCTCCTCTGCAGTTTATCTCCTCACTGCCTGTCTTCTTGCTGCTGCTTGCAGGCTGCAGGGCTTCTCAAACATGGTTTTATAATGGAAGTGACTACTGGACTGTGTGGCTCTTGGCCAAGTCTTCATAGGCAGTGGCTAAGAAAATGTACTTATTCCCTGCTCTCTGACATGGGTCAAAGCTTATTCCAATAGGTGCTTTGGCATGAGAGGAGCAACTTCAGAAACTGACAAAGTGATGTGATTTGAAGGACTCAGGCTTCAGCTTCATGGGTGGGTGACTCTTGAGCAATGTACACATAGTCTTTTTGTTTCTTTCCAGCAGTTCTCATGAACACCTCTGGCTCTGCTTCATTCAAGCCTTTTATGTGGGCATATCCTATTTATACAAATATATCCTCTCTCCTGAAGACTTTCTCTCTCTCTCTCTCTCTCTCTCTCTCTCTCTCTCTCTCTCTCTCTCTCTCTCCTCTCTCGGGGGTTGTTGAGGAACTTTCCAGCCCGACCAGTCAGGAGTTTCTCTGGGAGTCACACTCCCAGTATCCAAGTCTTTAACTGCTGGGACTGAACCTGTTTCACAGCACACAGTGAGAGAGGAAAGAAATTCACAGTAGTTACATGAAATTGAAGGCCAAACTTGACTCAGCTGTGTCCCTTTGAAACTTACCCAACAGAGTCAGTGGTAGGAAAATTAAATTCACAGAAGGGCAGTGTTAGCCTGTGTTACCAGACCAGCACAGGGCAGTGGATGGCACACTCAGACAAAGGAGCTGACTTAAAATACAAATATGAAATGGTGTGTGGTGTACAAGGGAAAGTCACACATGGTAACAGTCTCAAGAGTATGAAACCTAGGGATATGGAAACAGGAAGTGGAAGAGAAGGAATGTGGAATTTAACAGTGAAAGGTACTCTGGAGAGCACAAGCTACCTAACTGATCATCTTAGGTATGGTTCTCTGTCACTTCTTCTGGATTTAAGCAGAAAATAACCTTTGTAAGAACATAAAGAGTACCAGGACCATGTACAGGTGTTTCTAACAAACCCACAAAATTATTCTGCATGGGGCAGGATGTTTATGTCCTCTGGAAGAGAGTGTCATTCAACAGCAGGTCAGAAATACTCTCCTCTAGGAGCTACAGGGCTCCTGTGGGGCAGCCTGTTCTGCATCCTGGGCCTTCCCAGATAACTGTGCTTACAGGAATCAGGTTTCTACCCAGGCAAACAGCAAAACGTCCAAATCCAAAGTGTTGTGACTGACAAAGGAGGTGCTCCATGCCAGATTTATTTTTTTCTTATTTTTGCTTCCCCACAGAAATACCCAAAGTTTGAACTCCAGGCTGCAGGGAGCAGGAGGGAGAGAGCTATCACAGACACTCTGCTACCTGGTACAGGATGTGTCCTTAAAGGATTTGGACTCCCAAGTTTTTCTGTCACATTGATGATGTGAAGCTGTAGATGAGGACAAAAAGATTTCACCCCACCTATCCTGATTTGTGATACACTAAGTGATGACTGTGGGTTTTACATCAATCTTGCTAAATTCTTTTCCTCCCTCCTTGTAGTTCCACTGGAGACAGCATTAGCAGTGACTTACAGTGATTTAAATGATAAAAATACTTTTTTTTAAACATTCAAAACCTCATTGGACACCACTGAAGGTAGCACTAAGTGAATAGCAATTAAAATCTCAGGGTTTGGGTTTTTTTTAATCTCATCCCACAAGTTTTCTCACTTTTACGCTTCTGGTTGCCTCCCCTATCCAGCTGGTGGGGCAGAGTGTGTGGCTGTGTGATGGTTGGTTGCCAGCTGGGGTTAAAACTACAATATGTGTCTAAAACTAGAAAGGCAGTGGATTTTAATGGGAATTCCAGGGGAGGAAAAGAAGTTGCTCAAGTCTCAAAACACATTTTGCTCTCTTCCCTTTCTATCTGGAAGACTTCTAAGAAAATCCACAAAGAATCAGAGCTTGTCTATACTAAGTATATGTATATACCACACATTTCTTATCACAAAGCTGTGCTTGTGTACAGATTTTAATTTTAAATAGGTGCAGAGCCTACTGTGGAAACAATACAGCAGATTTGATAGTCACAGCTTTCTCTGCATGCACATAAATGAAACCTTACTGTGTCTCCTTCAGTGCAATGACTGATTCAGAGAAGTGAGGGAAAGCTGTTTTCCTCTGCCCACAGTCCTCTGTTCTTGCTCTACAAGGTAGGAGACACTGAAATGGTCAGTGACTATTTCACTGAAGAACTTGAGTGAAGAGGGGTGTCACTCTGGGCCTGATCAGGCAGCTGTTTTACCCATAGGTGTGAAGGAACTCAAGAAACAAAGAGTAAAGTTGTGTGGCAACACACGGAGATAAATCCATTTCCACATTGCTTTGTGCCTCAGTGATAATTTCTGTATCTTTGAGAGGAGAAGCTGATATGCTTATACAAAACATTTTAAGGGGGGAAAGGCTCTTCAGATGTTGACTGTTTTGGTTTTGGGTTTTGTTCTTTAAAATCAGATAGAATTTAATTGCTTCTTTGTGGAAATATGGAAATTGTGGAAACCCTCAGAGAAAGGCAGCAGAAGCTGTTAGTGGGAAGCAGGGAACTTCACGAAATCTTGTTTTCTTGAGCTATGAGAGAAACACTGCATTAATGACATCGAAGAAAATGAGCTATCATGGAGATAGATTAAATGAAACTTCCACTTGGATTATTCTGTGGTCCTAATTATTGTGTGGTCCTAATTTGACCAACCCAAAGAAGGAAACTGGCTCGTTTTGAAATTGACATTTTATTAGATCAATGGGAAAGCATTTTCTAGTTCTTATTCCCTTTGAAAGCAGCCGGGCAGGTCTCTTCCCTTGCAGCTGTCCGAGCACACCCCTCTGCCCGCTCCCGGCCCTGCCCAGGCTGTGCGGAGGCGGCGGCGGGCCGGGGGCGGCCGGGCCCGCTCGGCCCAGGGGGCGGAACCGGGCTGGGCCCGCTCGGCCCGGCCGGGATTCTCCGCTCCTGGAGGGGCGGGAGCGGCTGCCGAGCCCTCCCCGAGGAACCCACCGGGCCCGGCCCGGCAGGGGCAAAGGAGCCGGCAGAGCCTGCAGAGCTTTTGTTCCAGCTGAACAACCAAACCACGCTGGCCTGAGGCTGTGTCGGCATCGGGAGCGGCTGAGCATGGGGACAGCACCTGCACGGGCACCAAAGGAGCTGAGCATGGGGACAGCACCTGCACGGGCACCAAAGGAGCTGAGCATGGGGACAGCACCTGCACGGGCACCAAAGGAGCTGAGCATGGGGACAGCACCTGTATGGACACCAAAGGAGCTGAGCATGGGGACAGCACCTGCACGGGCACCAAAGGAGCTGAGCATGGGGACAGCACCTGCACGGGCACCAAAGGACCTGTGCATGGGGACAACACCTGTTACGGGCACCAAAGGAGCTGAGCATGGGGACAGCACCTGTACGGGCACCAAAGGAGCTGAGCATGGGGACAGCACCTGCACGGGCACCAAAGGAGCTGTGCATGGGGACAGCACCTGTACGGGCACCAAAGGAGCTGAGCATGGGGGACAGCACCTGCACGGGCACAAAGGAGCTGGCATGGGGACAGCACCTGTACGGGCACCAAAGGAGCTGAGCATGGGGGACAGCACCTGCACGGGCACCAAAGGAGCTGAGCATGGGGACAGCACCTGCACGGGCACCAAAGGAGCTGAGCATGGGGACAGCACCTGCACGGGCACCAAAGGAGCTGTGCATGGGGACAGCACCTGTACGGGCACCAAAGGAGCTGAGCATGGGGACAGCACCTGCATGCGCACCAAAGGAGCTGAGCATGGGGACAGCACCTGCACGGGCACCAAAGGAGCTGAGCATGGGGACAGCACCTGCACGGGCACCAAAGGAGCTGAGCATGGGGACAGCACCTGTACGGGCACCAAAGGAGCTGAGCATGGGGACAGCACCTGCACGGGCACCAAAGGAGCTGAGCATGGGGACAGCACCTGTACGGGCACCAAAGGAGCTGAGCATGGGGACAGCACCTGCACGGGCACCAAAGGAGCTGTGCGTGGGGACAGCACCTGTACGGGCACCAAAGGAGCTGAGCATGGGGACAGCACCTGCATGCGCACCAAAGGAGCTGAGCATGGGGACAGCACCTGTACGGGCACCAAAGGAGCTGTGCGTGGGCACCAGCACCGGTGGCCCCCGTGGTTCGTGCTAAAGGCAACCTTGAAGCCAGGAGCAGCCCTGATCCCCGTTCTAGACTGGGAGTAGCTGGCACAGCTCACATGGAGTTGGCAAAAGAGCACGTGGCCAGCAAAATGAAGCAGAGAGAGAACTTGTTTCTAATACAAGACTTAGATTAAACTGACTTTTTTTCAACTTTACAAGACTTTGTACTCAACACTAATTCTCTCTTAGGCTAAGAAGAAAAAAAGGAGATGAAACTTTGTAAGAACAAACCACATGAAACTGAAGTCAGTAAGAAAAGAGATTTTAGATTGAAGGAATTTTGAAAAGTTTGTCTTAAGCTTAGGCTGTAAAATTCTTTTGTGAAGCTATGGTAAAGTTATACTTGATATATCAGACTTTGGGTTTTCCCCAGTAAATTCATAAAATGCTTTGAGAAGGGTGGGAGTGTTCTAGCCACAATCATGAGCAGAGGCACCAGTGTTAGAAGTTTGATGAAAAACCTCAACCCCGGGGATAAAAGGGGAAGACCTCTGTTCCCAGAGATGAATGAAAGAATGCTAGAACGGCTCATCCTTGAAAATAGTACCCCAATAAGCTGACATAAACGAAAGCACAGTTGTGAAAAAAACCTGTGAAAGATGGGAAAGAGTTCACAAAGGCAGATCTCAGGCACCTGCGGTTTGTGACAAATGAAGCCACAGGAAGCTTGTAGGAAGCTTTCCATAGCATTAGCAAAAATACTTTTCTCTCTAAATAAACTAAAGAAAGACTATTTGTCGAGGTGAAAACCTAACTAAAATTTCTAAGTGTTGTTGTCTTTACATTGTTGGTTAAGAGGAAAGAAGGTGTGGGGAGAGAGGAAGAGTGTTTTGAATGTTCCATCCTCATTCTTGTTGGTTTTGTTTTTTTTTTTCTTTTAGTGTTAGTTAATAAAGTCTTATTACTTTTAAGCTTAAGCCTGCTTTGCTCTTAATTAGAAACTTTAAAATTAGCAAAAATCAAACCAAAACAGGTTGCCAAGCCAGTCCATTACTGTTTTAGGGGCCTGAAGTATTTCTTCCTCCTCCAACTTCTTGCCATTGTTTCCTTCGGGTCTTCTGTCTGTGACATTTCTTTTTGGCCTAAAATACACTAAGAGTGTTAACTTTGAAGATATCCTTTATCTCCTCTAGCACCACCATCTGTGCCAGGGCCTTATCACTCTCAGAGGGTAGAATTTTCTTCCCAATCCCTAATCCAACCCTGCTCTGTGCCAGTGTGAAGCCATTCCCCCTTGCCCTGTCACTCTAAGTCCTTGTAAATTGTCTCTCCATCTTTCTCACTGGCTTCTTCAGGTGTGGGGATTAGGTCTTCCCAGAGCCTTCTCCTCTCCGGATTGAACAATCCCAACTTTTTCAGCCTTTCCTTGTATCAGATGTGCGCTTCACCCCTCTGATCACCTTGGTGGCTTCCTCTGGACTCATGTTTGCAAGAGTGCTGGAGGAACTCACAAAACTGTGGAAATATTTCTCAGTGGTGACACTTCCCCTGCATTTGCAGTTTAGAAAGGAATTGGTGGTTGAATCTTCCCGCATAATCCAGTCTGGAACTAAGAAGCGTGCTCACAACTGCAGAAATCAATGTAACCACCCTCCCCAGTACACTGCAGAGGGTTCAGTGTTACTGGTACCCCTGGGTGTCTGACCACAGGCACTATGGTGCCTGACCCAGCTGCCTCCCAGGCCAAGAGATGAAAAATCCCTTTGGATTTTAGTAGTTTGTTTCTAAACGGTTTGGGGAAAACCTTGTTTCATGGGCTCATGGTCATGGTTAGTGTCCTTGCCTCTGGACAGTCTGAGGCGTGGCACGGCCAGACGTGATTTTCCCTCCTCATCTTCTGAGTGGTTGTAAATCGAAACTACCACTACCAGCCCAGGTTGTGGGTGCTAATTGGAAAAAATAAGATGTCAGGTACTTGGAGGATAACATGAATATTCAAACTGCAGCCAAGGCCCAGCCTAGTGCCAGTGAATGTAGTCTCAGGAGGTCTCTGGATGGAGCTGGGAAGACTGGAGCAATGCCGCTGCATCCTCTTGCCCTGGATTTGTGCAGTGCTGCTGATGGAGAAGGCACAGCTGCGGTGGGAGGGACTCACAGAGGCAGAGATGGCTTTAGAGAGGCATCCTTTGCCACCACCACTGGCAGGGGGCAGAATCTCCCCACAATGATGAATTTCTATACTGGAAGTGGGCTTCTATGGTGGTGTCCGTGCCAAAAGTGCTTCGTTTTAATTACAGCACCGTACTCAGAGCTGCCAGGAAACCACCATGCTGCACTTCAGCCCAGTGGCTGTGTCTGCCAAATGCCATCATCATGAAGTTACTATTCCTTTCCAACACCACAGCTTCGGGAAAAAAATACTTCTTAAGATTGTATTAGTGAGATGTGAGGTAAAGTAAAGCTGCCTCGTACAACATCCAACCTCATACAAACATCATGGAGTGATGTCCAGAGAAAAGAATGGAGCTGGGGAAAGGGGCTGGAGCACCAGGAGCAGCTGAGGGAGCTGGGGAGGCTCAGCCTGGAGAGAAGGAGGCTCAGGGGGAACCTTCTGGCTCTGCACAACTCCCTGACAGGAGGGTGCAACCAGGTGGGGCTCAGGCTCTGCTCCCAAGTCCAACTGGACAGTCGATGCAGGGGCACCTGGAGCAGGTGACCCAGGAACATGTCTGGTGGGGTTTGCATGTCTTCAGAGAGGAAGTCCTCCACAGAAGTTTGAGAAGGGATGACATTATAGATGTATAATATGTCCGAAGATCTCCTAGGCATTTTCCAAAGGTCTTGGTCACTTAGGGCACGAGCATTTCAAGTGGTGAGCACAGGCAAGTTGCATTGTACACTAATGTCTTGCACAGCTGACTATCACTGTTTCTTGTGTTTAATAGTTCTCCAGGTGCACAATTTTGACAGCCTTTTCCATGCCACAGTTATTATCTTTAGGTCTCCTCTTTCCCCTCTAAATAATTTCCTGCACTTAAGCATCATTATTCCTTCAGTTGAACAATTATGTCACCCCCCTTAAAATCCATGCTGTATTTGGGCACGAAGAATACACTGTTGGGTGCATCCGTTCTTTTTTTATTTCCTTTTAAACTAAAAATAACAAGTAATGAAAGGTATAAACACCCACGAAGTCTCGGTATTGTCCTGTTACACAGCAGTCACCGAGACCCCGGGTCAAAATTAGCTTCTCCAAGAAAAACTTGCTGGACGCGGTTCAGAGAAACGTCGGTGGACGAAGTGCTCAGTGCCCCGCCACCCTCGGTGTAAAAAGTGAGGTGGAAGTGCTGTTGTTTCTGCCAGCGGGCAGCACTAAAAGAAGTTCGCAGGTGTTTCCATGGCCTGGAGATATGGAGATGGCTTGCTGAGCCGGTTTCTCGGGAGCAGCAGCCCCGCAGCGCAGCGCCGGGCCGGGCAGGGACTCGAACCCGCGGCAGCCGGGGCGGCGGCGGGCGCGCAGGCGCGCGCAGGCGCGGGGCGAGCGGGGCGGGGCGGCGCGGGCGCTCCTCCCGCGGGAGCGGCGGCGCCGGCAAGGCGCGTGCCCGCCGCGCGCGTGCCCGCCGGGCCTGCCGCGCCGCGCCCGCAGCCATGGACGAGGAGCGGGTGAGTGCCCGCGGGATTCCCGGCCGGGGAAGAGGGGCCGGCGGTTGGAGGGGCGGTGCGGGAGGGCAGCGGCGCGGGGAAGAGGGGCTGGCGGAGTGCTGGGGGACTGCGGCTCCGCTTTCCTCCTGGATGTGTCTCTGTCTTCTGGAGATGTTCCGGTGTCGCCTGCTCTGCTAGGGGGGTTGCACTGATCCCTTCCAGCCCTGGCTATTCCGCCGTTCTGGAATGAGGTGCTCCTGTGGGTGTGGAGCTCTTCCATTCTGAGTGTTCCTGTCATGAGCAATTATGGTGCATGCATAAGCTCTTTTGTTTGCCATTGATGTGATCTGGTGCTGAAGGGAACTAATGTATAAAAGGGTTTTGTTGAGAATTTTGTTGTTGTTGTGTTTTGGGGTTTTTTGGGGTTTTTTTTGTTTGTTTGTTTTCTCTTTTTTCCCTCTCTATGGTTGCTGCCCTGTAATTCCCTCCTTCCCTCGCTTGCCGTCACACCCCTCGGAGAACTTACTGACGGTCAGGGATGTGCGCACCCAAGTGCTGGGGCTTTCTTGAACAGATACTCCTCTACAAAAAGTTGTGGCTCAGCCTCTTCCAGTCCATCAGTGCAGGGCGGTTCCTCTTTCTGTGTTCTGTGGACGCTGTGCTTTCCTCAAGTTGGGAATGGGTTTATGTGTGCGTGGCCTGAGTAATTTGGTGCTGATAATGGCTTGAAATTTAGAGATTAGTGTAATTTTCTCTTGCTAAAGCCAAGCCCCAGCACCGTAGGAGTTAGTTACTGGGAAAATGCTGAGGAAATAACTGTATCCCTGGCTCAGCAGGACTTGCTGTGAGTTCACAGATGCAGCCCAAGGCTTCAGCAAGTCCAGCTCCTCATCCTAAGCAAGCAATACCCTAAATCACAAAATACTGTAATTCTGTGTATCTTATTTTACATAAAACTTATTTATGCGAAGCAGCTAATATCTCTGAAGGTGTCTTTTGGAAGGTGAGACATGAAATGCCATAAAAAGTGCGCCTTTGGTAGAAAATCTGTCAGTTTGGTTCTGTCTGCCTTTGCCTGCTCTATGTGAGATTTGTTCCTCGGGGGGAGGAGTAAATGAGGGCTGCCCCTATTATGGGTGCTCTAGGTGGGCGTTTCTGAGTGGGGTCATTGATATCCTATTGATAGATATCAATATCAATTGATGTCTGTGAATTGATTCAATTCAGAGATTCTGAATATAGCAGTACAACTGCACTGTTTTACAGTACTTTCTCTACCAAGTGTTAATTTGGTAATGTCATCTGTACTGTATGAAGTTCTTCAAACTCTGTCATCTTCACTGTGTTGATGTGCAGGAATTTAAATTAATGGAAGCTAACTAAGCATGTCCTTCTTGAAATTTGATCTGGGTATGAAGGTTATAATGTCTTGTAATTTAGTCCTAGACCCAGGACTGCTTCTGAAACTGTTCTGCATGCAGTCAGCTCATGAGCCTTCAGTATGATCTTGAGCAACTTTGTAACTTGCTTCTTATGCAGAACAGCTGTGATTGTTGAATTTATCAAAATTTAGTTTTTATGAGGTGCCTGTCTGCTTCAAGAGGTGCCATGTCATGTTAGTTACTCACTATTCAAAGGCAGGTGTTCTCTTTTTATCCACCTGGCAAGACTAGAGACTACATGTTCTAGGGCTTCCCTTTCTTTTTTCCTATCCTTTTTTACTCTTCATCCTTTGCTCGTCCACACCCTTGCTTTACCAGAGGCATGTTTGGGGTTTTTTTTTTTTTTTTTTTTTTTTTCCCAGAAAAGTGCATTAGATTCAGAGAGTAAGATTAGGACACAAAAGGGAAGAGCAGCAAAAATTACCTCTGTAATAAATGTTTCCTAATGCTTTGAAAATCCATTTGAAACTGACCTCACATAGAGGTCAGAGAGAAAGCGTGAAGAAAATTCCTTGTAATAGAGTTCTGTGGCATACTGCATTCATCAGTGTGTAATAGAATTAAAGGTCATTTAGTGCAGAAATTCCAAGAAACTGGGCTTAGTGCTGTTGAAATTCTTCTATAAACTAAAGTAGAATGTAGGCCTCATCTGCTGCTTAGATTGGTAATTTTTCTAGAACCCTTTGTTCTGTGAAATTACAATGACTTTTCAGAAATTCTCGTTAAAGGAAGAAATGGCATCATTGTAGTATGTTTTTTAATTTGGCATGTATGGTATGTCTGGAAGGAAATCTATTTATTACGTATTTGTGATGAGAAAATTATGTTGGAAAATAGAAAAAGATAGTGGTTCCTAAAAGTGCCTGTGTTGTTCTGGTGGCTTGTGCATTGGTGTTTTAGAATAATTCTGTCTGCTGTTGCTGGATACTTTTAAAGGGCATTCAAGTCATTAAATTTCACCAAACCTGATTGAATTTCTTAACAGAGAAATTGGTAGCTTACTTAAAAAGAGCCATACCAACCCACATTTTGTCAGTTAAATATAACTTTAGGTTACATTTCCTAACCTTTAGGTTAGGAAAGTCTTGTTTAACAGTTGGCTTGCAGTTGCTGCTTTGTGTTTGGCTATGTAAAGGCCTCTTAAATGTTCCTCACGTGTAGATATTTTCCTTTAACCAGGATGTAGCTATAAAACCAAGCAGCATTGTTCAGCACTACAGACAAGAACACTTTTCCCCCATGTGTTGCAGCTGAGTAAGCCCTAAGATCCGTGCTGAAAGAGGATTGTGAGTTTTCAGTGTTCATCCAAATTGACAGTTGTGCTCATAGGATCTAAGGCTTATCTCCAGGCTATCTGGCCTGTGAAAACAATTGCTCTGGTCAGTGGTGAATGCAGAAACAGCTGGCTGGACAATGGCTATTCATGTGGCATTCTGATGTGTACCAAATTGCCTTCAAACATTCTCAGTTTTCACCAGACGAGGAGGAGGTTCAGTAATGAAGTGGTCGAGATTTTCTGTTCTGTTTCTGAAGGAAGCCAAGGTCTTGTTTCTATTCCCCCAGAGTCCAGACCTGAGTCATTGCCGTCTACTCTGTTACCTCTGTATGTAACACCCATCAACAGCTGTGGTAAAAGTACTAAACTTGTTTTTATTACTAGTGGTTTAACTTCCCGAGTCTGACATTATTAAACAGGCTGGGGCTGGAGTACCCATAAATACTTCGTTGTAGATTTGTTGTAAGCTGCCCAGGAAAGGGTCAGAAGAAAGAGGAAGGAGCACATCTTAGGACTAGTGGAGATGTTCTTTAAATCTGCTGTAGTGTTGAGGTTCACTTGGGGTGTTGTGAAAGGGTGAAACATTTTTCTTGCTTTTTAACAAACAAGTGTGATCTAGGTAGTACATGGTTATTAAGAAATTGCTTCTGGGAGGGACTTCTGCAACATCCCTTTGGTGGTTTGGCTGTTTCCAAGGTGTATTTTATTATCCCTCTGTGCGATGGTTCTCTAAATTTTATCAAGTAACAACGTTAGGATGAGTAAGTGAAACTCTTAAGTCAACTGATTAATAATGTATTAATTAAGACAATATCTACCTGTCTTTGTAGTGTTAGATTTGCTTCTAAAACTTCTTATTAGTCAGCCTGAGTTAAGTTACAGAAAATTCATAGTTAACTCCTCATTTTTATGCTTTATTTTTATTTACATATGCTGATATGTTTTAATAATACAACTTGACTTAAAATTCTTGGACAATACACCTTGACTTAAAATTAAGTACTAAGCATTGATGTGTTTTTGTCGAATTCTTAGAATATGTGACCATCTGCTCAACCAAATTAGACTTGCTGGTGTTATTTAATTTAAAGTAAGTTTTGATGTACTTCAGTAGTTTTGCTGGCTTAGTATGTGTTTTGTAAGCTGAATTTACTGCTTTTTGAACAGCTGAGAGTCACATCACTGAAATAACCTTGGTTCTCTTTCTCAACTGTCAGTAAGTTTTCCTCTTTGAGGTCACTTTTAATTGGAATATAGAAGTTACTCACCCAAAATATTTTTCATTTGTAGAATAAGTTTACCAGTCACTTTTACAGATTTATTCTGCATATCGAATAAACTGTCAGAGTGGTTATTTCACCCTAGCTTCTTTTGACATGCGGAAATCTCAGGGTTTTTTTAAAAGCTGGTTTGCTTTTACCAGCTTTTAATACTTTCTTTATTTGTTCTCTGGCTGCACAAGCACCAGCTTTCTCATCTAGAGAAGCTATGGTGCCGCTGCGTATTTTGGTGCAGGTGACTCATGTAGGAAAACATGTGAAACAGTGGGGTATCTTATAGCAGGTTGGTTTCTTGACTTCTGTCAAACTAACACCTGGAGATCTTTCACTTGGTGGAACGCTTCCTAGAGGTTTAATATTCTTTCTCTGTCCTGAAAAAAAAAATGCTTTTCCTGATTCTATCAGAACTGAATTTGCTGCAGCTGAAATGTTTGTGATGAATTTCCATGCATGTTGAAATGGTGATGATTTGAAAAAAAATTGTGTTTTTTTTTACAACTTCTCTTGTTTGTTTCTGTAATTCTAGGAGACTCTGCAAAGGATTGTCAGTACTCTAGTGAACAAAAATGATGAAATTCACAACTTCATTGACATGCTGAACCATACAATATCAAATGTTCAGGTATTTATTTTAAGGTTCATATGTTAAAATGAGAGGGTGACACTTTTATTAGTCGCAAACTGTGTAGTGTCTAAAGGATGGGCTGTAAGAATCTGGCTCAACAATACATCTTCATATTGGAACTGGATAGAAAAACATTTTAATTTTTCAGTCTGTCTCTAGATGAAGGTGTGGTGGTCTTGCATTTTGTGTGAAGAGGTTTTATAGAACTTCATTTGTGTGGGAGAGATAATCTTTAAGCTGATGCAAGAGCTGAGACTCCCCTTAGTGGGAAATAGCTGTATTTTCAGACTTCTGCTCTGTGTCTGTAAAACAATACTTGAGAGAAAATTCTTTAGTCTTTCTCTTAACAGCACTTTCAAGTTGTTGGGCTCAAATTTAGAGTTTGACATTTTTGTTAGAGCATCTGCAAGGTTCCTTCAGCCTGTCAATCAGCCAAAAGTTGTTTCATCTTAAAGCTGAGCCAGGTTGGCTGCAGAAATTGAATTTATACAGCAGATCTTAAAACTGCCTTTTTGAGTACAGTTTTTAGTATCAATTGAGATATTTTTATTTGGAACTAGGTAGGTTCCTCCTTCCAAACATATAGCAATCCCTGTACATTTGTGCGAGGAAAATCAAGGCTTTTGGCATGGAATAAAGTTGCCAAGTGTGCTGGTTTTGTGTAATTTGAGTATCATGGAATTTTCACAGATTGCAGCATTCAGTGTCCTGTTGTAGAGTCTGCTTAGGAGACTGTTTGATCATTCCTCATATTTTTTCCCTTTTTGATAAGCTGAGAAACAGTCACAAGGTACCCAGTGGTCATGGCAGAACGTGTGGGGAATTATGTGAGTTTCAGCTTCTTTGCATTGTTCCCAGTGTAAACAGCATTTTCAATTCTCTTCTCAGGTAAACTCTTCTAATGCCATCAGTGAGCTGGATGAGGAGTTTGATGGTCTGTATTCTGTACTGCATGAGATGAAGGGGAGCATGGCTAACACTATTCAGCAAGAAGAGGCTCGTAAAATTCAAGCTCTGCAGGTAAATAAATAACTCCTGAAAAAATTTTGCAGCTGCATAGAAGCGTTTTTAAACTTCCTCTGTTCCCGTTATGGTATCCCCATTTGTTACAAAGCAGTATTGATTTTCAGGACTGTCTTGTCACAGTTCCAGAGTTGGTAAAGTCACTGCCTTTCTCAAGGCTGTTGCCACACTGTCATTCAATGAAGTTCAGTCCTGAAAATAGAAATTGTAGTGCACATGAATATAAGTGTTTATTTCTCTTCTTTCTGAAAATGTGAAACTGGGGGAAATAGGGCATTGAAATTAAATCTGGCTTTACAGTCAGACTTCAGCTTTCCCCCCCATGGAGTTGTGGGATGTGCCAAGTATCACTGTGCACTTGTCAAGAACAGAGAAGTTAGGGAACTGTCAGAGGCCTTGGTTATATAAGGGAATAAGTTGTCATAAATGCATAACAAATCCACATTGTTCCTAGGACTGGTGCCTCACAAACTGCTGTTTTAATGGGAATACATCACACTTTTCTTTCTGGTTTTACTCCAGGATCAGCTAAGCCAGTGCAGCCGTGCTCTGGAGAGCTCAGAAGAGCTTCTGGAACTTGCTGTGCAGTCACTGGACATAAAGAATCCTGAGGAGCTCTTAGAGGTAGAAAACATTGACTGGATGTGTGTGAGGCAGGTGTTGATATCTGTCTCAATTGGAAATGTTTTTTGCATTACTCTCCTGGATACTGAAAGCTTACCAGTTGTACTCAAAGTGAGGATAGAAAGGCATGTAAAAATACAGTTACTGCTCTGCTGAAAAGCCAAGTTAGACATTGTAGTCCTGAATTTTTATGCAGTTTCTGATAAAACAAGTTCGCTTTTTTCTTATTTAGGTTGACAGGGAGGGAATACAGTGCCTTCTCCCGGACAACTGTCATTGTTAAGCAAACTTGTGTGGATCACCCCAGAAAGGGAGGGTGAAAATAACATGTATATCATGTATCTGACTGGAAGAATATCCTTGTAAATTAAGGAAACATTTCCACATATCCACTGAATTAGTACACTAATGCTTGGTACAGTAATCCATGTGGTAGCAGTGGAATCAGCCACTCCAAATCCAAGGCCCAATTACGTTTTTTCCTCTCTAAATTTTAATGGGAACAAGGACAAAAATCCGTTTAAAAGAGTGAGGGGAAAAGCTGTCTTCCTGTGTCAGTTATACCTTTTGGTTGCATGTTTGTGTGCTGTTGTGTTTTCTGGGTGTCAGCTTTGGATTTTTTGCCTTGAAGAGCAGCAATTCCTAAACAGTATTTTTCTTCAGCTGGAATTGTCCAGCTTCTGCCTTGTAGCAAAAAACTAAGTTGGCTTTTGAGCTCTGTGCAAAATGCAGCTTTGATTTTCTTAGAAGTTGTTTTATTTTAGATTTCTCTAATGCTTTTTTCCCAATCAAATACACCAAGGAAAGCTGTCTGAGCATTTGCTGAGAGGAGACCACTTCAGATTTAGAGTCTGAAGATTAAGATACTGAAATCCAATTCAGTGAGCTCTAATATGTAGGATTTGATACTGGTATTACACTTGTGCATTTGGGGATGACATTTTAAAGTAATACTACTGCCTTAGCTATTAGGCTGTTTATTCTGTTACTCTGCTGGTAGGAGTAACAAGTGTTTCTGAAGGGGCAGCTCCAGCCCTGACTCTTGTATATTCACAAATTTTCTTTGGATACTCCAGTAAATAAGTTCAGGAGCAGCTAGCACAAGATATTTTTTTGTGGTTTTATTCTCATCGTTGATTTATCTGGAAGTCAAAAGAACATGAGTGGCAGATTGCAGGAGGATTCAGTGTCTAGGTAGGATGTGATCAGACACATCTGGGCAGCTTCTCTGAGATGGGCTGATCCTTCTCTGTCAGGAGCCTGGAATAAAACTAAAGTCAGTGAAGTTAAGCTGGGACTGGCATGCAGATGTTGAGTCCTGGCTACCTCATATTTTACAAGACATAAAGATTAAACCCAAGGATTTTGTTGGGAAGTATCTCTGTTTTATGTCACATAGGAAATCAGCCAGTAGTTCCTACAATAACTTTGTTTTGAGATAAAGCAAAGCTACCTCTTAAGCTAAATTATTTCTAAATGCTTGGTTTGGGTTTTTTCTGCTTCCCACTTTAGGAATATGTAATCAGTTTTGTAGCAGGGACAGCCTGATTTCCTATTTATTTTTTTTTTCAATGTGATTTGTGTTTTGGGAAGTTCACTTTTTTCAAACTGGGAAGATGTCTGATGATTCTTGTCTCTATGAAAGGGAAAATAATTCAGCAGAATTAGCAACTGGATCAAGGAGCAGTGTTGCAGCAAAGCTTCAACAGACACAGCCAAGCCCTCAGTACTTCAACAATAATCTTTTGTCTTAGGTTTGCAGCTCCTTTTGCTGAATGAGAAAGATTTTTGTATTTCCACATGCCAGTTGTTTGTCTTAAATACCATCACTTCTGCATCTGCTTCAGTGTTATTATTTGAGAAGAAGCATTTGCAGTCATTTTTGAATGCTAATGTACAGAGGGAGTCTTTTATTGTACTTTTTCAACACTTCCTAACTTTCAGACGTGACATTAGAATAAGTCCTATTTTTAATTATTTATCAGGGGATGTGTCCTGTGGTGTGTAGTTCAGCAAGTCAGGCATAGTTACATGCCACTAATAATTCTTAGTTTCACAGAAAATACCATGGCAATTAAATGTTGTTAGCATGGTCTTTTAAAAAGTTATGGAGAGAAATTCTAACTGATTCAGAGAAATCTGAAAATACAAAGTCTCACTCAAAAAGTCTTGAGTAATTTGGAATTGGTTTGGTGTGGTTCTGTAAATGAGGGGTTTTTTTCCCCCCAGGTGTTACAGTGTTGCTGTGCTAACCTGTGCTATTAACGTGCTTTGGAGGACAGTTTATTTTGAGGAAAATGTTAAACTCATTTTGAACTTCAAATCTGAGCAATGCAGCAGAGATTGTTCTCAGCCTTCTTGCATGTTACTGTCATTGATACTTGCATGGAAATACTAACTACTTTCTCTCTCTTCTCCCTGACATGCATCAAGGCTGCCAGACAGATCAAAGATAGGTACAGTACAAAATCTACCACTTTTGTGTCTTTGAATTAATCTTATCCTTGAAAATGTGTCTACTGTGAAGGGCCATAGTCAGCTTTAATCAAATTCATTGACTCTTTTCTGAGTGTTAGTTATCATACTTCTGAGAGGAAACTAAAAACTTCTGTGATGCTCATGTAGTGTTTTCCTGGCTTTTCATAACTTTAAATAAAAAGATGGTTTTGATGCAGGGAAGTGGAGGTCTGCATCAGCTGCTGCTGTAATTATTATGTCTTTGAATATATATGTCTATCATTATTATTGTTAATAAGCTTATTATTAGTACCTCATGGCTGAAATTTAATGATGTTTCAAGCTGACTTTGCCCCTTTGAGTTGTTAGAGAATCTTGTTGAGGTTTTTTTTTGTTTTTCAAGTACTTAAAAGACTTTTGCTAGCTAATTTTCCTTCAGAGTGTAAAAAGTCTTTTAGCTGTTGAAATACTTCTGGTGACAACAGTGACCATAAAATTATTATTTCTGGTAGCTTTTCTTTGAACAATTGTTTAAAAAGCAAAACTTTGCTGTTTCAAAATCAATACTAAGGACATTTTTCTTCACTTGGAAGAATGTTAACTCTATTCCAAGAGTATGACCTCGTTCAGAAAACCTATGATGTATGTAATATTTTGAGAAACAGCTCACAGGATGTTTTTGCTTTTGTGGACCAAATAGGTTGGCTTTCAATGTACAAGTTTTTCAGTGAAGGCTCTGATTTACTAAATTCTCTGAACTTCTGTGAGAAAGGAGTAATTGTAAGAGTTTAAATTAATCTTTGCTTTTCCAAAGGTAAATATTTAGTATCCTTAACAGGTCGGAGGGACAGTGGATAGTGTCAGTCATGGGACTCTTTAATACTTTTTGTCAGTAATAAGCATCCTCTTGGTTTCTTGAAATTATCACCAAATCCTTTGTGGTTCTCTATCCAAGAGTAATGTCTGAGCAGAAGTTGAAAAGCTGTCTGAAGTCTGGTGTTCCCTAGTGTTCTTCTACTGCTAATCACAGAATTATTCTTCATTAAGGAGAGACTTTCCCTACCCATCTGGCTGAGCACAGTGAATGGCAGCCCATAGTGAATTTTAGAACATGAGCTCTGTCTTGGGAAATCAACAGAATTGTCTTTCATGATGTTCAGCTCAGTCTTGTAATTTTTTCATATCCCAACATTGCAAAGCTCATTACTTCTGACTTGCATATGTCTTTAATATTAAACTTCACATTTCCTTCTCCTTCCCCACTACCAGATTTTTTTTGTTTTGCAGTGTTCTTTGATGTGTATTTGTGGTTAGCATACAATCTCTCTTACATATGGGTGGAGTGCAGGAAGGGATATGCATTAGGTGTTCTAAAGGTGCCACACATCAGTGGGTGTAAATTCAGGTCTTGGAAGTTGACTTTTGTGAGTATGTATTACTTTGTAGTTGAGAATCTTTTCTTTTGTCAAGGAGAAGTTGGGACCTCTGTGCTGTCTGAGTTGATGTTACTCAAAATCTGCTTCATGGCCTGGTTTCTTCAGAGATAGAGAATTACATGAGAGCTTTGGATTTTTTTTTTTTTTTAAATTTTTGGTGATGTAGTTGGAGTACAGAAGTGTCTTGGGAGTGTTTGTAAAATACTTAGCTAAAATTTCAGGAGTGGAATTCACAGAATCCCTGGATGGGTCAGGTTGGAAGGGACCACAGTGGGTCATCTGGTCTCTCCTCCCTGCTCCAGCGGGTCATCCCAGAGCACATGGCTCAGGATTGTGTCCATGTTCTGGAATATCTCCAGTGAGGAGACTCCACAGCCTCTCTGGGCAATCTGTTCAGTGCTCAGTCACTGCACAGGGAAGAAGTTCTTCCTCACATTCAGGTGGAGCTTCCCAGACACCAGTTCCTGCCCGTTGCTCTGATGCCATTGCTGGGCCCCAGAGAAGAGCCTGGCCCTGCTCTGAGCTCTCCCTGCAGACAGGGACAGACAGGGCTGGGGGCTCCTCTTGAGGCTGAGCAGCCCCAGCTCCCTCAGCCTTTGCTCATGAGGGACATGCTCCAGGCCCTTCTCAGCTCCATAGCCTTTGCTGGACCCACTCCAGGGGCTCTGCGTCCCTCCTGCCCTGAGGAGCCCAGGGCTGACACAGCACTCCAGAGGTGTCTCCCAGGGCTGGGCAGGGGGGCAGGATCCCTCCCTGACCTGCTGCAATGCCCTTCTAAGTGCACTCCAGGATCCCATTGGACTCCTTGTCCCCAGGACACTGCTGGCTCAGGGACAGCTCTTTGTGCCCCAGGACCTCCAGGTCCTTCTCTGCAAAGCTTTACTTTTCCAGCAGATGACCCTGGCCTCTGCTGGTGCCCAGGGTTAGTCCTGCCCAGCTAAAGGACCTTGCATTTCCTTTGTTGAATTAAGGTTCTTCAATGTTTAGCACATCTTGTAAAACTAGTCTGGTGCTTGCATATTCTAATCTGCAGCTTGAAAAAACTTGTCATCCCCTGATAAGGTACTAGATAGATATAAAATCAGCATAGTCATCTTGTTAATTGCTGTTTAGAAATGCCTAAACATGATCCTGAGTCTGCACTACTTCAGACTTTTCATACTTGCTGAATTTATGTCAAGTGATGTGAATTTTGTTTTGTTTCTTACCCAGGTTTTTTTTACTAGAAAAAAGTTTTAAACTCATCTTCAGTCACCTTATTAGTATTTACTTGCTTAGTAATATGGAACAGCTGCTAGCTCACACCATTACTCTGAGACAGTCACATTAGCAAAACTTTCTATTTTGAGTATGCTAAATGGTAAAGAATTGTGTTAGAAAAATGTTCTAGTCTTTGACTGGTAGTTTGACGTCAGTGATACAGATTGTCTGATTGCTGTTTTGAAAAATGGAATATAGGACTTGACAATGTGAAATACATTTTGCCAATGCTTCTTTCTTGGCTTTAGTGTCACAGTGGCTTCAGCATTCCGCCTCTCTCTGAAACCAAAAGTCAGTGACAGTATGACTCATATGATGGTGGACTTTGCACTGGAAAAGCGGATGCTCCAAGCTGTGAAGTTTTTGCCAGGTAAAAATTGTATCCAGTGAGTTTAATTTGTTGCTACACAAACAGCTTGCTATTTTTAAACCAACTAAACAAAAGAAAATTGCACCTCTTACACCCTATTAAGCAAATTTTTCAGAGTACCTAAACTCGTTCTTACTCATTGTATGTTAAATTGAATACCTTGAGGATGAGTTTTCCAGTTTTATTGTGTTAATTTCTACATAAGACAGCATTTTGGAAAACAGTTTTGATCTCAGAATTGAGAATGAGTCCTCAGGACCATGTGTTTTCACATGTTGTCTGTTCCTCTGTTCTCTGTGAGGTTTCTTAGGACTATCCATGCCAGCTTGATCCTGAGTGACACTCCAAAGTCCTGCTCATGTGCAGGAGGATTATGTGTGGAATAAGACACTTTGCTTACAAGAGTGGTGAAATGGTCTGAAATACAGGAGAGGGAGGACTGTCTGCAAGTACAGTGATACTACCATACTATAAAATGTGTATTCATCCATCTGTTCCTGTTTTGTGCATTAGACCAGTGTGTGTCTTTCATGCCTTTTTAATCCTATTGCTTTCCAATTTAAAACACTTTGCCCTTGGCTGTTACTATAATATATTGACAAGAACACTGCTGGCAGGGGTGTAAAGTTATTTAATCTCTAGGTCATGAATCCAAATCTGTTAAGGACTAAGCATCAGTTTTCATTTCTGTCCCGTGTGCTGCAGATACAGTATGTGGTAGCAAGTGTAGTAAATGACCACTGTTATTCCTAGTGGTCAGCTGGCAGTGTCTAGGCAGAAATTCACCTTCTAGTCTTGGACTCTGGATGTCAATCACTGCCCTGCATTTCACAGGGCACCTGTTTAACAGCAATGGGAATGCAAAGATCTAACAGCAAGTGTGAACAAAGTTTTGCATCTAGATAAAGGTATTATTTAGTATGACTCTTCTTATACATTTTTCCTTGTCAAATATATAGGAGTTTAGATTGGGCCTCTGATTTGTAAACAGGCAAACTGACTGTCTAGGTATCGATCTTGCTTTTTCTACTATAGTGCTATGCTTCCAAATTGCTCAAATTACACCAAAAGCTCAAACTGAAAACAATAAAGCTTTAATTTCCTGCAGCAAACCTCTTCCTTGCATGTCCTTTAGACTCTTCAAACAGTATGTAAATGCCTTCTTTTTCAAAACTTTTATTCCACAGACTTAAGTGCTGTTTGATTTCATGGAAGTAGAATTCTGTTGACTGTAAACAAAACTTCAGTCTTTAGTGGACCTTAGGAATTGTTTCCCTCTCCCTTCAAGACCAAGGGGTGAAAAGAAGAGAAAACTGGGTAACTGAAGAGAAGCTAGTGGAAAATATTTGTGTCTCTAGTGATGGAAATAAATATAAGTGAGGCTGTGTGAGGGGTGCAGCTGAACTTACCTTCCACAGACACAGGAACAGAAGTTTGCTTCTTTGTGTTCTTGCTGTCCGTTGTTTATTCCAAATGTAGTTTCATAATTGTAAGTCCACTGCACTCTAGCCTTCTCTTTGTCAAACTGACTTGTGTGCTTTTCTTTCTGCAGTCCCTAAAGCTCCAGAGATAGACGTAGCAGCATGTCTGGTTGCTGACAACTGCATAACAATATCGTGGAGAATGCCTGAGGAGGACAGCAGAATTGATCATTTTGTACTGGAGTATAGGAAAACCAACTTCGATGGGCTCCCTCGACTAAAAGGGGAACAGCATTGGGAGCTGGTGGACTACATTAAATCTACTCAATACACATTATCAGGTAAAGGCTTTTTATACTTAGAACCCAAGAATATTGACTATTTTTATGCTTGTAAGTTTTGCAAAATGCCCGTTTTTCTGCCTGTAATGAAGCTGCCATTATATCACTTCAGTCTTGGGTACTTTGTACGGTAATAGTTCTGTCTTTTATTTTGACTTTGAGGTTTTGTCAAAAATTGTGTGTTAAATAAAGTTCACACCAGTATTCAAGCATGTTTTTTGCAGATTGAGATAAATAAAGGACAGCTACATGGGGATAGAGCTTAGTCTTGTAGGAGTCATAGCAATTAACACAATTTAAAATTTGTAAACATTTGCTTTGTAGGTCTGAAATTTGATACAAAATACATGAACCTTAGAGTACAAGCTTGCAACAAAGCTGTGGCAGGTGAATACTCCGACCCTGTGACACTGGAAACCAAAGGTAAAATTTGAAAAACTCTTAAACCTTTTCTGTGGTGAAAATCCTGCACTTAAACTTCTCTGCCTCCATTCACAAACCTAGTATGTTCAGTCTGCTTCTGCATGAGACCTGCTGAAACACTTCCACACTAAGTGGAAAGGGAAACAACTGTAAAGGATTAAGAAGCTTATTGGCAAAAAGCTGCCCTTTTGGCATTCAGACACTGAAAAAACAGGGCAGTTACTGTCACTTTCTCCAAAAACTTTGCATTGGTTTCTTTGAATTGTGGAGTGACAGTCCCATGTACTGCTGCATGATGCTAGCATACATCAAGAAGAAGGATGAATGTTGTGGATGACTCTTTGGGCATCTAAACAGCTGGTGGGATTATCCTGTTATTAGTGGCAGATACAGCATTCAGTAACTAGAAGTTGCTGGAAATGGTTCTCTTGACTTTGTAGCTGCAGTTTCTATTCACTGTTAATATTTAAGAAGTTGGCAGCTTCAAATTGCTGAAGCTGTGTAGTCATGATGTTAGAAGTCAGTTGATCTGAGAATTGTTATAGTGGCTTCCTAACATCATTTCATAAATAAACAGAAAAACTTCTTGGAAGGGATATTTTGTGGCAAAACACAAATTTTAGCTATTAAGGTGAGAGAGTGATCCTGAGGTTTGATGTACATCCAGATCTGGTGTAAAGGGCAAGATGACTGCTATCAACTGTATAATTTATATATAAGCACAAATTCTACTCCTTTCGCATGTTATTTCATAAGAATAAAGCTATATACAATTTGAATTAGTTGACAGGCATTCTGGTAGCTTTTCTGTGATTATTTTAATACTCCTAAGCAACAGTCATTTTCAGAGATATTGTATGTATTTAATAGCTACGTAATTCCCTAGTTCAGTGCCAGAAAAGTAATTCTGGTTTTGATTGTCTGGGCAGTTACTGTACTTCCTATATTATTTTTGTAATTCCTTGGTGGACACTTAGTTCACTTTCTTTAATACTCAGTCCAGAGAAAATCAGTTTCCTCGTCCATATGCTTAACTTGTTGTTTACACTTGTGCATTTTTGAGCTCTAAACTCTTAAAAATCTCAAGTATATATCCTTTCAGGGTGAGACTGTAATATCTGATGGTATTAGGACATTTACAGAACAGTCTGTAAATACATTTAGGAAATTCAGCCTGTTATATATTAGTTTTTTAGATTCCAGGTGTCAGACTGAAAACCTGATGTTTCCAGTATGCTCAATAAAACTCTGTGATAATTTTACTGCTGCTTCTATCATTTTTTGTGAATAACCATTATACCATTTCACTGTTCTTTATTTTGTCTTGACCAGCATTTGTGTTCAGTTTGGACAGTATCTATCATCTCATCTGAACTTGAAAGTCGAAGACACCTATGTTGAATGGGATCCTACTGGAGGCAAAGGCCAAGAAAAATTAAAAGGGAAAGAAAATAAAACAGGTAAGAACTCTGTCTTGTAAGTGTCTGGCATACCTCATCTGGCAGTTAAAGGAAGAGGGGATGGGGGAATTAATGCCCTTAGGGACAGTGGGACATGAAAGGAATCTTCATTCAGAAATGTTTTTCTGGAAGAAATTTTTTTTGTTTTCTTTCTTTTGTCACACTGATATAGAAGCTAGAATTGCATCATAATTTTTAAATAATGTTTATTTATTTTAAAAATGCATTTGTTAGGGTATCATTCAGTGTACTGAGCTAAAGTACAGAGAGTTGTCAGGTAGAGTGACCTTGGCTACCCACCAGATGCCCACTTTTCCTCGTACCAAAATCTTGTCTCATAAGGCCAGGACAGGAGATAAGGTAAATGTGAACAGGCAGCTTATGTAATTCTGTGTTTACTAGTGTTGCAGGTCAGTTCTGGGAAATAGACAGCATTTCTATTATTAAAAAATTAAGGACAGAGCTGACTGCCTTGCTCTGTTGAGAAAGAAAAGTTTAAATAAAATTGGTACTGTATCTAGATGGTGTCTGAATTTATCTCAAACCCTCATTGGAGGGGAAAAGGTACCAATAAAAGAAAACAGACAGCAAAAGGTAACTATTGTGGATGTGGCATCTCTAAATGTACTGCTTTCTTTCATCCAGGACAAGCACTTAACTTCAGCAGAGCTCTTGCTAGATTGTTAGATTTCTGCTATTCTGAGTCACTGGATAAACACTGTTGGAAGAATGTTTAACTCTGTCTACTCTGGCTGATCCTTGAATATATCCAAGGATGAAGAATGTGTGGATGGAGAATGTGTTAACTTGCTAGCCCTCTATTCCAGGCCACTTTTATGGGAGGCGAGCAATATCCTGGTACCTGACTGGAATTCCCTGTGGTGCAGTGACTCCCAGGTGCCTCTCAGCCATCAGTGTGAAACCCCGTGAGGACAGCCAGGCTTGATCTTCTCTGCTCCCTTTTCTGTTAACACATTAAAGGCAGCAGTTGGTTCTTGTCTTCCTCGGGCTGAGCAAACCCAATTGTCTTTCTGTGCCTCAGACCCTTAATTGTGTTGTTGGCTCTCCACAGACTTGCTCTGGTATGTCAGGATGTAAATCCAAGGAGCCGAGACCTGGACACAGGAGGGCTTTAGGGTCAGTCTGACAGCTGCCAAAAGGAGAGAAGTCTCATGTCTTGGGCTCCTGGTCAGTGTGCTGGGGCTACAGGCTGGGTGTGACTGTCCACCTCTGCCACAAGGGCACAAGTCACTGTTGTCAGCTTCTGCTTCCCAAACTCTCAGTATCTTTTCTGCAGAGCTGTTCTTCCTTGGGTGTCCCTCAGCCTGTCCTGCTGTGTGGATTTCCCTCACCTGGAGGGCTGTGAGCCTGGTGTTGAACTGGATCTGTGCAGAGCCCATGGCACCACTCCCAGTCTGTACCTCATCTCTAGGCCTTTGGGGATACTCTGTGGTTTTGGGTCCACACAACTGGCTACTCCCTCAGCCATGGTTTATTTGCTTTCCATATTCACAGTTTGAGATAATTTATGAACAAATACATTCTCCACAGGCATATATTGCCAGAAGCATGATAGAGTAACTTCTATAGGCATTTTAAAAGTGGGGATAATTTACTGTATTAATAGAACAGTTCTTTAATGACTACTTATTTCTGTCGACAGTGGCCAGAATCCTGTGCTGAAGAGTAATAGAAGGTGATAATATACCTCTTATGTCTAGGTTCTAGTGCCTAGTTTTGTTGGGAATTTGTGCTACTTTCCTTTGCTTGATGTTATGAAAAACAAATCTAATAGCCTTTATCAGTAACAGTGCACATGTGCCTTAAGAAGTTATTTTGCAGTTTAATTTGGCTTCATAGAGATGATGTATATATTCTCCAGTGACTGGAAGAGAGTCTTTCTGGCAGAATTCATCCTAATGTGTATGAAACCTGATTTGCAATGTTTGGAAGGGCATAATATATTTTAATATTGATCCATAGATCCCTGTTATTTACAGACATATTGATGCTTTCTTAACATATTGGCACTTTTTTTACAAATATGGTAAAGATCTCCTTTCTGAGAACTTTAAAATAATTTTTAGTTCTTATTTTTGAATCTCAAAAACTTTTTTGCTTCTCAACTTGTGCTGTAGCTGTTACTAGACATCCATCAGAGAGTAAGAAGTGTTTTTACGCGTTTGAAGAGGATGGAGCATATGTTAAAAGCTTCATGGCCATTCCAATTGCATAACTAGTTGTTTGAATGAGAAATCCTGTGGTTTATTTTTGAGATGTAAAGTTAGGTAAAATATTCTCCTATTCTTTGTGCTGTTTTTTAGTGTCACATTTTTTCATTGCTTTTCTAGTGAAACACCTTTTAAGAAATTACTTCTCCCATTTTTGATCTCTTGCTCTCTTTTGCTGTTTTAGAAGTTGTGGAACAAAAAGAAATGCCCAGGATCCTAATTTCTTAAAGGTTTTACTTCCCTGTATTCATCTACTAGGTGGATCTATCTCTGATTTTAAATCAGAAGTAAAGAAAAGCTTATGTAAAAAGCAAAATAAGCTCTTGAAGCCATTCAGTTTCAGTTGTTCTGCTACAGAAATTATAGCAATTTATGCTAAACTAAGTTATAAAAATATCTTGGAGATGCTCCTACTTGCTCAACTCATAGAATTTTACACCTTGGTCTGTCTTTGTAGCTGTCAGTAGAGAATTCCTCTAGTTCTTGGCTCTACTTTGGTAGAAGGACATGGTCACATGTTCAATTTTGCATCTCAGACTGACCTTTTCTAGCAGGGGATTTAGATGAGCTTTGTTCTTGTAGGAGGTTTTTGTTCCCACCTAGAAACATCTGTGAGATGTCTGTGTTATAGTGGAAGTCTGGAGCTGGCTCCATGAGAGGTGGGGGAAAATAAATTGCATTATAGTTACTTTAAACAAAAAATACGCAGTTTTTAAGAGTTGGAAATACACAATGGCAACAAAATTCTTATTTATCTTTCATGTATTAGACTAGAAAAAAAGCCTCTCAATAATTTCTGATGTCCTTCCTTGACCTTTCTTCCTCAGAAGACAGTACATCTTACCTGAAGTGTATTCTGAAACAGATGAGGAAATGGGGACTAATTGCAGTGCTATAGGCAACAATCCTAAACCATGAGACAAGAATATCTGGCCACTGAATAGTGGAAGAAATGTGTCAGTTACTGGCTAATAAGGACTGTGCTCTACTGGAAAATGGGCATGAAACTGACTTCCTGCTATGAAATTTGGTGCCTTCCATTGGAAGGCAGACAGAAGCACTGTGGAGGAAAAAAAGCCTGAGCAACTGGGTTTTTTTTAAGCTTTTATGCCAAATAGTCAATGTAATTTTCTGAACTGATAAAGGCTATTAAATTCTGAGAGGACAAAGCACATGCAGTGGCCATTTACAGACTTGAACAAAGTAAATGATACCAAGAAGCCTTTAATGCTTTCTTAACCTTGAGAAAATTCTAGCAAAGTGCCTGCACTTTTCTTATTGTGATTCTCTAAATGGCCACATCACTACATTGCTTTCTGCATAGCCCATTTGTACTCAGTCTAATAGAAAGTTTTCAGCAGCATTGGTTGGGAATGTGAGTGGATGATGTCTGATGCACATGAAGCAGGGTGGAATCTGCAGAGTGCCTCCTTCTGAGATGATGCTTTAATTCTTGGCTTTGCTGTTTTTTTTTCTTTTTTCATGCTATCACTTGCTAACTTTTTCCTTTGGTAAGTAAACTGCAGCATCTCCCATATTTACAGAATCCAAAAGCACTTGATGTGGTACACCTGCACAATGTACACTTAACCCCTTCAAGTATTGATTGTGAGCAATTTGGAACATAATTGTCTTCTGTCACATGCGAAATAGTGATGCTTGAGTAAACAGCTTTTTTATCAGTAATCTTTTTGTAGATTTCTGTAAATGGAATAAAACTCGGTCATGAACTAGACTTTAGCATACTTATATCTGGCAGCTTAGTATCACTTAGGTTTTGATTCCTACGTGATTTTGTTTTTGTGGTGGTATTAGGAAAAAGGGACAAGTTCTAACCCTTTCTGGAATGGCTTTTGAGAATAGTGAATGAATTGGAAAGAAAACAAGCTGAACTTCACTGTATTAATGGACATAAAAGTAGGAAGTAGTGTTACCAAATAGTAGCTGAAGAAGGAGTTGGAGAGAAAACTCTTTTGTATGTGGTATTTCTTCCAAGGCTAATGTGTGATAGACTCCAGAGGATGAGAAATCGAAAATGATTTCTCAAGTGTATTTCAGAGACTGACTTTGTACTTTTTTTGGGTTTTCTCAATGAAATTAAACTGTACAGCTATTTCTGAGAAGTTAGAATTCTTTGCTACTGATTGTCTTTAAAGTAGTAAGCAGATGTGATTCTCTGTCTACTTTGGAATATTGCAAATAACCCCTCACTTGGTTTAATGGTTAAATTATTGGTAGTTATTTCTGAGGGCCTAACTGAGGTTTAAGAAAATCTTGAAAACCTCATTAAGTTAAAATTATTCTTTTATACAACTGATTGCTCCTTAGAATATTCTTCATCCTTAAGTGTTTCATTCAAACCATGTGCCACACATCTGCTTTTGTCCCCCCCTCTGTTCTGTTCTCAGCTGCCTCTGAACCTGGTTTTTTTACAAGATCCTGTATGTTTTCTTCTGTCACCTTTTCCCTCTCAGCCGTTGTGCATGCATGCTGTTAGAAGCATCAACTGATACGTTGTTTCAAGAGTGTTTGTGTGTGTGTATTGCACCTGATGGACTCAGGGACACCTGAGTGTACGTTTCTGTGGCTGTGTCCAGGTTTTGAGTGGTTGATCTCTCCTTTAGAAGCAACACAGCGTCCCCAAAGAGATCCACTAACAACAGCCCAAGAGCCTCTGCGAGGGGTGGCCGAGATCGCTTTGCTGGTGAATCCTACACAGTGCTGGGTGAGCTGAACTTGTTTGCTCCCTTAGGAAAGGGCAGATCAGGCAAGAATTAGAGGGAAAGTTTGTGGTTGTTCAAGGCTGTGTACTCAGCCTGGTCCTGCCTGGAGCAGTTTGCCCATATAACACCAGAATTTTGTGTCTTCAACTCTGCTTTTTATTACAAAGCTCTTATTGACTGAAATGCACTGCTTTTAAATGTAAATTGGTGTTAAATGTATTTTCTTGTAATGAGTGTAGGTAAATGCAGTCTCATTATTCTGTATTATATTTATATTCTATTGTACAATTTTCTTATTTTTTATAGTTGAACTTTCTTTGCCTAACAATAGAGAAGACGTCACTGAAAGGCAGCACTGTAGGGTGCACTAAATTGTAATTAACTACACTCAGTTTTAATTAAATGTATTTCTGTTGGTAGGAGACACTGCTGTTGAAAGTGGACAGCATTACTGGGAAGTGAGAGCCCAGAAGGACTGCAAATCCTACAGTGTGGGAGTAACGTACAGAAACCCGGGGAAGTTTGACCAGCTGGGAAAGACTAACTCCAGCTGGTGCATCCATATCAACAACTGGCTGCAAACCACATTCTCAGCAAAGCATAATAATAAAGCAAAGACTCTAGATATACCTGTCCCAGACAGAATAGGAGTATACTGCGACTTTGATGGAGGTAAATTACACATTAGGAGATTTAGTAAAAAGAGTTGGTTACTATTTCTGTTGAACTGGAGCAGTCCCAGGCTGAAGAAGTGCATTACCTGCAGGCCGATCCAGTCTTGCATGACAACACAGACCCTAAGTGCTTGTCATGTCAAATGATCTGAATTCATCTGTGTGACAGAGCTACTGAAATTCAGTGAAAATAGTGAATTTTCACTCTTGTGGACTGCACTTAGTATGTCCTGGAAAAGAAACAATTTTTTTGTACAAGTTAGATAGCAGCAGCATCTTAGCTTAAGCTATTATAAGCTGAATTTCCACATGTTTTCTTCTCTCCTCTCTCTCTTAGGTCAGCTCTCATTTTATAATGCAAGTTCGAAGGCATTGTTACACACCTTCAGAACAAAGTTTACCCAACCATTGCTACCAGGCTTCATGGTCAGTATCTTTAAAATCTTGCAGTTTCTAGCACTGAGTTCAGTTTTAATTTTTTTTTTTAAAGAAGGAAACTGCAAGCACTTAGTTTGGCTGACTGGTAATTTTTAAAAGTGTTAAACTGTTTTCTTTTAGATTTCGTGTGGTGCTTATAGTGGCACCCCAGCAGGAGTCTGCACCTGGATGTCTCAGCTATGGAAACAGAAGTAATTAAATTTGTGTATGGCAAATTCATAGCACATTGCAGTGACTGATGAGCCTACTGCAATAACTGATCTGAAATGATGGAGTCCAGGATGCTCTGAGCCATCAGAGCAGGTGTCATGAGACAGAACAGCACCTGGTGCTTTCCAGTGGAATAAAAGTCTCCACCTTTCGCATCTTTAAAAGCTCAGTGGGATTTTCTTGCCAGTCAGTTCAGTGTTCTGCATAACCTTTTTTGTCACTCTTAGCTAATTGGCACAACTTTTTCTGCAGTGTTTAAGGCTCAAACCTTTCCCAAAACACTCAAGAGAAGGATTAGTTACTGTTAGTTTTCCTTTAATGCTTTAAGTCATTCATTTAGCTGAATTGGGAGGCCTTAGTTGAGTTGTAAGGTGCCATCTAGTGCATCATGCTTTGGGAGTAGGGTGTGTAGGCCTGGGATTTTAACAGGTCTAGATTTTTTCATGGATGTTTATTTGCCTTGCTGATCCTTTTCAGCACAGGAGAAAAAGAAGAGCTTCAGAACTACTGGGATACATGTGTTAGCCATTCCCTTGCATAGCAAAGGCTGACTCATAAATTCAGTTCCCAAGTCATCTGGGGAGACAGTTGCTTGCCAAAATTCAGGCTATCCCTCTGCACTGCGCAGAGTAACCACAGCCTTACTGACTGAACAGGACACATGAAAATGACAAATTACTTAATTACAGCTCTTGAACTTACTTATAACCATGAAAATAGAGCTTTCTTTGATGCGTAGAATTGAAGTCACTGACACCTGTGCCCCTGAAGCTTCTCAAATTTTTCTTTTAATAAGGTTATGCTGACATAATTTTAGCATGACATAGCAAAAATAAGCACTGCTTTCAGGCACTGGCACATGGTGAGAAGTTGCTTTTCATTTTCAATCTACTTGCTGCTGGCACATTGGCCTTAAAAGAATTTTTCTAGTTAGGAGCAAGTGATTTGAGTCCTAGGTCTTAGTTACAAACTTAGTTATGTAGCATAGTATGTGAAGCATCCTAGACTTTATGGACTTAAAAATTAGCATGGCTGTGATTAGAAAGTTTTACAGAGTGCTGTGACAGAAGACACACAGCAGTGTTTTTGCTAGTTGATTGTGGGATGGGAGGAGAGAGATGTGTTCGGTTTATAATGCGGATTTTTTTCTTTTCCCCTCCAGATTTGGTGTGGTGGGCTCACAGTGAGTACTGGATTGCAGGTGCCAAGTGCCGTGAAAAGTCTTCAGAAGAGTGAAAATGGATTGGGTGGTTCAACAAGCAGCCTAAATAATGTTGCCTAGTAATGTCTGTTCAACATTTCTACTGCTGAATGTTTTTGTTTTTCTGTGTAGCTACTACTCACAGAAGCTTGTGAGCATTGGATTTTACTGGGTTTGCTACCTGCTGCTGTTTAGAGCCTGGGTACTGACAGTGTAAAGGTTTGGGGCTGAAGTGTTAGGAACCAACACAGGGAATCCAGCAAAATGTCAGAAAGCTGAACTTTTGCCTATTAAAAAAAAGAAAACAAACCAAGAGCTGTAACTATGTACTTTTCTAATACTATATTCAAGCATTTTGTTATGGACTTGAATATTAGTTTTGTTACAAGTACTATTCTTCTGTGAAGAATATAGCAAATACCATTTTTAGCTCTCCTAATGTGAATTACTTAACTATGTATTTAATTATTACTAGGATCCCCATTAGAAGATGTGATTTCTGAGATTCATTTTGAAAACAGACTGATTCGCTGGCCTAGCCTGGCAAAATACCACAGCAGCGTGGTTTCAGAAGGATACTATAAGAATGTGTAGGCCTGGTATGAAGAAACAGTAACAGGCTGTGATTACTTCCCCCAGTGGTATAAAATCTTCCTATTTTTCACAGGTAACTTCTTCTTAAAACCATGTATATTGATACTGGCTCCTGTTTGTCACCATTACATTAATTGCATCCTAATTACATTAGAAAACTATGTATAGATGTTCCATTGCCTTGACTCCTATTTTCAAGCCTAGTAAAACAGTAGTCAAATGATTCATAGTAATGGGAGAGCTAAGAAAAGGAAAAAATGTTATATTCTTCGTGGAAAATCCCAGCTTGTCAGTGGGAATTACTAGGTTATTATAGGCTTTTTTAATCTGCTTTATTCCCTCTAATCAAGCCCAGGAGCCTATAAATAGTTTTCAGGTACTCTCTTGAATCAGATGTTTCCCATCTGAAGGTTGTTTTTTGGTATCACCTGAAAACTGTTATAAATTCATGGTCCATAATGATTTGGCTCATTTGCCAGTGGGCCAGTATTTTTCCTTTTGTGTATCCTTTAGCCCATAAAACCACGAGCATCTAATCATGTTAAACCTCAGTATTACAGTGGCTCCTTTCTGTCCATCACACTTTCTCAAGAGAAGGAGAAATTCCTTGAGAGACCTTCTAATAAACTGGCTATGATTTTAAGTGAAAAGTTAAAATTAACAAGGAAATGTAATTACCTGTTCTGGAAAGTGTTATTTTTCTTGAGGAATCATGGAGTTGACAGGTTGGTGGAGCCCTAAATGTTTATTTTGTATCTGGAACTTAAGCATCTCTTAATTATTTGCATTGTGAACTTGTAATCCCTTTTTGCAGAGGAAAGTACAAACTAGTTCCCAGTTTAACTGTATCGCCTGTTTTGTTGCTTGGGCTTTGGGACAAAGATACTCAGAAGTGATGTGGTTCTTGATGAACAGTGTCTGAAACTGTTTCACATGTTATCTGCAGATGTTACTATTATGCAAATACTCTGTGTATAATCTTGTCTTTTTCCATTTTACTGCAATGGACACCTGACTAGGAGTTCTTGGGGATAAATCACTACAAACTCAGTTTTACAGCCAGTTCTAGTCTGGGGCTGTGGTGCACAGACACCAGGACAGCCTGGCACCTCCTTGTCACCACCCATCCACTTGTCTTGATGATCTTGGGTGTTCAGCTGCAGTTCCTCTTCAAATTTCTCTCTGAGGAAAGAAAGGGGATGTTTACAACCAGCTAATGTGTAGTGAGAACCATGAGTATTTTCCAGCCCTCTACAAGAGCATTTAAATTATGAAGTTGGGTTTTTTTTTTGTTGTTGTTGTGAGTTTGTTTGTTTTCCTTTTTAGCAAGTTGTAGTGTAACCTGCAAGGTGAATTTGATATGCACAGATGTAAAAATGTATTTTTTCTTTTAATAGTTAGATAGAGGAAAGCTTGAGAGTGTTTCATACTGTGACTTGTGACTTGCAAGTTTTGGTTTAACTGATGTCCTAGGTGAACCTTAACACGTGACTTTTTACCCTTAAAAGGATGGATTTGTTATATAATAGTTTGCACAGATATCAGTTTTTGCTGCTAACACCTAGTCCAGTTGTTTTTAGTAAACGGGGATATGAAGAATTGCCTTAAGCACTTTAGATGTTTTGTTTTAGGCTGTTTTTCCTGAACTAGTGTGTCTCCAGCACCCACCATCATAGGAAGATGAGTGACACTACACTGCTCCCAGTGACATTTTCCACTGCAGTTTGTGCCTGCAGCTGGACAGGGATACCTGGAGCCCATGGAATTACCTTTTCCTTTTTGAATCCACCTTCAGGGATTTGGACAGGTGGCTCTTTGGCAATGGATTAGATTTTTTGAAGGTCTGTAGTTGAATCCACCAGGCTTATTTACTGTTAATTACTCTGGAGCTGATACTGCATGCTGGCTAAAAAGGAGTTTTCTGCCCTTTTCTGCTCTATGACCAAATGGAGTTTGTTGGGTTTTTTCTGTTTGTTTGTTTTTTTGGTGTTTGTTTTTAAGTACTGGCTGCTGGTATTCTGAAGTTACTTTAACTCTGAAAGCCTGACTTTTGAGGAGCTAAAGTTTTTCCTGGAGGTATTAATACATCAGAATCAGATAAGGGTAGCTGCCATTGTCCCATGGAAAACTAAGGAGAACTGTGTTAACTGCAGCTAGGGATTCATTGTCAGACAGGATAATTAAAAAAAAAAAAAACCAGCCCAAACAAAAAACCATTCAGGGATAGAAATGCTTCTGCAAATACCAAACAGGCAGGGCAGAGGTGGCAGGTTTATTTCTCAGAAATGCGGGAAACTCAGAGGCTAGTGTACAAAATCCCGTTTCCTCACCCCTCCCACATTTCGGTTGGAGGCCGGGGACCTACCTGGGAGTGTGTCCGTGGTTTTAGTTTGAGGACTGCGGGGTGTTGGATGAACGGTGACCATGACCTGTGCTGGTCTCGTGTCCCAGCGTCGCTGTTTTTGGGTGTCCTGTGGCAGGGCCAGGCTGGCCGTGGATTTCCTTCGTAGCAGTTCCTGAGCAGTGATCCCGAGCATCCCTGGGCCGCGCCGCGGGGTCCCTGCCCGGAGCCCCCCGGCATGAAGGGGAATGGGAGGGGGGGTTTGTGCCGTCCGCGTGTGACGCGATGTTTCGTACTAATACAGAAATCTGCAACCCTGTGTGTCTCTCGCTGTGTCGTTTCACCGCCTCCTCCTTTTGGGGGGATTTGGGGAGGTTCGGGTGGCTGAGAACCCCGTGAGGGGCGTTTACGACAGCGGGGAGGGTGTGTGTGTGCGTTTTACGACGGCGTGCGGCGCTTTGCGGCGGCGCTTTCCGGTCTGAAGCCGCATCGCTGTGAGGGCGGCCGGGCGGCGGCTCCCGGAGCCCCCCGGGGCTGATGCAGAAAATCAACAGGAACGTGGTCCTGGCGCTCCTGTCGCTGACCAGCCTGGTTTTCCTGCTCTTCCAGCTGTGCTATTACAAGTTCTACTTGTCACAGAAGGTGAGAGAGGGGGTGCGCTGCCCGGCGGGTGGCTGCGTTTCCCTGCGGAGCGCTGTGTGGGCGTTAATCCCTTCCCCGGAATTCCCTGGAGCGGCTCGGAGTGCCTGCAGGGTGGGCGGGAGGGGAGCCCACGTCGGTGTCCGGTGGCAGGGGTAGTGTCGGGTTTGGGTTCCCAGCCTGGTATCCAAATCACTGTGTCAGCCAGGGCCATCTGATTTTTTCGGGAGGGAATGGTGCCCCGCCACCTTCGAATCGCCACAGCTCTTAACCCTCAGCTCTCATTGCCCGGTGACTTTTATTGCCACTGAAGTTGCACCGAACGCTGTATGAGGGCTCTACTGAAGGGGAGACCGCATCTGCTGGGTGCATGTTTTCCAACACTGGTTCGACGGAGAGCAATCCCAACATTTTCTGCAGTCGTCTTAGGGTTTTGTGACTCTGCTCATAAAGTGCTGGATGTCACAGTTTAAATCCTGCTTTTATACCTGGAATGCTGTTTGTACCTCTTTTTATACCTGACCTTGAATGTCCAGGCGAATGGTTTTCTGCCACAGCAAAAGAAATAAATGTTACTGTAAATAAAATCCTCTAGTGGCTTCATAGTTTATAGTTGCACCTCTGACTCAACAAAGGAACTCCTTTTGTTTTTACAGAAGAACCCTGTGGGTTTCAAAGTGCTCTGACTTATTTTTTGTCTTTTCTTTCCTTGTTAAGAACGGACAGTGTCAGTGACAGGTGGAGCTGCAACCTTCAACTTCTTTCTCACCATTTCTGATTTTTAAACAACTGAGAAATTCTTAGTGCTTTTGAAAAGAAAAAAGCTGAGCCATGAGCTGCCTTGTCTTTAAAATTGAATTGTCTAGGATTACACCTGGAAAGACTGAGGCATGGTCCGGCCGTCTTTGCCCCTGTGGTATTTGCATGACAGCATTTGTCATACTCCTATTTTATGTTTGTTGGCACATAGGCTTGGAAACCCGAGGCCTCACCACTCAATCCTTGCATGTATGGAGATCCCTGAGGCTTGGGTTGTCCTTCTAAATATACTTAAGCAACAGCAGTTATTTATGATTTCGCATTCAGTGCTGTAGCTGAGTGACCAGAGGCATAACCCCAGCCATAACCATAAAGTGGATAAATGCCCTTGAATGTCATGTTAAGAAAACAAAGATTCAACTGAAACTTTCGGGTTTTTTCCTTCTTTCTCCTTTCCCTTCCCCTTATTTTTGTGTTTGTTTTTGTTGTTGTTGTTGGTTTTTGTTTTTTATAGAATGGAGCAGCTTTTTCCAAAGTCAGAGGAAGCCAGTCAGGCCCAGACAGCACTAGATGGGTATGTACAGTATAACTGGTTCATACAGCTCTTCCACAAGTCTCACAACTCTCTTGGACCTGCCCACTCATCACTGGGCGCTTTCTGCTTTGAAGGACGAAGAGATATACTTTGTAAATTCACTCAGTAAAGATAGTATCAAAACATCAGTGTGGAGTAAAATTGAGAAACTGTTACCACTTCACAGCCTTTTGCCAATGCAGTGCTTGAATGTTAATGTTTCAGGAAGAAACATGTTCTTTCCGAAACAACAAGTATCGATCCAGGGTTTTGTGTCCTTTCAGGCTGGATATTGAACAGATTGGCTGGTTTGCCATGAAGTTTTTTTGTTGATCTGAGAAAGTCCTGGGTCACACAATCCTCCTTTGCCCACTCCATGTCTTTAACCTGCTGGTCACTGTTCTGTTACCTGCTTGTGCTGGGTTGTAAAGCTCTTCCGAAGCAGGAAAATGTCACATTTCAGCATTCACCAGCTTCTGCATTCCAACCCTCATGACCAGTGCTGGGAGTGCAGTTAGGTGCTTGAAATAGTATATTTGTTGTGTCTTGCTTCAGGCTTGCATGACTGAATGCAACCAAAATGCCCACCCTGGGGAATCAGAGTGTCCGCTATCATATGTGTAGTTAGGATTTGTTTGGAAACAGTTTTACAGAAGACTTTTTGTTAACTGATCTCCCAGTGGAAAAACAGCACAGATGGTTAAGGAGAAGGATGTGCTGGGAGCTGGCTGCTTGTAGGGTTGGATGCAACATGATAATATTGCTAATTAGCAGACTGGCCTTTTAAAGGCCTGGTTTCTGCTGAGCAAGAAGGATGGTGCTCTAGCTAAAAGCTGTTCCTGGAAATAATCCAAACCAACTCCTCTGTGGACTGCTTGCTTGTGCCAGGAATGCCGTGCTACTCTTGGAGGTGATGCCCCTTGGAGCTGCCTACCAGGTGTAGGGTGTCAAGGTCAAAGGGAGCTTCCAGTCTGTGGGCAGAGCTCCCCTAAAGATTTAACTTGCTCTTCTGAGATCATTAGTGATAAAGGATGCTCTGCGATCCTGCCGCCTACTGCACTTCAGGCTTTCCTTGGAGCCCCTGCAGCAATGTGTCCAAAATACTAAATTTGAATATATTTCTCTTAACATCAAGGCCATCTCTTTCTACCATTATTTTTTTTTTAAACTTAAAGTATTTGTTTTCCTTAAGAAATGATGAGGTGGGGAAGGGAAGTAGGTACTTTTGCACATATTTTTTCCTCTTCATCATTCTGGTTTTAGTCACAGAAGTAATACAAGCATATTACTCACCTTTCAGCTTCATGTAGCTGAAATCACTATGAGGGTGGCCTTGCTTCTGCCTGTACCACACAGGTAATGCTGCTGCCAGAACTCTGTTGTTGACCCACATCCTGTCCATGTGTTTTCACATCTCTCTGAAGCCAGAGCATTAAAATAATTAAATTTAAATGTTAGAGTTGAATACATTTAAGTATCAGGGTGGCTTTGACTGCTGTAAATGATTTCTGTGTGCCATGGATATTTAAATGTGCTTGATTAATATTCTCCACTGAGTCAAGTTAAAAACTCCTTGCTTAAGGCATAGAACATTTTTGCTACAGCTTTTAAGTCCTTATGCAACGTTGAGTGCCCTGGTAGACCAGAATCCAAATTCTGTGTGGCACTTACATACTAATTACTTGCTCAGTCTGACAACTATTTGGGTAAGTGAAGTGTACACTCAGAGGATGTATTGGGAGATAAGATTTCCTTCTTTCAGTCAGTGGGGGTTTCTTTCTGTCAAAGACTTTTAATGCAAGGATGGTGTTTCTCTCCTCTCCTCCGTCTCCAAACAGCACGTCGTTAGGAAGTTCCTAGGATTAATATCCAGTCACAATATTCCAGTGTATTTGATCGATCCTTTGGTTCTGGGACTGGTTGATAAAGACATTGAGCAGATCAGAAGCTCTCCTGATGGCCCCAGCCCAGAATGTAAATACTTCTGCACTCCAAGAGACTTCACTACCTTTGCGCTACTGGACAAAACATGGAAACATGAAGTAAGCACATGTTCTCAGTTCACATTTGTGTATTTTAATGCATTCAGCTCTTCTTTGATGTTGCCACTTAATGCTTTCATGTTTGTATCTGAATTCATGTGGTGGTAATATTGTAGGCACAGGAACCTTTGTTTTAAAGTGAAAGTTGCCCATTTACAAGCCTGAATTACAATAGGAGTAATTTATAGCTAAAAATTTTTAGAAGCTGTCCGCAGTATTAAAAAAGACACTGGTAGAATCTATGCCAAAAGGAAAGAAAGAATGTCTGCTAGAAAGGAAGGAGGAGAACCTTGAGCTTGTAATGTAGGTGCACCTGTTATAAATATGGAGTTTGTGGACTTAATCAAGAAGGAAATGCAGGTATTGATGTGACAAGTCTGGAAAAATTACCATACCATATCATTATCATATCATGCTGGTTTACATTTCTTCTAGCCCATCCTTGTACTTAATACCATTTCACTTAATATGTTGATATCTCTGCTTCTCTGTGGTGTTAGGACACTTTTTAATGGCTGTGTTAAAAATAGAGGTGTAGCATGTAATGAAGGACAAAATTAAGTCCAAGATTATTTCATCAATTAAGTATAATCTGGAAATAATAATTAAATTAACTTCTACAGACTAAAGAGACCTGTGGCAAACAGCTTTTTTCTTCTTTTTTCTTCTTTTCCTTTTAATTAGAAAAAGCAGGAGACACTGAAATGGTCAGTGACTATTTCACTGAAGAACTTGAGTGAAGAGGGGTGTCACTCTGGGCCTGATCAGGCAGCTGTTTTACCCATAGGTGTGAAGGAACTCAAGAAACGAAGAGTAAAGTTGTGTGGCAAATTAATGGAGATAAATCCATTTCCACATTGCTTTGTGCCTCAGTGATAATTTATGAGATAATTATTATCATTATCTCAATGATAATAATATAATTGAGAGGAGAAGTTGATACGCTTATACAAAACATTTTAAGGGGGGAAATTGAAAGGCTCTTCAGATGCTGATTGGTTTGGGGGGTTTTGGTTGGGTTTTTTGTTTGTTTGTTTTTTATTTTTTAAAGCCTGTTCCCTGAGTGCAGTGCTCAGTGTTTGATGAGATTTTTATTTGCCCCATGAATGATGGTTTTGGACTAATCATTTTTGTGCTAGCAGTGTTGTTATTCAAGGACTTAGGAACACCAAATTTGGCAGAAGAATAGTTTAGAGAATAGTTTGAGAGTAGAGGGTAGGGTGCAATGAAAAGGAAGAAACCTAATCCCACCGTGGCTTACAACATTTATTTGGTGGGGTTTTTTTTGTAGTTTGCAGGACAAAATTTAAGATGAGGAAAGAAGGTGGTTGGAATTGCTTGAAGCTGCTGGTCTCCAAGCTCTTAGAGATTTTTGATTCATTTGTGCTTTGGCCTAATTAAAAAGCGAAAATGGGGAATGGTGTGAGTTAATAGTAAGCATTTAGCTTTCAATTTTGGTGTCTCTAATCTTTATCCTGCTCTACTTCCTATCTTCCTCATTTTCAGGTCAGCCTTTTTAGAAACGCTGAGAAGATGGGGTTCCAGTGGCTAAAGATTATAAACAAGGACCCCCGCTTGGATGGAATGGATGACCTGTCTGGGATGGAAATTCCCTTGCACTACATATTCAAACTGGCATCCCATGCCATTCACCTGGTGGTCTTCTATGAGAGGAGTGGCAATTTCCTCTGGCATGGACCCCTGAGACTCAAGCAACACATGGACAGAAAGTTTGTGCCTTTCCGGAAACTCCACTTTGGTCGCTACCCTGGGGCATATGAAAAGTGGGTTCACAACAGGGGAAGGAGAAAGCTGTCATGGCACTCCCAAAATTACTTCCTCTCTGTGTAAAACTACTCTCTTTCCTGTAGTCAGGTTCTAAAATTCTGGCTCAGGTATGATTCAGACCCCAAAGTGCAGGCTTTGAGAACATCGTTTCTGAGAAAGCAAAAAAAATATTGAGACATTTCACACATCAAAATAAATCTGTTCAACATTTTCCTTTATTTTGACCCCATTCTTTTGTCCTTTTAAAACATGGAATCTGTATGAGTTATGTGGCTAAATGTTTGAAGTAAACTGTGTAAGCTGTTAAATGATCTCACTTCAATCATTATGAAGGCTGAATAGTTTTTAATTTTTAAAAGCAAATAGCTTAGAAGTACAGAGTAAAATTTGATGAAGTGCATCCTGTACTTAAGACAACTAAATAGCCTGAATTTTAAAATGCACTGAACATTTCTGAACAAATTCAAGTCTTGAGTCAGTAAAGGATTCAGTGATCTGGCAAAAACTAACTTGGGATTTGGAGGTGTAGAAATTATTTTTAAAAAAAGTTTTCAAATGTATAAGGAATTTGGTGAAGCTCTTGTTGCTTTATTCATTCATAATTGGTTTTGGCTGTATTTGGATCACTGCCAGTAGCAAGATTAGAAGATTCTAATCATTAAGATTAGAACCTGAGTTAAAGGAAAAAGTTCCATATGGTTTGTAAGGAATTAAATAGGGTAATATATTCTCTTTCTTTCCATGCAGGCCAGAACTTCTGCTTGTTTCCATTGATGACTTAAAAGTTCAAATTCCAAAAAATCCATCTAGTTTTCTAGAGGAGATGTCCCACTCTAGATTCCTTGAATGTAGGTACAGAGAAGCTCGGGCTTTCTTTCAGGTTAGTGGTAACTGGGTGGTGTCTCTGAGATGAAATGTGTGTTTTCACTGATTGACCAAACCTAAGAACAGTCCACTTTTTTTTTAACTAAATGGGTCAGTTCACATGCACAAGGCTAAATATAACCCTTAATTCTCATTCCACAGAGCTTACTATGTGTAATGAAATCAAAACTTTACCTGAACTTTTCTGATTTTTAACTTGTGAGCACATTTTTTTCCAAGAGGGAAAAAACATATCCATAGTTCTTATACACCCTTACTGTTAAATGAATCTTATGTAAATAAAACTAACTTGTTTTATTAGATGCACAAATAAAACTTGTGTATCTTCATGGCTAAAAACTTTGCTTATGGCAGTCCTCAAAGTTTTGAGAAGTGTTAAATTTTACATTTTTTTAACTATGTCCTGCAGTTCCATGTTCCTCATTTGGCTTATTTGAAATGGTCACATTCCAAAGTGACTGGTTTAATTGCTTTTCTGACTGTGTTGATGCCTAGAAAGGCTGACCTGGAACAGAGACTAGACAGAGAAAAAGAAATAAAATAGGTATTTATTTAGGTATAAAATAGGTATTTATTTATTATGATTTAATTGCTTTTCTGACTGTGTTGATGCCTGGAAAGGCTGACCTGGAACAGACACTAGACAGAGAAAGAGAAATAAAATAGGTATTTACTGAAAGGCCCCAAAAGGATACACCCTGGGGTCTGCAAGAGCCCAGCCAGGCTACACCCAGGATGAATCCAAGAGTTTTTGCACTTTTATAAGTTTTGGTTCATCTACATATTGAGGTCAATTGTCCAAGCACAGCTCCAGGTTATGAAGTCTCAGACTCCTGACTTTCCCCCTTCCCTTTGTTCTTGTTTATGCTTTTTGGGTAACAGTTGTCATTGATTCTGTAGCTGGGAAGGGATTGTTTCGTCCAACTACCCTGTGAAGAGAACTTACTAACACCTACTATGAAGTTTCAGAGTTACACATCAAGCAGCAGAGAATCTGAAAAATATAAAAGCTAAAACCCAAGGCATCATTTCCCCTCTTTCAAGGCTTGACAAGGCCTTTGCCTTGTCAAGCCTCTATTCTAAATATCTACTAATAATAGGTATTTAATAATAGATAAAGATCTAACAACAGCAAATAACTAACAACAGATAAATATCTAAAAGTAAATAAATATCTAATAATGGATAAGTCCCTAATAACAGTAAATAACAATAATAATAATACTAAACAATAATTAACACTAATAAACATCTAACAGTAGTAGTGTCTTGTACAGTCGAGTATGCAAAGAAAAATAATGATTATCATGAGCAGTTCTTTAGGCACAAAAGAAACCATTTAAAGCATGTTTCCATCTGCATCAGTCTCTGTTTTTACAGTTGCTTCAGGAGCAGAAGCTTTCTTAACTCTGGAGTAGTGTAAGTTTTCACCACTATTCAGAGCATTATTTTTAGACCTGTGCTACTTGATTTAGCAGATAGAAAAGTCTCTGCTGTAGCGTGCAAGGCATTTTCTCCTAACTTGTAAAGGACATGAGTTGTAAAGTGATCAAGAGTTCACAGTTACAACTGCAGAGTCAGAGTCAGGCCACTGAATCTGAACCATCTCTGAGTTCATGAAAGGGGAAAAACGGACATTGGAGGCTCCAGTCTTCAGTCATTCAGGTGCTGTGGAAAGGGATGGCCACTCCTGTTCACTCTAGTAGGCTGTAGGTCCTTATTTGGGTAGCAGGAAATTCACAGGGGTATCCATGTGTTGTCCCCTCACATGTGGAAGACAAAAAATTATAATCCACTTCAGCCTCCACGCAGAAATGACCACAAGCAGAGAAAATGTACCCCTAAATGTTCATTTAACTTTGCTTTAGCTTTAACACTGAGACAAGCAGCTGGCACCTGTTTTGAAAAGTTCATTTTGGCTGCTTGTTGCCCAAGAGCTCTTGAAGAAATCCATCACAAAGCCGAGTGGTTGTTCCTTTGTTAGAATTGGTAACGCTTGCCCAGCCTCCCGTTTTGATTTTGGCTTTGCATGGACAGCAGACCTTGCCACAGTTCTGTCTGGAAGATTTTTGTTTTGAAACAGTTTCTTCTTGGCAGTTCTCCTTAAACTCAATACCCAATTCTGACACTTGGCGGCGCCAAATAAATTAATCATGGAGTTCAGGAGGTTGGAAAAGCCTTGATGTGCTGTCAGGGATGAATTCTGTCCCCGTGTTATCCTTGGACTCTGGGAATCGACTTCAGCATGTACCGAACAAGGGCTCACCCATGTTGCTGCCAAGTGCTGACAATCAATGTCTAATACATATTTTCTTATTCTAGTCTATCGTGAATTTTCGTTCTCATGGTTAGGGAAAAGAGGAGGGTTGATGATTCAGTTTTAATTTCAACTTGTCATTCCAGTACGTGTTCTGAAAATTGACTGTATATGTAAAAACAGATATTAGCCCAAGTATTAGTTAAGTAAATTTTTTAAGGTCATTTTTCCCTAGGATACTGAAAAAATGAAGGGACAGGTTTGCTCTCTGACAATAACTTCCTTACTCTTGCCTTCCAGCTGTATCCTGACGATGCCTCTCTTGATGCAGTGGAATTCAGGAAAAACGCAAAATCTTTGCTTCATCTGTCTGCCCTGACACTGAATAACTTGGGAGTGAAGTTCTGGCTGAGCAGTGGAACATGTCTCGGTAAAAATTTCTGTTGTGTTGCATTTTTAAACTCACCTGAAACTTTAGATACTTCATCCTCCATTACTTATGATGTCAGCAGAGGCCGAACATTCAGGGTTGGAAGGTAATAACTGTATTGCAATAAGCCTTTTTGTTCCTGAAAAAAATGGTTTTTCTTTAGAAACTTGAGCTATGGAGATGCTGGGCAAATTTTCAGTGAAGCATTTAGTGTTGTTAGCAATTACCTGTGTTGTGGTCATCCCTCCCAGGAAGTAACCAACACTTCCCTAATTTGTGTGACTTGGAATTCACTGAAGTGCCAGTAGGAAAACGCAGTGATGAACACACTGTGTCAAGTACACTCTAACCCTGTTTTAATACCCATGCAATTGGATGCTTGTCACTGACTCCTAAAATAGAGTTTGCATTAATTTATTTTCTTTCAAAACAAACTTATAATAAAATTACAGTCCATTAGTGTAGGTAATGTAAGTTTTCTGTTTTGCTCAAGGTAGAAGTGCTGAGAATTCTTTTGTTACTGAAACGCTTTGTGAAAACTAGTGTGTTCACATTTGCCTTGTATTTATTTAATCCCAGGGAATATAATTTTCTGAATGAGGAGTTACTAAAAGATGCCTTCATTAAACAGATGAAAGGATGTCCCACTTCATGTCTTTCTGCTTTGCAGTGGTGATTGAAAGATGATTAACATCTTGGATGCAGTATAAAACAATAGTTGCAAATCAGAAGCACAGTGCTGGCCCTGTAGCTGTTAATTGATGATTAGATTTGGGCCCACATAAAGAGTTTTAATTTTTTTAATATATATAAATGCATTTAAATTAGGAAACTGAAGATGTTTTATCTGTGTTTTTCTTGCATTCTTGGCTTTCTGAAGGGAGAGAGATTACTATAAGTGCAGTCATGCTTGTTTCCTTTGATATGTTTCATCCCATACCATAAAAAGGCAGAAGTCTTGTTTATGGCCTCAGTCAAAGACTTTTGCCCGGTGATCTTAGGACAGTTAATTTTTGTGTTGCTTTAGTTCTGTTGAATTCATGTTCCTGAATTAACTATTTTAGGATTTTTCTGTTTTATTTTTTCCCCCTCAGGCTGGTATAGGCAGTGCAATGTCATTCCTCACAGCAAAGATGTGGATTTGGGAATCTTTATAAGGGACTACAAAGCAGATATCATTCCAGCCTTTCAGAAAGCAGGGTTGCCACTGAAGCACAAATTTGGCAAGGTACATAGAAAAATGAACATTTTACTTTATGTGTGTGTGTTTCTGTAGATTTGTAACTTTAACTTCAGTTGCAGAAGTGTTTAATAAATTTTAAAAATAATGCAGTTACTGTGTTTCCTTCAGTTAGAAGTCACCCTGTATATCTGATGAAAATTAATTTGTTTTCTGCTGACATAAGTTGCTTTTTATTTTTATGCATATATACAGTGTGTATTTTTGTCTCCCAGGTGGAAGACAGCTTGGAACTCTCTTTTCAGGGAGAAGGTGATGTGAAACTTGATATTTTTTTCTTCTATGAAGAGGATGACCACATATGGAATGGAGGAACTCAGGCCAAATCGGGCAAGAAATTTAAGTAAGAACTGGATTTGTACCACTAGTAGGAAAGAAATTGAACAAGCTAGTGTTTACTGATGACATTTTGTGTGCTGTTGCCTGGCAAAGTCTGTGCTCTTTGTGGAAATGTGGATGTCAGAGGGGAATCAGTGGAGATTCTGCACTCAGAGACCAGTGAAACGGAGAGAGAATAGTCCTGTGCCTTACTAGAGAGTAAATGTCGGATCTCTTGTGAAATCAAAAGCAGGGCTGGCATATCATATATCAAGCAGATCTTATCTGTGACAGGCTCCAAGTTACATAAGCACCCAAGATGAGAAGAAGTCTCTAAAATAGATTATTGCACAGTCTAATTTTGTAGTAGGAGATTAATCCTTAGGCATCTGTCTTGATGAGGAAGCATTATGGCAAAAAAAGCATCAACTCCCCTTGCACAGAAAAGCCCACAATTTGGGATTTCGAGGTAGCAGTTTGGAATACTGGGTTGACTGTAGTGTTGTGACAGCAACACAGACAATTCCTGCAGGCCTTACTGCTCATGTTCTGAAAATGGAATTTTGAATAGGATCCTGTGTTTCCTGTTTCACACCTTTCAGTATTAAATCAGCAAACTTCCCAATCAACTCAGCAAACTGAATATAGGTTTTGATAATTAGATTTATTTCTTTCAATCATGTACCTTCACTCAGAAGGAGATAAATGCATGCTAGTTGAAAACCTTGCAGACTTCTATAGGATTTCACTATCTTTCATATTTTGCCTGAAATTTATTTGTTTGTATTTAGCTGATGGGAATTTAGTGAGCACTATCATCCAGATGGAGATAATGTCCAAATCCTTGTCTTACTTATCTTTGTTCTGAAGTGATAAGTAAAGACTGGGAAAGATATTTTCATAACCAGCTTCAAAAGGCACATTTAGAAATAGACTAAAGAAAGAGCTCTTGGAATATCCCCACAAAAAATATGTTGCATAGCAAAGTTTTGGGGTTTTTTTTAGTATAGAGCAGCAGTTCCAGTTTTCATGTGTGGGGCATTCTGAAAAGCAAGCTAACCAATAAATTCTTCTTTTTGTGCTATTGTTGCATCTAAATTGCAGTAGCTGTTTCCATGCAATGTAGTTGGCACTGCTCCTTCAAAATTCAATCAAACCTTGGATAATTGAGAGATATTTTTCCCCCATTTTTTTCGGTAATGACTGGTCCGAGGCATGAAAATAGGGGTAAATGTGACCCTATGCTGCACTCCAGCTTCTGTATCCTTGGATATTACAATTCTTTTGGAACTCCATTTTCCACAAAACTCTTTGCTTTTCTGTAGTCTTGTACTTATTTTTGGTAGTAGCTTATTAAAAGTTCCAAATGTAGCTTTCTAGGTCAGTAATAACTTTACTTAAGCATAGCATCATAATGAAGCCAAGCCTCTAATTCTGACTGGTGTTTCTTAGCTTAATACACACAGAAAAGGACCAGGAAACCTGCTTGTTTGCCATCATAAGGGCCCTGAGCCATGTCACAACTATCACTGTTCAGAATCCTGAGCCAAGTAATTCCAGATGTATTATTCCAAATACATCTTCAAAAAGACAATAGAGATCCAGCTTTTGTTACTGTGAGATGTGAGAGCACTTGGCATGCTTAATCTGAATATGTGCAACAACAGAATGACCCTCAATTTTGCTTAGTCCCCAGCCCTGTCAGAATTTTGGAGAAAGGCAGAAGTGAGGCAGTGAGTCAGAAGAGAAGTGATTGTTAGCTCATGCTCATTCCTAAATCCAGTCTAACAGTTTTAAAAGAATTACAGTTTCAGAAGAGATGTTGACTGCTACTAAGTCATCACAGAGAAGGGTAGAAGTTCTCTTTTAAGATTAAAACTGAAAGGTGGAAGGTGTTTTCTTCAGAAAGCTAAATATTTGCACAGGTATACTTTCCATACATTTAAATTAGAGGATGGAGAACTATAGCATTTCTCATTGAGTCCCTAAAATAGTCTCATAGTTATTTTTAGCCTCTGTTTCTTGGAGAGCTAGATTCTAACCTCCACAGTCTGGCTGTGTGGTTTTTGTTTCCATATGCACAAACACTCCCTCAGCATTCCTGACAGAGGCATGTACATCCTCCTGATATTCTTGGAGTTGCAGCAGTTGAGGCTTCTTTGAAAATTTAATACTGGATGGTTGCAATCTTCAGCAGAGAATGAGTATCTACAAAATCTGAGTCTGGGAATCAAATCTACACTGTTTTTAATCCTTAAAGTGTGTTAATTCTGTAGGTTTTTAACAAAGAGGACTTTGTGTAAGAGTTTAGTGTAATTACCAGTCTCTGGATATATATCCAAAAAATGCTTGATCATTTTGTTCTTTTGCTCCACTTAAGGCATGAAGCAAAATTGTTTTCTCGTATTGCTTGCTGAGAGCTTAGGAATAATATTAATTTCATGCTTGCAAGAAGATGGAGGGGACAGTTCTAGTTCATCATACAAATGTACAAACCATTTTTAAAAGGACAAAGTTCTTATGGTTTCATTTTAACCAGTAAAAAGGAATTTTAAGATCACCTTTTAATTTTAGGGTTTTTTATGTGGAAGTCTTCAGAATTTCAGGGTGGGCATGATCTTCCGCAGGAATAGTGTGTAGACTTTGGTTTAACACCTGAACTCTGACACTTCTATAGGATGTAATTCTGGTTAGCAGTGAAATTTACTTGTGAGCTACCACTGCTGTAAGCATGTATCATCACCCTCTTCTTTCTGAAAGGGGTAACTATTAAATTCCGTTTAAAAAGCAGAGGCAGGGACTAAACTGTAGGTGGCAGAATGATATGAGTACAAGCAACAGAAGAATTAGGACTGCTCTTTCCTAAGTACATGAAGCAAATGTTCGCCAGCTGCTGTTGATAACATCCTTGTCCAGTGTGTAAAAGAAAAAACAGTATAAATGTAAAATGGCCACTTGGTGCTGTTGCTTGCTTCCTCCTTGAACTTCCTTAGAGGTGCATTCTAGCCTTTTGCCAGTGACCATACCCTTTTGTTCTGGCACAGGTATCTCTTTCCCAAGTTTACTCTGTGCTGGACCGAATTTGTGGAACTCAAGGTCCATGTGCCCTGTGAAACCCTACAGTACGTGGAGGCCAACTATGGCCCAGAGTGGAAGGTGCCTGTGAAGATGTGGGACTGGAAGAGCTCACCCTCAAACGTGCAGGACAACGGAGTCTGGCCTATTGATGAGTGGGACAATGTCATCCAAATCTACTGACATCCCTGGCTGCTGACAGAGCGTCAGTTTGTGATTTCCCAGTGCCCAAAGGCATTGACATCTGTTTCCTTTGTAACGCCCCACATGTTTCCTAAGGAGACATTTACCCCCCTTTGTTTAACAGGTATTTTCTTCACCTTCATTGTGCTTTTTCCAAATGGTTAAAGGAGAAGATGAAAAGCAACTGGAGGGAAGGGAAGTTGAAAGAAAAGCTGCACAAAGGGAGTAGAGAGGACTGCAGTGTACTTACAGGCAGTTGACTATTTAAATGTAAACAGTGGCCAGGTGGCTTCAACATTCCTGGGATCATCAAAACCTTCAGACTGTTCAATTCTCAAGCTCGAGAGAAGGTTAGGATGGAAAAATCTCAGAGGAGTTCCTCTTTTTTCAAAGGAGATTGTGTGACTGTTTAACCTCAAAACACCAGAGTTATGAGTACCTTAAATGTGCTTGATTTGAGACTGGTACGTCCCTACCATGAGCAACGGGTTGCTCTTGGGAGTGGAATGTTTCTGTGGCACAGAACATGTGGGAGCACCTGTGTTACATCTAGGAGGTATCTGGTAAAGGTGTAACAGTGAATGGAAGAAGAAACTATTGGACACTTCAATATGCCCTTTCTTCTTTAAGAATATGAAGTTGCATGCTGCTGGGGTGGCTTCCCCATGAAAGAAAAATAAAATTCTGGTTTTAATGTCCCAGTCCTTATGTTCTCCATGTAAAATGTTGGACCAGTTTTTAGCAAATTACAGCCATCCCTGCTTTTGTGCAAGCAGATAGAAATGGGAGTTGTTTGTAATGTTCTGTTTCACAGAACAGAGGTTTCTCTTTAAGAGAAAGGAGAAATGTGTACAAATACCGGCTGTTCCATCAAATTTGCAGCAGCAATGCTTCAAGTCCTCTTAGTTTCAGTTTCTCCTGCCACTGAAACACTGGAGTAAATTGTTCAGCTTCTGGCAACAACTTGTCAGGCTGTCTCTTCAATTGGATAGTAATTTTGTTTGCTCTGCCTAGTTAAGAGAGAGATGTAAAATCCCGTTTACACTATTCACTTGCTAAAGTAACCATGACATCATAAGGGATAATTTCTTAAGTAGAATTTTTTGTACTTTTTCCTTAAAATGGTAAAAAAACCCCAAATGTCCTTGTGGTTTTCATGTTCATAATTGTTGTCCTGAACTTCTTGGTGTAATAACATGCAGTAAGCCTATGAGATTCTCATATGTGATAGATGTTTAAGAGTGAAAGAAAAGATGCTCTCAGAAAATTATAATCTGTCAAATTTTTGACTTTGTAGATAAAAAGACTAATGAAAAGAAATGCATGTCCCTGAAATGGAGGATGTCTTGAATAGCTGATTATACCTGTAAGGTATTATTCAGGTTAAAATGTTTTCTCTTCAGAAGATACAAGTGTGTATTTAACACTGATTAAAAGGAGAGTTTAATTTGCAACTTGAGATGCTGTTTCATCCTTTGTTTTGTCATCTTGGGCACCATTTAACACACTTCATTGCATGACATAATGCACAGAGGAAAATCCTGAAATGTTTCTTGCTCTGCTTATTGACCACCTGTCTTTGAGTGTTTAATTTTTAAGACAGATACCTGGATACAGTAAAGATACTCAGAATAAAGCAGATGCCCACATGTAGGAGAAAGGATCCTTTAGCTGCACAGAGAGATTACACATTGCATGTCTGTCACTCTCTGTGCAGTGCTCTGGCCACAGATTTCCTGTTTAGATGCAGATTGGGTGCCCAGGAGTGGCGTGAACATCACGGAACTGCTGCTCTTTGAAGGCACATCATGAGGCTGAAGCCTTGGTATTCCCACAGAAACATCCAGATTGAGGAGTGCTTCCTCTTAGATTCATCTGAATTGCCTCATCTGAAATGGATTCTTAATTCTCTGTTACCTTCTTACCTAACTAACTGCCTTCGTTTTGGAAGAGCTCCGGAGAGGAGGGTAATTCCTAAATTCTCCTAATGGTCTTAGGCAATCACATGCAAAGTCCCTGGGCTTCCTTGTAGCAAACAAGGCTTTTCATGTTATTTATATGCAGCTGTTAAAGACAGAAAAGTGTTCAAAGCTGTACAATAATGGCAGGGAAAGATTGAATAAATAGCATTGCTTGAAGAGAAGGGACCATAAAAGGCTGTTTCCAAAAGCTATAAAAGATGGTTACAAGAAAAGGAAGGGATGTGTGTGCTCCCTTTCCGTGGGGGGTGAGAAATAGTAATAAATGGGAGGAATGCAAATGTATCCACCTGCATAGAAACTGGAGTCTTTTACACGTGGAAATGTGTAAAACCTGTGACTTTGTGAGTCTCTGAGAACACATCAGGCAAATGCCAGCCAGGGCTGAGCTGACTGTAGTTAAGGAATGACTGTAGTTAATCCTATCTTCCTGCTGGAGGGAGTTCATATTTCCCATGATTCTGTAGCATTCCACAACTTTCTGCTTTTACAAAGTGGAAATTGGAATCGTCGTTTGTACATGAGCTTAAGAAAGGATCTATTTCTGGAATCAAACACTAGAGCTCATGCTAGGAATGATAGTGAATTGCTACGGGAAATGAGAGAAAACTGCAGCATCTTGAACACTTGAAAAAAATGTGATTGTTTGCAACAAAATGATAAATGCAGCTATTCCAAAAAGGATATGTCTGTGCCAAACTGAGGCTGCAGAACAATTGTGGGATGGACAATGCATGGCTGCACAGGGCAGGGAGGGTCTGACAGAGATGCTGACAGTTTTCACCTGTCCAGGAGCAATATTCTGACAGAAGGGCCGATGTCTGTTCCACCGCGCTGTTCTTTTGACCTCAGACACAGAAGATGGGCAAAACCGTGGTGATGCAGGCAGGACAGGATCCTGGAAGTATGGCTGAGTCTTTCTCTGTTGTCCTGATAAAAAAGTAGTAGCCAGCCTTGTTAAGCCCTTGCTGGTGAAGCAGAGTCTGAGAGATGCTGCTTGCTGTAGTTAAACTTGCATCCTTTGCTTTAGAATTCTCTAGAAGTCTGAAGTCTGTCAGCTCTAGAGAAAACCATCTCTGCTTTGCACTGCCCACTGTAATTGTGTGTTTTGCATTGATGAACGAGATGTGTAACAACACAGACACCTTCCTTTCAAGGACTGGCCTGTCGTTGTGCAGTGACTCCCAGGGACATGGTTCTGTCCTTTAATACTCCCCATCAGAATTCTCTGAGTTCACATAGCAGTTCAGGGAGCTTAGGGGCAGCTGCCTTGCTGCTCAGGCTTATTTTCTTCCTCTTCATGTATTTCTATCATACTGTGAATTGCAGAATAGAACAAAGGAACTTGAGAAACAACGTTAAAGGACATCAAAATCTGCCTGGCATTTGTGTTCACTGATATACATCAGCTGTTTTGGTGAAGTGACACCAGCAGACGATTTACACCAGCTGATAATCTTGCTCAATATCATTGTGTTTCCTCAGCTCAGCCATTTTTCTTCCTTCCACTTCAAAACCAGTATAACCCAAGTGGCTGTCTTTGACACAAAACAAATAATTACAGAATTTTTCACCCATCCACTTCCTGTCAGAAAAGTCAAAACTCTTGAGTAAAGCTGCTTCCACAAGGAGCTACTGTTGAACTGTGTGGCCTCTCTTCTTGAGTTGACAGTAGCCCTTCTTTGTCATTGCCACTGTCCAGAGCAGTGTCTCAGGAGCTGGTTGGGACAGTAGGAGCCTTTTCTGTTGAAAAATCTGTGTTTGCTCTTTGGGCTCCTGCAATCATCTCTCATTGTTAGCATTGAGGCTTGGTTGACTGTTGGTAACAACCTTTTCCAGCTGCACTGGAAGAGGGATTTCTGAACAAACATGGAAAGCTACAGAAGATTAAATAGGGAACATCTGATAAAGACAGGAGGAAGGCCAGGCTGTTGGGGTTTTGGTTTTTGTGGTTTTGTTTTTGTTTTTTTTGTCATTTGTTTTAATTAATTATTTTATTTAAGAAGCCAAGATACATTTTTGTTGTGTGGAAAGGGGTCCCTCTGTGACTGACCAGACATCTGGTGTCTTTTTCCCTGGGAAAAAATTTCTTTTTTGTTGTGGTTTCAGCTGGTACAGAGTTGATGTTCTTCTCAGTAGCTGGTGTGTTGCTGTGATTTTGGATTCAGTAGGACAATAAATGTTGATAACACGCTTGTGTTTTACCTGTTGCTATGTAATGCATACCCTAAATCAGGGATGTTGCAGTTTCTCATGCTGTGCCAGTGGGCAGGTGAGTTGAACAATCCAAGAGTTTCAGAGAATATCATGCTCTGGGTATAAAATGGGGGGAGTTAGCTGGGAGTGGTGATCGCTGCTGGGGGATGGGATGTTCATCAGTCTCTGGGTGGTGAGCAAACTGTGCTGTCCACTGCTTTCTTTTGGGGTTTGCTCTCTCTCAGTATTATTGTTACTATTATTATTGTTGTAGTTGTTGTCAGCACTGTTAGTATTTTACTTTGTTTTCAGTTATTGAACTGTTCTTATTTCAACCCCTGAGTTTTATGGATTTTTTTTGCTCTGATTCTGCTCCCCATACCTTTGTGGGTGTGAGAGGTGAGCAGATTATACTCTTGTACGTCCCAGTTAAGCAATGCAGAAGGTTCTCTGGCATTAATTGGAAAAAAGAGGTGTTTTTTTCCTTGGAGCATTCCTTCTCAGCCCCAGGGTCTGACATTCTCTGCAGCAGTGCAACGTAGCCTCCACTCCTCAAAAACGAGGTGTCCTGCTCTGTGCTTGGAAAGAAAAGTGCATTTCTGTGACTTAGTCCCAGCACAGACAGGGAAAAGAATGTCAGTATGGCTTTTAGCTTGACGTGGAGGTGTTCTTGGGTGGTATTGTTTTGCTCTGTGATCCTCATAATCACATGTAAGAGAATCAAGAAGTTGGGAAAGACCTCTGGGATTATCCAGTCCAACGTATGACTGATTATGTCAGCCAGACCAGAGCACTGAGTGCCACATCTAGCCTTTCCTTAAACACCTCCAGGGACAGTGACTCCACCACCTCCCTGGGCATTCCATTCCAATATCTTATCACCCTTTCTGTGAAGAAATTCTTCCTAATGTCCAACCTAAACCTCCCCTGACCCAGCCTGAGGCCATTCCTCTCCTCCTGTCCCTGTCCGGAGCAGAGCCTGACCCCCCGGCTGTCCCCTCCTGTCAGGGAGCTGTGCAGAGCCAGAAGGGCCCCCCTGAGCCTCCTTCTCTCCAGGCTGAGCCCCTGCCCAGCTGCCTCAGCCCCTCCTGGGGCTCCAGCCCCTTCCCCAGCTCCGTTCCCTTCTCTGGACACGCTCCAGCCCCTCCATTCCCTGTCCTGAGGGGCCCAGAGCTGGACACAGCACTGGAGCTGTGGCCTCAGCAGTGCCAGCACAGGGACGGTCACTGCCCTGCTCCTGCTGCCACACCGCGGCTGCGACAGCCCCGGGGCCACTGGCCACCTTGGCCACTGGCCACAGCTGGGCTCGTGTCCAGCTGCTGGCACCAGCACCCCAGGGCCTTCTCCAGCCACTTTTCCCCCCGCCTGGAGCTGCAGGGGGTTCTTGTGGCCCAAGGGCAGGGCCCAGCACTTCCCTGCTTGTACCTCAGCCCACTGGCCTCATCCCATGGATCCAGCCTGTCCAGACCCCTCTGCAGAGCCTCCTGCCCTCCAGCACAGCCACACTCCCACACAACTTTGTGACATCTAAAGTTTATTAATGGTAAACTCAATCTCTGTATCTCAAATATACCTGGAAACAAAGGAACTCCGCCAGTGAAGGCGTTTGGGACTCATCTCCACCCAACACCCTCCAAATGCTGCCTGTAGCCACCGGTGATGACTTTCCTGCACTGCTGATACCTTTAGCCCCTGGCTGCTCGCTGCAGCCACTTCTCTGGGTTAGTGATACCTCGGCAATTCATTTGGTGTTTGATCAGAAAGAGTGCCTGTTCTTTCTTACTGAGATAAAGCTGTTGCTGAGGTAAATGGGCTGAGACCATCATTAGCCTCTTCCTTGCTGGTCTTTTACAGCCACTTTGCTGCAGCTAATGAAGCTAATGGAGTCAGCCAATTAATCTGCTGCCCCTCAGCCCTCCAGCGACCTGCATTTCCCTGCAGCACAGTGGTGTTGTTCTAACCTCTGAGTGAAGGCCCACAATATCTCCTGTGAACAAGACAAGGAAAGACACAGAAAATATTGCTACCTGTTCTTTCTTTGACCACCAAATCTCCCAATCCCTCCCAGTATCACTTTTGAAATGCTCTCTTTTTTATCCAGTCCTCATGAATGTCTTATCTGGCAGGCTGGCATGAGGCTGATTGAAGCCTGGAGATGGGTTCTTTGGATTTTGGCCAGAGTAGTGGCCAGACTGCTGTATCTCCCATCTCACTTTTTGAGGCAAGGGAGCTTCATGAGAACTTCCACTGAAGTGATACAAGGCTTTGCCTCTGCGGTCACACAAGCCCAGATTTCACCTACAAATGGGCCTGAAAAGGAGGAATCTGTTTTAAATGGGGCTAATGCAACTTTTATGATGGTCACCAGGACTCATGCTGAGGGTTGGAGTCCTTAAAAGTTGTGAGGGAGAGTTGTCCATACCTGTGACACTCGTTGTTGTGTTACTCCACAGCTTTAGCAAGGACTAAGGTAGAAATACAAAGCCCTAACCGGATGCTTTCTGCCTTGCTAAGGCCCTTCTGCCCAAAAACTGTAATAAAGCATGTGCAGCAATGGCAACTGGAAACAACAGATGATACAGATTAAATGACTTTGTAATTGCTCTGGCTGTCAAATCATGGAAGGCCTTGTGTTTGTTAATTGTTTTTGTGTAGCTGCCTTTCTCTGGGACTCTTCATCCAAAGGGGACTGGAAAATGATTTTCTGAATCTGAATTAGTGTGATAACCTGAATAATACTCAGGGTCTGTGCAGAAATGGGCATCCACCTCCTGAAAAGGCAGCACTGTCCAAACAGAATGGCCTTGGTGTATTCCCTGGAAACACTTCAGGTGCTGGGAAAAAGAGGGGGAAAGGCTGAGCACCAGAGGATGTTCTAATAGTTTTCTGTGATTCACCAAGGCTGTTTCATAGCTAAATGCCTGACTATGGCCTGTTTGAAGAGGGAGGAAGGAAGAGGGAAACTGACAGGGGCTTGGGAGTCCATAATTTCACATGTTAGGGACTGTGGGTTTTTTACATGAGGAAGTGGGAAAGCATGAAATAGGGGGAAATGTGTATAAACTCCTTTTCCCTGGTCTGATCCCTCGTTAATGCAAAGAGGAAGGGCCACTGATGCCAGCCAGCTGCTCTGGTTTGCACTGGAAAGGGCAAATCCAAACCACCCACCAGGTGGGCACTTCTGCCCTCTCATGCACTGTGGATCAGGACCGTGGCTCTAACAGTGACCAGTTGCAGCTGGGAGGATTCAGGCTATTCTTCCTTGTCTTCCCCAGCCCTCCCCCACTGCTTCTTGGTCCATGTTCCATCCCAGAGACCCGGGACACAAGCTGAGACCTTCATTTATAGGGGGAAAATAATGTCAGCGCTGACAGGCAGAGTGGTTCGAGTGGAAATGAGTTGTGCTGATAAGCCCTTCTGACTGTATTTTATTTTATTGAGGTTCTTAACAAACAATCTTTATGAAATGCAAACCTGGCTTATCAGGCTAATGCAGATTGTCTGAAATCCTTATCTCCATGGGCCAGTTAGCTGGAGTGATTCCCTTTTCACAGGGAATAGAGAATGAAGAGCTGCACACAAACCTCCCCCCCTCCACTCCGCCTCCTTCCAATCACTGCCATTTACTGGCAGTGAACCGGACGGCTCTGATTTCCAAACTCATAAATAACGCAGGGCCCCAGAACTGAGCTGTCCTGTATTCCCAAACAGTTGTTCAGCTGCACAGGGAGCAGGAGTCTGCCGGGAGGGGCCCGGGGGCAGGGCTGGGCTAGGGAGAAAGAGATGACCCTCTGGTTTGTTGCACCTTTTGGAGAACAGTTAATGTTTAAGCTGACACCTAATGCTGGAGCAGCACAACCTGGTCACAAGATGCATCCCTCCCTCTCACCACTGTGAGCAGACCTAGACACGGACATTTGAACATGTTTCCTTGGCATGATTTCTGCTACATAACTTTGCCTGCTGTCTGCTGGGGAGGAGCTGCTGCTATTTGTGTGTTGAAGATTTATAGTGAGAAATGTGCCCGCTGCTCAGGAGGAGGGTTTTCCCCTTCATTCTGTTTGTGCTGTCTGTGTATTTTCTGTGCCTCATGTGGGTCAAGTCTGTGTGCCTGGGGAATGGATGGCAGCTAAATAGCTCTACTGCTTTTTCTGGGGACAGAAGCATGGAAGAAAGGTAAGAGCAGCTGTGTGGAAATGTTTTTTTTGTGGCTGCTGAGCCTCTGGGGGAATATACATAAAAGTCCCTCTCTGGGAACACAGGATGGAGTAAACAGATGCTGCTGTTGTCTCTGCTGTCTCTGTGATCTGTGGAAATGTTCTTTCCTGGGACACCATGGGATGCCAGATGATATGCACCAGCTCCTAGCCCTTGTGAAAAACCAATTTCGCTTTCCTGGTAAAACTTAAAAATGTTTAATAGAGACAATAAGAGACATATAAAATAAAGCTGAGGTTAAACAGCCAGCCAAAAGCACACCGGTGTCTTGGAACCACCCCCCCCCCCCACCCCACCCCCCCCCCCCCCCCACTTTGTTATCCTGTCCTTCATGCATGGACTTATGCACATTCACTTTTCCAGGAACTGCTCTGCATGGTCACTCCTTGGGTCCATCAAGTGCAATCCCACTTTTATTTGGTTATCATCTTTTTGATTTGGGCTTTGGTCCCTTTTTTCACAAGCAGTGAATGCTGAGAGTCACTTGGGCCTCTTTCAGAGTTATCTATTCAGTCAGTTAAACACACTAAAAACTACAGAAAAAAACCATCTTACTTATAACATTCATTCCAACATTTGCGGAAAGCCAACACCAAAATATGTATTTATAACAATTCCTGTACTAATTAACAAGACCAGGTGAAGAGGGGCCTGACTTCTACCCAATGTACAAGTTCCTTTCACATCTATTTTGTGTCTTGCCATTTTGAATACTTTTCTGATCAGGAGACAAGGGTCTAGAGTCAACAGTCATGAGGTGTAAGGAGGCCTCACAGAGCTACAGCAGTACAGAAAAATAAGGCTCTGTAGGAAACAGGTTTCCCACAGGACGTGGCACAGACAAATCCTAGTAGGGTTGCTGTTGGTTCTTTGTTCCTCTTGATATCTGGGAAGATGCCAGCATGAAGGATTAGTTTACCAGCAGAGATATCTTACTCAAAGCAGGAGAGCTTGTGTATCCCAAGATGCAGCGTCATCCCTTTCTGTAGATACCACTTAACTCCTGAACCCAGGAATATTAATTACACAAAAGCATGGAAATATTTTGATGACACCTCTGCCATGGAGGGGAGCATGGAGATACCATGGACACCTTGGACACCTTTTGGACATCCCAGAGGGGAAACTGCTGTCCAGCCTGGCAGGTCAATTTTTTCCAGGCAGCACTGAGGGCTGAGCAGTGAAAGGACATTTCTCTGTGTCACAGCTTCTTGAAAGGAACCAACCCACTCAGTGGTGATGGCCGTGCATACTCAAAGTGTCCCCTGGCGGCTGCTTCTTGGCTTTTGTTCGTGTGTTTTTTACCCTGAAGTAAGAAGCATTTCCTCTTCTTGATTAAGAAGAAGAGGAAAATTTGGATGAGCAAACAGGCAGGATGACTTCATCACATTCTGCAACCTCCCTGTTTACTAGGCCTCCATAATCCATTGTTCATTAACACAGTGGGTAGTAGTAAGGAAGACATACTGAGCTGTAAATCTGTTTAGGTGGTGTCTGTGAATGGCAGCTGTCAGGCAGGTCTTCAGAGACAAATGCAGCAGTCAGAGACACGAGTGAATATGTAAAGTATCTCCAGACCTTGCTGTGAGGATGTAGTGTGCTACTGGAAACAAAGACTCACAATTAGTCTTGGGTGATTATATTGCAGCATTTCCACAGTGGGGTGTGGGGGTGGTGGTGTGTGGGGATTAAATTTGGTTGTGTATCTTTTCTTTTAGGAAGTCCAGTTGTATTATCCTTAGAAGGTTCTAAACCCCTTTATAGTTGCCCGCCTTGCAGATGTCCCTCTGTATAATAGAGGAAAAAAATCCAAATTCTTCCTCTTTCTCTGGTTTTGATGTAAATGTATGTGAGAGGGTCCAGCTCACACTACCTGGTTTCTCTTCTGAGCTGAAGATCTCTTGTGTTCCCAACTCTTTCCATGCTAGAGTTTACATCTTTCTCAATTTGGAGTTTCAACCCTTCATCATGGGTGGATGCTTGGGGTGCAAAGCTGCTCCTGTTGAAACCAGCAGATGTTGAACACATCTTGTCGTGTCAGGACCTGGATTTCACCCATCTCCCATTCCTTCTGGGAGAGCTGGACTCAGCCCCAATCCATGCCCTTATGTGTTCCTGAGTTCCCTAGTGTGTTCAAGGAGCTATGGTATTTTTCAGGTTGGCTTTATTCTGCCTGGCTGCTGAATTGTTACAGGAGAGTTTTCTGCTCTCCACTATGAGAACTGGAATAATTTAGCCTGGAGAAAAGGAAGCTTGGGGTGGGAGTACCTTTTTTTGCTTTCAGTTACCTGGAAGGAGGTAGCAAACTGGGGATTGATCTCCTCTCCCAGGTGACAGGACAAGAGGAACGTTAAGTTGTGCCAGGGAGATTTAGATTGGATAACAGGAAAAATTTCTCCTCTGACAGCTTTGTCAAGTACTGGAACAGGCTGCCAAGGGAAATGGTAGAATCACCGTCCCTGGAGGAACATAAAAGACATGTAGATTAGGCACTTAGGGACATGTTTTATGGTGGACTTGGCAGTTAATGGCCGGGCTTGATCATCCTAGAGGTCCTAGAGCAAGGATTGGGTCTGGTTTGCCCCCAACTGAGCCAGGCACAGGGGAAATTGTGCTTTAGGTCCTGGCATGTGCAGGACCCTTCTACACAGCTCCTTTTGTGTCACGTCAGGATGGGCCCCTCTGAACTGGCCACAAGGAACCTGGGAGGAGCCACATAAGCTGGCCCTTTTCAAAGGTGATGGCTGTTCCTGATAATGCCAACTGGCTCAGTTTTCATTTCATCTTCCCGGTGACTAATGCAGACAGATCAATTAGGGGCTGCACACAAGGAGCTGCAGCTCCTCAACCCTCCCCCAGATAATAATAAAAATATGCCCCTGCTTTTCTCCTTCCTTGAAGTCCCCAGGAGAGTATTAGCTGGTGCTGCAGGTGCAGCCGCTCTGCAGGGTGGTGAGAGCAATGAATAGTAGGGTTTTTAGCTCAAGCACACTAAGGCTGTTCAGCAGCCATTGGATAATCCTCTGTTAATCAGATTATGTAAATTACTACTTCAGCATCCCATCCCATCTCTCGTCCCCCTGCTCTCCAAGCTGGAAATAAAAGGCACTCTAAAAAGGAATATTTAAACTGCAAAAAGGCAGCACTGCTGAAAGGGATGGGCAGAGGGTGCTGGGATGATTAGCAGGGGAGCAGGGCTTTGTTTCTATGCAGGGACGCAGGCATTCTGCCCTGGCCAAGCAGTGGGAGACACAAGCAAACCAAAGGTCAGGAGTGGGAACTGCCTGTGCATGTGCCTTGGTGCTGGGCTGGGGAGGACAATGCTGGTGCCTTCCTGGAGACCAGCACTTTGCCCCAGGATGGCATACTAGAAGAGCATCCCCATCCTCCTTGGAGCACAGAGACCAGAAATGCTTGAAAAATGCTCTCAGGCACATGGTGGGACTCCTGGGGACAGTGTTGTGCAGGGCCAGGTGTTGGGCTGAGGAGCCCTCAGGGTTCCTTCCAACTCAGCTCATTCTGTGATTCCTGCCTGTTACTTTGCATTTGTGGTATGAGTTCATTAATTCAGAGTGGAAAGCCCAGCACCTCAAACAAGGTGTGGTTGAGAGGTGCTGTCACCAGCCCAGGCTGTCACTCAGCCCCTGAGCACAGTGACCACACCAAAGGAAGGGACCAAAAGTCATCTGTGCCTGCAAAACCTGGGCTTGTATTGGCCCAAACCTGCTCCTGTGCTTTAGTGCAGGCAAGGTAATCACCTCTTCTGGCTCTGGGTTTAATACAGCCTTGTGCCTTCCTGAAACATGGGCCAGGAACCCAGGCAGTCACACCAGCACCTTCCTCAAGTTTGACCACTGCTCAGAACGTGGTTTATGGCTCTCACTTGGTATCTGAGTCATGCCATGTTTTCCATCCAGAGAGAAGTGATGGGATTTTTTTATCAACTGGACTAGAAAGCTGGAGAAGGCAAGGGAGGTCAGCTGTAACTGAAACAGAGGAGCTGAGAGCTAGTTAATTCTTTGTGTCCCGCTGAAAATGACCCAGAAAACAAAGCTGAGCTACATTTGTGGGTAAGGTACTCCTGAATGAATGCAATTTGCTTGTGACAAAGATGAAGCTGCCTCTGTTGTGGCAGGTACAACCAGGGCTTTGCACTGGTCTTTTGGTATTCACAGATGGTCGAGAATTTACTCCCCAGTCCTTCACTGTTGAACACATATTCAGATATTTATGTCTTGTTCACTCAGAGTAGACAAAGATGTCTTGAGGGCTGTTTAAAATTTGTACAAACAGGGTTCATATCCTGCAGGTTTGATGGGCCCAGCAGGTCACAGGGCATGTCAGAGTTTCATGGGCTCGGAGGTCAGATGCAGGTGGGGTGAGGACACACTGATATGTTCACAAAGGACTTCTCTGTTGTCAATAGAGCTGCTTCCCTGTGCTGTGGTGTGAGAGGCTGGGACAGGAGCTCTGTAGGAACAATATTCATGGTCAGGTGGTGAAAATGAACACTCTGGACCAAAATATAAGGAGCCTCTGCCTGACCTTCAAAAATTATTTTTAAAATGCAGACGATCATGTATGCATGTTGCACAGTTCTCATCTGGAGTAATTTTGTCTAAAATTTGTCTTTCTTTCTGTCTGCTGATGGCTTCTGTAGAAGCAGTGAAAAGTAAAGGGGTGTTTTATCACATGGTCATGTGATGGAATACAACAAAATTAAAGGAATAATGGGGTGATTCCTGCATGCTGCAAGTCACCACTGTTCTATAGTAAAGTGAAAATTCATCCTTTTGCACCAGCTGAGCATCTGAAACACAGTAATACTTTAAAAAAGTATTGATCAAAATTGATTAAAAAATCATCAGAAAGTACTTAAAAACAATGGATACAGAGCTGTTGAAAGGAAATTTGAAGCTATACCATCTCTCCACCATCAAGACAGCAATATGGGCCTATGTTAATAATTCAGCAAGATAATAGGATGGAGTAATTTTAAAAGTGAATGAAGAAAGCTACCTTTAAGAGCTAGGATAATGAGTACATCTGTTTTTTCTACATGAAATGAACTGTGTAATCATAATGAACTCCTGAAAGGCTGGCTTCATTGGAGTCTCCCTTTGCACACACATGCACTGCTGGTCCTGTCAGAGGAGCAGCCCCAAGCACCAAACCTGTGACTATTTATGTTAGGGATTGTTTGTGGGAGACAGAAATTACATGGGCTCACTGAGGGTCCTCAACAAACAGCACTGAGTTTATTATGGCTGCTCCTTGTATAGGGGGTTTGAAACTCCCTGGTCTGGATAGTCGATTGGTCTGGGATCTCGGACTGCCCAGCTCCCTGACCAGTGAGATGTCTGCAGCTGGAGATGGAATGTAATTGCTGAAGTCCCTATTTGGGTTTGAATATATCCTATCCTTGTTTGCCCAGGGACTTTTTCTATTTATTTTCTAGAACAAACCAGGCCAGCTGGGCTGGGTTTCTGTTATGGTTGTCTTGTCCAGCTACACCTGGGTGTGCTGTGACATGGGACCTCTCCTTTGAGGATTTCAACCTCAGCCATTCCCATGTGGCAACTGCACTAAGAGATGTTGGAGAGATTCAGAGCAAATTCCTTCTTTTTTTACAAGATTTTACCTCAAAGAGCAAGCTACATGGTTCCAAAGACTTGTACAAGAAGGAAGAGGACTTGCCAGACTGTGGAAAATCCTGGAGATCCTCAACATCAAATCCATATGGCTGGGGTTTGAGGGTTTTGCCTGAAGTTATACTGTCAATTAAAGCTCTTGGTCTCTTGACAACTTTTTGTCATTTACTGCAAATTTGTTGTAGAAGATGTGCCTATGGCTAATACCCTTTGGGGCTTTTAGTCTGGTCAGAAAGAGTATCTTATATTCAACTTCACATTTCTTTGAATCTCTGTTTTGAGTGATGCTGATGTGGTTGCCTTATCGCTGCAAGCAACCTGGCTGAGCTCCACATTGCATGCCCCTGAAAGTGGCAGCTGCTTGTCCTTTCAGACGCCTGACTTGTTTTCCTCTATTTTAGGTGATTTCCAAGAACTTCTAATGTCAAGGTGCATCTGTGTCAAGTGGAAAATGAGCTGTTTGTCTCTCTCCTTGCTTCTAGTGAAAAGGTTTAGAGGCACATTAGATTTTCAGTCTCTTTATTCTGTGGCTAAACATTTTCTTCAATGCTATCAGCAAGTTTCAGCATTAAAAAGAAGATTTTTGGCTTCTGGAATTAAGCCAGAAAATGTGGCCAGAATTTAAAGCACCCCCTGATGCGTTTTGTTAACACTAATAAGAGAATCAAAATGGTACGAAAAAGCCTCAGATGATGAAAGTTGAATATTTCAGCAGTCTGCTTGCAGCTGCTATTCTGAACCCCAAGCAGCCTCCTCCAGCTCAATATACTCAAAATCTATTAATCTAAATTATGATTTTAAAGGGCTTGAGCCCAGATGTGCGTAATTGTTTCTTATTGTTCCCACATGTGGAGCTGGGCTCTAAACTCACAGTGATAACTCAGCTGTGCGTTTGCAGCTTCTCGCTGTTCTTTTCCTGCCCATCACTCCGTGTGTGCCGTTTCATCAGGCTCACCTGGGTCACCCCACAGAGCAGACAAAAATTACTTGAATCCAGGCCCATCCTTTGGAATCTCTGCTCATATTTAGACACGATTCTCTGCTATATCCTGCTCACTTGCAAGTAAGAGTTTTGCTAGAGAAAGACAGAGTTTGAGGTCTGGACCAGTGGGAACCATAAACATTTTGTCCATCTCACCATCACTCTGTCTTGGAGAGGCTTCTCTTCGCCCTGAAGTTGTGCAACAGGATAAAGCTTTTTGCCCCTGCTGGCATACCACACAGTCCCCTATGCCAAAAACAGCTTTTCTTCCTTTTAGGAAGAGAAACAATGAAGGTTATGCCCGTAGTTTGTTTCAGGGTCTGGAATTTTAATCCTGGCATGCAGAATTTCAAAAAGAGACCCAGTTTCGAGATGCTCATGCTTTGCAGCCACCCACATGTTCTTGACCTCTTCAAAGTGGCCAACTCTCAAGTGTCCTACTTCACAGAGGCACACACGGAGCTGCAGTTGCAAGACAGAGCATTCAGTCTGCTGCTTCATCCAGGTCAAACAGTTACTGGTGCCTGTGGTGCAGAGGTCAGGTGCTGAAGTGACCTGCTAATATCACACCTTAAAAAATGCATTTGGTGTCCTCTTCAATTTTCATGAACTGGTAATGGGTGGCTGCTGAAAACCTGTTGCAAGGTAAAGGATTGCCCCAGACTCCAGGGAAACTGTTAGGATGTATCCCAGCAGAGATTTTTGTCAGGGAGCAAGCCCAGGGGGCAATGTTCCTTCCACATCTCTTGTTCTTGGCTAAGCTATACTATCCTGGCAACCATGGGTTGGTCTGTGGAAAAGTAATGCAGGGTTGGATTGTAATGTGTTCCCCTTGCTGCCAGGTCACTGACAAGTGTGGAGAGGAAGATGAATGAATCTGGTGTAGTTCATGGGTGCCAAGTAATCACAGCTCAATAGGAAGCTAAATAAAGACACAGTGAAGCAGACTCTGACGTATGACCCCTTCAGGGCATTTTGACAGGGTGAAAAAGACCCTTGAAGCTGGTGCAAAAGTCAGCAACCCCGTGCCATCTCATCAGCATTCCCAGTGCTGGCTCTGCACCTGGGACCTCCTGCCCAGTGCCTGGCAGTGGGTCTTGGTGTGCCCCAGAAGTGCAAGACAAAGTGCTGTTGTGTTTGCACCCTCTCCTGCGTGAAAAGCAGTCCATCCTACCCCTTTCCCTGCAAAGAAAAAAGCTTTCCTGATTGTGTATTTTATAGTGCTTTGTCTGGACATGTTTTGAAAGCTCTAGGCAGTGAAGTATCCAAGCAGTTAGGGATCAAGAGCTTCAGTTCCCTTCCCTTTCTGGACCTACAAACCCCCTTCCCTATTGCTGCCCGCTGGCTGGAGCCTCTCAGGGCAGGTTTTGGGTGCATAGTAGGTTGGAAGAAGCAACAGAGAGGAGGGGCACTCTCCAACTCTCCAATGTAAATTACATGGAAATTAGGCTTCTGTGAGACCAAAGACCCCTCTGGAATACGGCCTTTAGTTAACATAACACTTGTGCTAAATGAAGCGGTTGACACAGCTTTCAGGCTGTAGTGCCACTGTTAATTTACCGTGTGAAAGGACTGAACCTTCAGTCGAATTCTCCAGGGAACAGCTCTGCCCCGGCAGGGTCCCAAGGCTCATTCTCTCCGGAGAGCAACTGCATCGTTCCACTGTTAGCTTATTAATATTTATGGTGCAATCCTGTTAGCTGAAACATTTTCAGTGCTTTTAAAAACCCAATAGGTGAGCACAGCTGAGCCGTCTTACTGTCTGTGGTGAGCTGGTGTGGGTAATAGCTGAGCTTTCCTGGGACTTGGCAGAGGGAAGTGGTGGAGTGTGCCTAAAGCTGCTTATCCTGGGTGCTGAAGTTTTCCTGCCCCATGAAAGTGGGGCGATGAGCTGGGGTTTCTCCTTCCCCACGCTTGTTCTCCTTTGTATCCCCGGGATATTTCTTGTAGCTCCAAGGCATAAGCAGGTATCTTGCTCTTGCTCTTTCTATTTGCTCCTATGTCCATCCAAAGCAAACTCCCAGCACTTCATAGAGAAGCGGATGGAGGAGCAGGAAGGATTGTGTGGGTCCCCAAGGATCTGTATGATTGCAGTAAGGCCTGTGTCTGGAGCAATTTTGTGACTATATTCACAGAAACAAAGACTGGTTTGGTTTGGAAGAAACATTTAAAGGCCACCTAGTCCAACCTCCCTGCACTGAGCAGTGTCTTCAATTAGATCAGGTTGCTCAGTGCCCCATCCAGAGTGACCTCGAGTGTTTCCAGGGATGGGGCACCCCCCACCTCTCTGGGCAATCTATGCCACTGTTTGACCTATAAATGAGTGGGTACCAAGGGCAAGGGTGAGGCTGGATGGACCTGTCTCTGTCTTGGACACAGACACATGATTGGGTGGGGTTATTCTGTAGGTTTTGGGGTTTGCACTCAGATGTCACCTTGCTTGCCTGTTGTCCTTGAGCAGAGAGGAAGCTTTGGGGGCACCCCAGCAATGGAGAAAGAACTCTGTTTCACTGACCCTACATCTTAGCCACAATGGTATGGAGCTGACCCATCTTTGCTATAAAAGCATGAATTAAACCTTCAGGGCACTGCCTGGGCCCTGAAGTGAAGGGCAGGTTGTAAGAGGTGTGAATTCACACTCTTTGTGACACACAGATTGAGGCAGAGGGGCAGCCAGGGCTTGGGACAGCACTGGGACAGCAGCAGCTGTTGCTGTCCTCTGTCTGTAGAGGTGCCAGCCGTGACTCCAAGTGATAGGAAGCTTCCACCAAAGAATGGAGTGCAGGATCCACTTGCCTGAACATGGTCACCCCCCAGATTCACCTCACATCCTGCCAGAGCAGAGCAGGAGCTTCTTCCTGCTTGGGAGTGCAATGAATACACCAGCCTGTTCATCAGTTCTGAGCCATACTAAAGAATTCTTTTGAAAGAACCACCTCGGTCTCTGGAAACACTGACAAGCTCAGAGCTGGATAAATAAGTACAATTAAAAAAAACCAAAACAAAACCAAAAACAAACAAAAAAACAACCAAAAAAACAAACAAACAAACAAAAAAACCCCCAAAACAAAAAAAACCCAACAAAACTCCCCAAACAGAAGAGGGAAAAGAGAGGAACATTAGATTATTGCTAATGCCAGTTCCATCCTTTCCTGCAAAGTTCACTTGACCTAGCCAGAGTCACTGAGCTGAGTGACTAAAACTGGGTAGGAGGGATCCAGCTACCAGCCCACACCAGCCCCAGAAAAGGGCAGGGGACATGTGGTGAGCAGAGAAAAGGCAAGACAGAGAGAATCTCCTGGGAGATGCAAAACAAGCTCCCTGGATTGCCAGGACTAGTGGTGACACGCGCCAGACAAAGGAACTGCTACTCTATAAATGAAGCAGCCGGGACCAGCGCTAGGCTGACTCCAGAAAGAGCAAGCTCTGTGGCCGGGCACTGGGAAAGCAATCGGGAAAGAATCACAGGAAGCGCCTGATTTTGCTGCCTGTTCGCCCCCCCAGCCAGGTTTCCAGAGGCACAAGTACCAGAAAAGTAAGTGACAATGGCCTCTTCTCTTTACTGCTATTCTCCCCTCTTTTGGGTTTATCTTGCGATTTTTTTAGGAAAGCAAACATTTCCCCTCAGAGCATTAAAGGAAGGGATTTCTGCAGTGGCCTTTTACGAATTCACCGGATTTTCAATTCTTATTGTACACTTCTGGTTCTTGTCATGAAAAATTTAAGAGTAAGGCATCTCATCTGACAAACAGCCACTTACAGGTGGCTGCATTTCATCAAGTGAAGAGACAGTTTGTACCTGAACTTTCCAAATTCCTAGCTTCCACAGAGACTCAGTGAGTCATACCTTACCAGAAGAAAATATCGATTGGTTTTACTGCTTTTGAGAGAAAGGTTGGTGGTGAGAAATGGAGGAAACAAAAGTGATTTTATAATCACTGTTCTTAACTATTCCTAGATTTTCTTACGGCTTTATAATCACACTCTAGGCAAACTCATTTATAGCACTGCAAGCCACTGCAAATCAGTTATTGCTCTGGTGTGAAAGGATTAGACAGAACATCATAGACTCCCTGAGTTTAGAACTAAAACTTATGTGAATTCTCCAATGCTGTTTGATATTTTAAACAAATTCCTTGCATAAGCACAAATAATAACGTACTAATTATTCACTAGACTGTGTGGAAATTCACTGACAGTGTCAACAGGTAAAGGTGTAAGGAATCAGTTTTATATTCCAATCCTCACATATTTAAAGTATCCCCACACTTTACTGGTCATCTGTGTTAGAGCTGATGCAGATGTAAAATATATAGGCATTTGAATTTTCCTCAGTTCAATTGTGCATTTAGGAGGAAAAGCTTAGCATTTTTTTTTAATTTCACTTCTCCTGTTAAATTTTAGTAACTCTCAGATTTGTGAAAAAACTTTTGAAACTGGCAATATAAAACATGTTTCTATTTCCAGAGGTAGCCTTCTGCATAAAACTATTTGCCTGCGAAAGTTAATAAACAGCAAAACATGCACATTTTTTGAAGTAACTGTCTCTGTCCTTCCTGATTTTCTTGTAACACTACAGGACAAAATTTCATTTTCAGAATCTTTTTTCACCATGCATTTCTATATTATTTCACACAGATGCAAAAAAAAAAAAAAAAAAAAAAAAAAAAAAAAAAAAAAAAAAAAAAATCCCCCCCAAAAGAAAAAAGCCAACCACAAAGCTAATCAACTAGAAAAACACTAAAAATAAATGCAAATTGTTTTATTTGTTTACATAAATCTTTACAGTAGTTGCGATATGAGCAATGAAATGGAGTGCTCACAGAGCCAGCATGCCAGGCAGGAAATTTATGGACTAAATGCAGGTGGTGGAGGCAGGGATGATTTTTGTGCTGCTGTTTCTCACAGGAGCAGCCCCACAGAGGTTGGTGGCAGGACATTCAGGGGAAAAAGGTGTTGTGCTCCTTGTCTTGCAGTGGTTTGTATCTCACTTTCAGAAGCTACGTTTTGCTGTGGTGGCAGTTCTCCCCTGTGCTCATGGTGACCTCTGGTCTTAGGCACCGCAGGCACTGGTGTGACCCGAGGTGGCCAGCAGTCTGGTTTGAGCTTTGGCTGGAAGGCAGGGCTTGGCACTGGATGCTGTCAGACCTTCAGTCTTGCTTTGGCTGCAGTCACAGACAGATTTGACACCAGCCTTAGAGCAGACCTGGATAGGGTGCAAAAGTAAATATTATTTGGGGGCCACATCCAAAAATAATAAATATCTATTTTCCCCTCATGCAAATGTCCTTTGCAGACCTGGATTTTCCCCTTTCTGCTCCCAGCAACTTCTCTAACAGTGTGAATTGCTGCATACCACTTTCTGCTGAGTTGTAAAACATGCAGCATCTGGTCCCACCCCTCACTTACACCCTTCCTTCCAGGAAGTAGGATGTGGACTGCCCTATGGACACAGGAAGAGCAAATGTTTTATGCTATTCACAGCTGCCCTCCTGCCTCGTTGTGGCAGAGAGAGGGAGGCAGGAATGAGTGATGCAATGAGGTGGGAGAAATATCAGAGTGGAACAGGGTTTTGCACTGGGTCTAGGGCAAAAATAAGAAAGGCTGTAGAACTCCTGGAACAGAACCAAACTGTTTTTCTTCTCTGTGTTTACCTTAAAGTGAGCCTCTGTGTAGTATTTGGGCTGTTAATTTGTCAGAGACTGTTCAGTTCCTGTCACAGGAACTGTCATTCACGACAGAGGAGTGCTTTTCTAAGACAGACTCTCAGATTCCCTGGAACACAAAATAACACAAGTGCAACTTTAGCAAAGAAAGGCTAAACCTTCTGGCAGAGTGTTCCTTTCTCAGCTTGCTGAGAGCTTAGTTGTCATGCCCCTGCCAATGCACTGGAACTCCATTTAAAAAAAGCTGTTGCAGCCCATGAGTGGGTTCTCTGTGTGTTTTTTGGTTTTTTTTTTTTTTTTTTTTTCTGTGGAGCTGTGGTATAATTCATCTTTCTGCAAAGAACCATAAAAAGTATTGAACAGAAGGGAGCAACGTGAAAAAAATCCAACAGCAACTAGAAAAATCCCCCAAACCCCAAAAAAGCCTTTTCTTGAGCTACATCTTTATCACTGTTGTCAACTTCTTTGCCACAAACTTTGTGCTCTCCCCCAAATCCCATCTGGGTGAACTCCCATTCATTGCTTCGAAGATCTTCCTTTCCCAAGGCAGGCCTAGAGGGCATGATACCACAGTGTGCATGCTGTGGAATCTGTGGAGCCTTTTTTTCTCAGAAAGCAGAGAGATCTTTGCTGCTGAAAACCTGGGCCCTCTGGGAGGGCAACTGGATTACAAAGCTCAGCAACCCAGGGGCAGCACTGGGTCAGGTGAAAGACCTGCCCCTTGAAACTGGGATCATGTGCACTGTAGTAACCCCAAACACTTAGGATGACTTAGTCCTGAAACCATCACACAGCTGCTTTTGAAGACTCCAGTGATTTCCTTTTCCTAAAGGTTCAGTGAGAGCACATGCGTGGCTGTGAGAGTTTCTGTAAATGCTGCCCTTAGACAGGAGGGCTCCCAGAAGCAGAGATTCTACTTTGTGCATTTTGTCCTAGATTTACAGACTCTCAAAAAGGTAAATCACTGTGTCAGCATGGACTGGCTTTTATAGTGCTTTTGCTGCTCTGCTTTACTCTGTACTGTGGTGTGATTGTCAGATAACACCCCCAACAGAGGCATGAAGCAGAAAAAGGAGCCCTTATTTACTCCTGAAGTAGTTCCTCTTCCCACATCTTATTTGAAATAAAATGAAGTTCACTGATAGTATAAGGATCACCCTAGGGATGCAGGGAAAGGCTCTTCTCATTCATTATATCAGCACTGCAAGGCTCAGCCACCCTGTGCTTGTGTCTGCTCTAACACACAAATTCTTACATACACCTGACAAATTTTTTCCATAAACTTTGCAGAGGTTTATAAGCAGAAGGGTAAAGGAGGTACAGGAAAAAAAAAAAAAAAAAAAAAAAAAAAAAAAAGAAAAAAAAGAAAAAAAAAAAAAAAAAGAAAAAGAAGAAAAAGGAATTTGCCTAAGGCAAGGGAACTACAGAAACACAGACAGACGTTCAACTCCCTGGTTGAGCCCAGAATTTACTCTCAGCATTGAGATCTCTCTGTGTCCTTGTCCACCAAAGCACCCGTGGGATTTCAGGTGTGAGGCACTTTGGGAAGGGTCAGGACTGAGATACGGGGAGGCAGCAAGGCAGCAATGGGGAGACCGAGCTGAGGAAAGCTGGGGGGAAGAGCCCGTACCTAGAGGTCAGCTGTTTCTCTTGAAATCCATCAAACTGGGGTAAATTTCCCCCTTTGCTCTTCCTTTCCCTCCCAACCCAAAGTAAGCCCCTGAAATCCAAGCACTTAAGCTTGAAATCCATGGTTAAGCTGCAAGGAGTGGGTTTATTCCTCCTAGGCAGTGGGGAAAATAAAATAAAGTCACATATCCGCGATAGGTAGTGTTTTGTCTTGTGATACCCATGCTCAATATTGCCCTCTGCCTGAAGCTGAGTGCCACGCTCTGAGGCTTGTGTGAAACTGCTGAGGGAAACTATGAGTTTCCCCTTTCTCCTCTTGCCCCAATCACAGGGATGCAAAGCGAACAAAGCACAGCAGCAAGGAGTGAGCTGGGGAACCTTTGCTCCCAAAGGCAGATCGGGCTCACAAGCAGTTGCCTGGTAGAGGAAATAGGCACCATCTGCTCCTCTGTCGCCATTTACTTAAGGGCTGGGGAGACTTTAAAAATCCAGTGCAATGTGTTAAATAACCAATTTTAGCAGACACTGTGTTTCCCCTGTGGAGTGTTGGTGTGGCACCGCAGGTTTACTAGAAGCACTCCAATTCTTGGTGGCAGCAGGCATCTGCTCTCTGATTACGGTTTGCAGGAGCAAGTCTCCAGCGGGCAGTTTCAACATGGATTTAACTGCACCGAGGTCAGAGGTATAACTTGAGGGAGGAACTTTCTCGTCCAAGATCTTTAGTTAATAGCATCCTGCTAATTATGACTGAGTGCCGGGCTGCCGGCGGCGAGTCCCCTGCCAGCCCTCAGACATTAACCGCCGGCTCGGGGGCCATTTGCTGGGGAATGCCGGGCAGAGATGTGCTTTGTACCTAAGCAGCTCTGCTGTCGCTGTTGCTGCTGCTGCCTGAATTGCCTGAAAGGCTTTTGCACGGAGAGGCTGCGAGAACTGCTGCTGCGAGAGAGATCTTCATCTCTTCCGCCGTTCAGTCTTTTGTCTGGCGAAATTCGCGGCTTCATTTAAACCAGCCAGTATTTTGCCCTCCACACATTTTTATACTTTTCAAATGGGTAGGCAAGGGGTGCAAAGAGCTTCAGTTGTCTGTCTGGTGGGTGCTGGTGGCTTGTTTTTCCTTTCTTTTTCCTCTTTCTGACTGTTTAAGCAGATTTGATAGGGTTATTTCTTTGCATAATTCTCTTTATATGTTGCAGATGTGCACCTTAGCTCATGAAACTGCATTTACCTCCTACTTCTGGACATGCTCTTCTTGACCTGAGTTAAATCCTTTCCTCAGTGCAAAATTTTGTCCTTCAAAGTAATTCCTCCAGTGAAAATGGTGTAAACTTCCAGATTTACATTGCTGGGAGCAGAATTAATGCTCTTGAATTTAAGGGGCTGTCTTCCTGGATTTTTAATTGTCAGCTAAATGTGGGGCTGTCAATCTGTGGTGAGGAAAGGTGAGCAGAAAGTAGAATCCAAACCAGCAGGTTAATCCAATAAATCCATATTATTTGTACAAACAGGTGATTCCTGCACAGATATAAAACAGATCAGTGGGATACAAACAGCACACAACCAGTAGATGACGTATTTTATACAGTGCATCAGAGAAAGCTAAAGAATACATTGCTCAGTGGTGCAAACTTAGCAAAGGCCTGAAGTTGCAAATACTATAGTGAAAGAGAAGTTTGGTGAAAAAGATTGGAGAGAAGGAAGGAGAAGAAAGAAGGGAACGAGACAAAAGAAATGGAAATCAGATCCCTCGCCAGCAAACTGGCTGCATTTTAACTAGAAGGTGCTGTAGCTACAGAGATCTCAAGGGACGTGTAGGTGACTAGAACAAAAAAGCTGTGCTGAAACATAATTACTGCAGGATTGGACCAGGATAATTTTTTCTGCTGTGTTTCTAATGGAAACTCCAAACACAACAACAGGAAAGCCACACCAGTAAAGATTAAAAGGGGAGGAATTTAAGGTGGAGAGACGTATTGAGGCGGCTTACACTTGAAACAAAGCTCCCTATAGAGCTATTCCTGCAAGAGGAGGCACTGGGAAAGGAAAGAAGCTGTTGTTTGCTGATCTCGAATAAATGTCAGAAATACAAACATACGTTTTTGAAGTGTAAAGCAGGAACTGTTTTCACAGAGGCATCTGTTTGCTGACAAGGCTTGTGACCACAAACGTAGCATTGTCCTTTCAAAGGCATGAGTAGAGAGACAAAGAAAGCACGGTATGAAGGGCGTGAAGCAGTAGGCTGGGTTTATTTTTCCACCAATAACACCATTAACAGGACAAGAGGGCATGTTCACAGCATGGGGTGGGTGTTAACCTGCTTTCCTGGAGTGCTGTGCTGGGGGCTGTCTGCAGCACGAAGACAAGAAGCAGACTCTCGTGGTTTTTGTAGCTGACATGTAAACAGGGACACAGCAAACACTGACCAATATGGAGGAATTACAGTGCAGAGCCCCAAAGGCCTGGCAAAATACAGTCCAGTCAACCCATCAGAAGAAAAAAGATACCCAAATAACCTCCCCTATGTTACAAAAATTAACTACCTTTAGACAGGTAAGTATGTTTTCAGAAAAAAACCCAAAAAAAACCCCAAAAAACAAAGAAAAAAAATCAAACAACAACATAAACACCAAAGAGAAGACAGAACAAGAAGCAGGTGGCATTCTACATTTCACATGGATCTGAGCAGCTGCTTGGAAGAGTAAATCTGAAAAGGCAAAAGTTTTACCTTGGGCACTGAAAACATTGCAGTACAGAGAAGCACTGGAAGACAGTGTTTAAATCGGTACCACTGATGTGGCAGTGTTCTTGACAGAACGGTACATGCAAAATGTTTGAGGAAGGTGCAAAGCACCAAGCAGATTTGTTCCCACAGCACAAACCACAAATGATACACGGAGGAGGAAAACAATTTAAAAAAAAATAAATAAAAAGAGAGACATAATCCCCATTTTGATTAAGCAATGAGTCTTAATGTAAGTCTACAAAAGATGAGAAAAACTCTCAGCAACATGAAACATAAGGGCTTGTTTTCTAAAAGAACATTTCACGAAGCAAGACCATTTTGACGAGAAAATTTTCTCATCCCTAAAGGTATGACAGTAATTTCAGACTTCTACCAAAATAGAAACGTGTTAGCAGTGTAAAGGCCAGGGCCAAGCCTGTGAGGTGTTGTCAGCAGGAGCAGCCATTTGCAGTGTACAGGGGTGTGCCTGTACTGGCTGCGTCCCTGACCTGAGGCCTCTGAACACAGCTGTGACAGGATTTATAGTGCTGCAGCTGTGTTCCCCTGGCAGCTGCTAAACCAAAAACAGTGCTGGAGTGGAACTTGAAGGATCTGGGCAGGAAGTCCACGCCTTGGTTCCCTGACAGGGCATCCCAATTAAACTATGCATCACATTTGTGTTTCTTTATTCCCTTCGACTTTTACCGTGTATTTTGGTGAACCCTGAGTGTCTTATATGGTGTAAGGCTGCTTCAGACAGAAACAGGATCACAGCTGAGCTGTCATCCCAAAGTTTCCTCTTCCTGAGGATGAAGGATGCTACTCCCTCTGCTCCCCACTCCCCTTTACTGCTCTACAGTAAAGAATGGTTTGCCAATGAATATAAAAAGCTGAGGTTTTCACATGCATAAGAGGGTAAGTGGAAACATTTGTCCTTTAGTCTCTTGGCTGTAGATAGATATTCCCTCTCCAATTGTCTCCATGCCATTGGCATAAAGAGCTGCTTCAGAAATGGAGGAGTCTGTCTCCTCCAGGGCTGTGGGAGAGAAGGGAAGACATTTTCCCATGGTGGTGGGAGAAAGGTTAGGGCAACACAAAGAACTTTTGTCAGTCGTTCTGGCAAATGGCATTTAAAAATCACTGTGCACCCCTTGCTTCAGTATTTTTCTTTGCCAGAGTAAAAGAAGTAAATTCTTCTGGGCATCTTTTTCCTGGCTCTGTGAGGGTGGACAGGGAACAACTGGGGAGAAGTTTTGTCTGGGATGCCAGTATGCTTTGTAGGAATTACACTTTCCCTCATGCACTTATGCCACTTGAGGCTTAAGTCTTGGCATTTCTCAGAGGCTAAAGCAGAAGCCAGACTGAAAAGTGTCTGACACCAGCAGTGAGCAGCCACTGTGAGCTGGGCAAGGAACCAGACTGGTGCAGCCCTGGAGAAATAACCACAGTCACACGTCTGTGGTGTTGGCTGGCTGCTCTCTGAAGGCCATGGTGAAGTCCACCTGGCTTAATTTCTGCCAGGAATCATCAAGCTTGGGCCTGCTGGGTGCAGACTCCAGGGAGGTGTGAAACGAGGCTGGGAAAGTGCGGAGGTGTTCTGCACTGGGTCTGCCTGCTTTCCCCCATAAAAAGTGCCTTTGTGGCTCTCACACAGCCTGGTGGCATGACAAATGCATTTGCTGTTGGGAATTCCATTGCAGAGGAACTCTGAGGAGAAGCTGGGCTTGTAGCAGCACCAAATGCTTGTATAAGGAAATTACTCTCCTTTACCTTCTTTGTGAAGTTCTTACTGAACTCTGGCATCCATTTGCATCTCTAATACTTCTGATCATGATTTTAGGGTGAATCTGTGAAGGACATGCAAGACAAGAGCACCAGCCAGAGTGGGTAAAAGAATTTAAAGCCTAGCCCACCACTCCGTGCTTGCTACTGGCCTAGAGGTTACAGGGCCCCTAAAAAAAGCAGCCTGTGTGTAAGCCAGGGGTATCCAGCATTCACTCACCATCTTCTTTGCTTTGCAGCACATTGAGAATGACAAGGAAGATCTTCACCAACACCAGGGAGAGGTGGAGGCAGCAAAATGTCAATAGTGCCTTTGCTAAGCTGAGGAAGCTCATTCCCACCCACCCACCAGACAAAAAACTGAGCAAGAATGAGACACTCCGGTTGGCCATGAGATACATCAACTTCCTTGTCAAGGTCCTGGGAGAGCCAGGCCTGCAGCAGACAGCAGCGGCAGCTCGAGGCAGCATCCTGGGACTTTTCCAGCAAGCCCCACACTTGCAGAGCATGGAAGAGCTGACACTGATTGAAAACTATGGCGTCTCCTGTCCCAGCACGAACAGCAATATAGTAGAATGTTGGTCAGAGGCATCATCTCCCTAGCAGACAATGAGATGCACAGTCCTGGTCTTAGTGTGATAGTCCCTCTCTCCTGGCAGAATCTGTGGATTGCTCTTCCATGTATTGTGATTATTTATTTAAAATTATTGCTTTTTAATTTGCATTTTTTATTTAATAGGATAGGAAATCCTTGGTTGTGAAAAAACCTGGAAGTCCAGATGGAGAACATGTGGTCTCTGGGAGTTTGGAAGAACTTGCTGCTGTCATGGCAGAGTCCAAGCCAGAAGAGTCTTCTGCCCAGATCTACTCCATAAATCAGGGCATAGAATTCCTTCAGTGTTTCTGACAGGGAAGAGATTATTCTCCCATGCTATTTCAAAGAAACACTATTGAGATGAAGAATTATGACAGCATCTCAAAATTTGTCCACAACAGACATCTGGCCCTGGTAGTGAAAGATTTTGAGAGAAGTGATATTTGACACAGTTCTCTGTGAGTTGTTCTAAGGGCTAATCGCACTCACTTTTGAACTTGTGAATCTTATTTCTAGCTTGTTTAACTTTTTTAAAAATATAAGTCCTAGCCCTTGAACCTGGCTACATCTCTTCATCAGACTGGAGGGATCCCTTATACCAGAGGAGAGCACATTAAACAAAATTAAATGTTAGGTTAAACCAAAAAGTTCCAATTTAAAATTGTAAAATACATAGTCATAGATGAGTTTCAGTGGGTTCAATAAGCAAAGTAAATCTCCTCCATAGCAGGGACAGTGTGCACATGAAGAAAGGTGGTCAGCTATACCCCAGCTGCCTTAAAAGCTCATCAAAGAGAGGTTGGTGACTCAATGCCTTTGTTCTTCTGTAGGTGCTGTAGCAATGGGGGAGGTCCTCCTTGGCAGGGAGGTGCCAGGACAAAGGCCTGAGTGATGCACTGTGAAAACCTTTGTGGACAAAACTATATCTATGGTTATGCAAACATACCTCGCTGACTGCCCTTAAATTCCCTGCTTTCACCTGCTCTAGCTGAGGTTCTCCCACCTGGATACTATCCCAAATGGGCCAAGGGAGCAAGGACAAAGAAATTTGTGAGTCACTTCCCAGTAGGAGAAGCATCAACCCTCACACTGTAGGTGTTTATATTGATAACACAAAAGTGGCCACTGTGGGTTATTGTTGCCCACAAAAAAAAATCCTATTTAATTTCCTGACTGAGTTATAACCTGTGCCAACCAAGGTCTGGTCTGCTCATGTGACTTTTGAGCAGCTTAAACCAGAAAATTATACCAGGTTTAAGTAGAATGGCTTTCTGGCGAGACCCTGCTCCCACTGACACAAGTGCCTCTTGATTTCCATGTGGACCAAGGTACATGTCAAGGCTCAGAAAAGACAATTGTTCATGACTGGTGAAGAAATGTAGCTCCTGTAGGCCAAGACATGCCCCTGAGCTGTTGCTGTTTGTTCATGAGACACAGAGGTGCTTTCAGAAAGCAGAACTAGGGTTTGTGCAATGCACCATGTATGGCCTTTCTGCATGAGGGGGATATGGCATCTGAAGCTGAGCTGCCTTTCAAAGCCTCACCAAGCACCAGGTGCACCAAAGAAGCCAGGGCTGGCTCCTGTTTGGGGTCATTGAGCTCTCCTCGGCATTGACAAAAGTCAAGGTTTGACAAGAACACAGCTCACCCCATCCAGCACTGGTGCTGTAAGGTACAGGTATGCCTGTGGACAGATTTTGACCAAAAGAAAGAAAGAAAGAAAAAAAAAAGCTGAAAGGGTTCATGTTGATTTGGTTTCCTTTCTGAATGCTGCTAAGAGTTTTCTTATCCCTGGGTTTGTGAGCTGTCTGGATGGCCCTGGGTAGAAGCTGAGTGGAAAGGCACTGAGAGTCCTTCGCACAGTTCATTTCTCTTCACCTCTGCCCACCTTAATGTGACTAAACGGAGCCACAGCTTTTTCTGCATGGCACCTCACACATAATGAGCCACATCCTCCTCCCAGCTTTCCACTGGCTTGCTGGAGGTGCAGCAGGATGAATTAGTCCAAGTAAAACAGAGCACTTCCTGCTGAGGCGTGGTGGTGCTGTTGGGTCTATCAGTCACTTGCTATCCTAGGAAATTCATATCACCAAGGCAAGGAAAAACATCTTGTGAGCAGCTGTCATACTGGGAAGGGGAAAGAAAATGTGGCAATTTTGTAATATAACATGCTTTTTGTATTTCCTGTGCTAAAAACCTTCCCTTCTTGTTATTGCCTCGGTTCATATCACTGTTTTCTTTGATCTCCTTTCAGTTTAGGGGCTCCCTACTGTCACATTCAGCAAGTATTTCCCTAGATCTCTCTACCAAAGATTTCTTTTTTTTGGTCAAGCTTCTTCTTTGTGTTTTGGGGATTTCTTATCTGTGTCATCATGAACAAATACAGTGCAACTGATAACACTTTGTGCTATATGATGTTATTTAACAATATATTTCAAATAAATTACTGAAGAAACTAATCTTTGTTTCTCTAAACTTCTCTAAAATTTCATTTTACATTTGCATGCCACTTGGTAGAGTATACCAAAGACCTTAGGATTTAATTTCCAGCAGAGAATTCTTCTACTGTCTCTCATAAAAAGTCTTGGTGGTAGAAACAACATTATGAGATGATGAATAATGACAGGAATTCTTTGTTTATTACAATTTCTTACACTTTTAGTTCATATTGTATTTCCATCTATGTGCTAGGAAGATTTTGACCAGCCCTTGAAAAAGACAAATGACTAATATTTCATTGTGCAATGTGTTATTTATCTCTTCCAAACATAAACAATTCAAAGGATTTTAATCAACTTCATTTTAAAAAACAAGACACTCTAAAGAATTAATTTGTAGTCTATTGTTATCTGGAGATATTCAGATAGGCACAGCCTAAAGATTCAAACAGGAGACCAGGTTTGGATCTAAAATTAATTCAAAGTCCAGGGGAGTTTAGGATGTAAAGCTGTTCTTTTTGGCTAACATCTGGTGGGAACAATCCAATCCCAAAAGAATCTGAGGCTGGGAGAGAGAGAGGAAGAACTAGGTGGCAGATGCTGAAGTTGTGAGGAAGAGATGGGAAATCACTGGATCACAGGGACAATTTCAGTTTCATGCTTGATTGGATGTCTCGCATCCCTGAGAGTGTTGTCCTGTGAACACCAAGTGAGGAACTCCTGCACAAAATGTGGGTCAGGAAGGCTTCGTCTCAAGTGTCTCATATACAAAAGTTATGAAATCAGCAAGTGTGAGGTTCAAAATGTATTTATGTGTGATGTCCATCATGTATTTATACTAAGCAAGGCAATGTCACCTTAGAGAGAGCCCTCTGTTTCCAGCAGATGCTGCCAAATTAGTTTGTGTACTGAGGATCATGTGGCAATCCCTCCTCTGGAAGTGGGCATGGTACAGCCATGCCAACACAGTGCTGTGAGATAACAGGACCTGTGCCATGGACATGTACCAAATTATTTGGAGCTGGCTGAAAATCTCAGATATGTTGTTGCAGTGGCAAAACCTTAGTAAAAATGACAAAAATATCCCTAGTCCTAAGGACTCTACAGTCCTTACTGCTAGTTGTAACTAGCGGTGCTGAATAGAGTTGTATGAACAGCATTTTATTAACTTCTATAATTTTTTTTCTGTGATGTTATGGCTGTCAATATTGCAAGGAAAACCAGCTAAGGTGGTATTTTCTAGAAGTATCCTTGATATGTCCTGGTACAAAAAGGAGTGCTGGAAAGTTAAGAGTCATGGTCTGCTCCAATCCATGGTATTCCTAACCTGCACAGAGGATGTGAGGTGTGCTCCTGTGAATTTGTGATGCAGAAACCTCAGTGAGACACTCCTTTACTTAGAATTTCTAAGAGGATCAGTGGAAGAATACAGCTCCACATTTCAGCTCAAATGAGGATTGCTTTCTCCAGAGGCAAGAAACAAGTTCTGCCACTGTTCACATGTCACAGAGCCCAAGGGAACTGAGAATTGACACTCATCACATCCACTTTTTCAATTTATCTGTTGTGGCTGTGGAGTGTAATTGAAGTTGGATATTTGGGCAGGGCAAGGAAAGGAATAAGTTGCAAATGTATCCTGAAAGTATGCTGGAGTCTTGTGCATGAATCCCAGTGATCAGCAGCCTGTGGTTAGAGGAAGGGTAGGTCTGCAATCTGGCTTTTGGCTTGAGATTCTGTGGATTCAAATCCTAGTGGGCGTGAACATGCTGTGCCTGGCACTGGACAACACACAGTGAGATCCCACATGTGTGTGATGCCTTGTGATTTCTGGAGTATTGCCCATGCTGAGGAAGACTTTGTGGTCAGGCTTTTACTCGTCAGCCTTGTTTGCTGTACCTTGTCTAAATCTGGGAGGAGGAAGGTACAATAAGCGTCACAGAGGGGGTCTCACAGGGTTCCTGGGACAGCCACATTAAATGGCAAAGCAGAGTTGGTTTAGGACACTAAAATCCATCCTAGCACCTGCTTCTAAGTAAAAAGTAAAGGTGAAGAATCAATGTGTTTCACAGGTGTATGATTCATGAACACTTTAGTAACTTATCGTCCAGTACCTAACCAGTTCTCAAAAATTTCTTTGCTGCTACGGAATGATATCCAGTGATCATGGCTACAGTAGTGTAAGCATGGCAGATTTGACTTTAGTTCTTTGAAGGCTGGATGATGAAAGGAGGCGGAGAGAATGGATGACTTAACTACTGACCTATGGGGCAGGGTTCACTTGGAAGCCAGTCTTAAATCTAAAGGTCATCGACACAGTGACAGAGTCTAAATCCACCACTTTTCAAGGGTGCAATTGTATTTTTAATACAGCAGGTGCTGACAGAATTGGAGTGAAGCTGGGTGGAAGAAGCAGCTCAAAAAAGTACCTGGGTTGCAGAAAGTAGAGATTGCCCTGTGCCCAGTCAATACCTATATCTGGTTGAATTTATTCACTTTTCTTCTCTCTGTAAGCCATGGACAGCATTTTCTTTGCACTCTGAGATGGTTCAACTCTTCTCTGTAAAGAACTGAGCTTCATCACACTATATTCTCACTTCACTCCCTTTCCATATGTGCACACAAATGCACAGCCCATCCTCCACAGTTTGTTTCACTGCCTTGGATTGCAAACGCAGCAGAACACAAGAGAGGACTGCATGATAAACTTCATTTGGAGAAGAGACACCTCAGCACCAAGAGCCAGCAAGAGAGGCAAGGAGCAGCCAGTCTTTCCTGGGTACGTCTGTCCTGCTGAGTGTCAATGTCACAAAAGAGCACAAAAAAGGTTCAGGATGAAGGGCAGGAAGAAGTCAGTGAGACTCCTGTGGATCTCAGCATGGACTACACTGGGATTCAGAGGAAGTCTCTGAATTTTATGCTGGCCAGAAATACAGAGTACTCACAAGCAAAGGGAAGCAGAGGTTTCCCATGCATACATGTTTCTGCAGACAGCTTAGAGCTGGGGAAAGTCCTTACTTTTTCTGAAATTACCTTCTTTACACCTTGAAAGACAGACTCTTAGGTAGCCTAAAACCTTAATGAAAAGCTAAAGGATGACAGCATGCAGTCACGAAGTCTCCAGGGAGATGTTCTGCTTCCAACCCTGTCTGTAGACATTGATTAGCATTGATTCTCTCTTGGTGACTGTATTTGGCAAACCCTGGCAGACAGCAGTGCTCAGTCCTGGAGCTGAGAAAGGCCAAGAACAAACAATTTTAACTCTGCCTTCAGATCACAGCAGAATTGCCATGCTCTGGTACATTGATTTACAACTGACCAGAATGTAACCTATGCATTCCCTCAGCTCAAGACTTCACAGCACTAAATTCCAGCTTTAAAAAGCTTTACACTTACTGGAAAGACCTGAACTCTCAAGAGGAAACCGCAATGCCTAAAAACTCCTTGAGTGGAGGCTATCAGACCTAGTTAACCACGGGATCTCAGACCAGCTAACCATGACCTGAAATATTTTACCACCTGTAGGTTAAAAGGTATTTCAGAAGGAAGAATCTGGTCCTGCTGAGAGGCTTTGCAGTGATCTCTGTGGGATTCAATAGCAACAAGTCAGCTACCAGCAGAGAGTTCCCTACAGAGAGAGTGAGCTTGGAATATTGGACTTGCCAAGAGCACTTGGTGCTGGCACAGCCTGCTTGGGTGGGAAATATTCCCACCACTTGAAAGGGAACTAAAATAACTCAATACTATAGGGAGCTGCCCACTCTGGCTCTTCCTCCTGAGCTATGCTGCAAACATTTTTTTCCCAAATTTTCAGGCACAGAAGCGCAGCCAGCTGCTGTCTGGTGAACATGCCTAGCCACTGTGTTTGGCACAGGGCAGCCCAATCTCAAAGGCCACATTTCTGCATAGACATGTGGAATACAAAACGGTGTTCCCCAGCTCTCAGGTTTAGAAGTGAGAAAGTCATGGCAGGTAACTTCAGCAGCATAATTTTACCTGTCACTTTTGAATGGAGTAACTGAGCAGATACAAACATGTCTGTCTTTATATCTTTCTGTCTATCTATTATCTATTGAGCTATGTTACCTTTACCATCTCTTTGAAATCCATTTAACTTAAGATAACATTCAAACAAAAATGCTCTATTGGGGGTTGAGTTCTCGTGTAGAATTTTTCTTCCCATAAGTTGCCAAAGAACTGATCTCTAGGCACTTATAGATAGTTAAGAAAGACAAAAGAAGTAGCCTGGAGTGGAGAGAGGGGAGGAACACGTAGACTTCACTTCTTTTTGCTGGGAGGTGTGCTTGTAGGAAGAAGACACAGCAGGCTGAAGTTTTCAGACTTTGCGAGAGAAAATCTCTTTTTCACTGGCCCCACTGGAGCAGAGTTCAGGGTTTCCTGCCACGGTCTCTCCGTGTGTGCCCGGCAATCCTGACCCTGCCCCTGTCTGCCTGGCCGGGAGCCGCTGCAGTTCCTGCCCCCCTCGCTGTCCCTTCGCTCCTGCTCCGAGTGTTCTCCACGCCTCAGCCCGCACCCCCTGCCTGCCGGGACTCGTGCTGCAGCTCCAGCCACCGCCGGGGAGGTCCTGATCCATCTGCAGCATGCCGGGACTCTGCAGCACAGCTGCCTGTGTCGGGAACTGCACCAACGGGGAAAGGGTGCCAGCGGCAGAGGAATCTGTGCCTGTTTCCCTGGTTCTGTCTGTTCATATCATAGTTATTGTTCTGTTTTGCCTTGCTAAACACAAATAAAGAACTGTTATCCATATCCTCACATCTTCACCTGAGAGCCCCTTAATTCTAAAATTATAACAATTCGGAGAGAGCAGTTTTCTTCATTCTCCATTTCAGGAGAGGGTCCTGTTTGTCCTTAGCAATACCTGTCTTCCAAACTAAGATATGCTCAAATTTGCCTTTATAATGAAAATAATTCTTCTTTCAGACTAAAGAATAATGTAAGTGGAAAAAATGAAAACAGGACAGATTGCCAGTGAAAGCACGGAGGATGAATTAACCATGCCTGACATAACCTGGATAGACACTACACTTGCAGGGACAGACTTCTTCTCTATGACTCCTGTATTTGTCAGCTGCAGAAAACAGAGTAACATCACCTTGTTTCTCTTACATCTAACAAGTAATTCAAACTGACAATTTGGTAATTCTGAAGTAGTGTCTCCTATTAATCTCAAATATTTCCCAAAAGTACAGGCTCCTGAACGAAAACAGGCATACATTGATTATGTGTTTCTGATTATCAAGTATGTTTTCTATCTTCCTCAACAGTACAGCTGTAAGTTGCTAAAGTAAAATTTTAAAATACAAGGAAGTGAAAATACTGCTAAAATGATAGTAAAAAAAAATGTTTCTCTGCTATTTATCATAACTTCATCAGTTAAATATTTTCAGCAGCTCTCTGTGTGGTGCTGTTAAGATAAATGAAACCAAATACAGTACTTCTTGAAAACTGAAGGTTCAAGTTAGGCAGGAATTTGTCATAAATACTGCCTCAAACCTTGACTTACCCTGACATTTATGTTTCCGTTTATCCTGACTCTCTAAAGTACTGAAAAACTCTAGGGCTGGGGCTGTCCTTAAAGACTCTTGCTCTCAAGGGCTCAACTTGAAACATTTTAGGGTTGCCATGACTGCTTTTTGGGGTGTTTTCTCATAATCTCTGTCCATGCATGCTTTTAAAATACATCAAAAAGATGAGGGTGACTGGTCAGACAATTCAGCTGGAAGAACTGGTAGTGTAGAAGTAGCCTGAAGATATTTTTACAAACAGGCACCTTCAAGTAATTCAATCTCATGTTCCTGAATACACAAGCATATAGAGCCCCTAGCTGCTTTTAAAACCTAAAAATGTGGCTATGGATTTGAGTCTTGAGTCTTCTGGCAGCATTCATCTCCCAGCATGGGCAGAAAGAAGGGAATTAGGGCAGGCACTTAGGCAATAAAGCAGTTTGTTTACTACTCTTAGCAAGGGAAGTCCACCACAGAAAATGCCCAGGAACCACACCCCCACCCCAGACACATTCCCTGCCCATAAGACAGATGGCTTTTTTTCCTACCATGTTTCTTATCAGTCCCCTGCAGAAACTCTAAAAGTTTTATCTTGATAGTCCAGATTACCAAAATTATCTCTCCATGATGACTAGAAATCAAACTGTTTTTCTCTGTCAGCAAAGAATACATTCCCAGTCCAGATAGTTAAATCAACTCCTCCTCTCCTCTCTCTCCTCTCCTCTCCTCTCCTCTCCTCTCCTCCCTCTCCTCTCCTCTCCTCTCCTCTCCTCTCCTCTCCTCTCCTCTCCTCTCCTCTCCTCTCCTCTCCCTCTCCTCTCCTTCCTCCTCTCTTCCTCTCCTCTCCTCTCCTCTCCTCCTCTCCTCTCCTCTCCTCTCCCTCTCCTCTCCTCCTCTCCTCTCTCTCCTCTCCTCTCCTCTCCTCTCCTCTCCTCTCCTCTCCTCTCCCCCTCCTCTCCTCGTCAGTGTCCTTACCCTCCCCCCAACTAATTCCTATTATTAATACCATCTAAGAGTCCTTAGTGAGAAGAGGATCCGCTTGCTATGCAGGTGCAAGTTTTCAGCACCACAGCACAACAGCAAGGCCACCCGCTCTGCCCTCCTCAGGGCTTCTCTTTGTGAGCCACTTTATCTTTTCTTCCTTTTCAGCTCTGCGCTGAACAACCCCATGCAGATAATCTGATTATGCTAATTTGTACTTCATGAACCCAAAGTAAGGGGATCTGCGGAGGGTGAGCTGGGCTGGGGATAAGGGTGGTGAGAGCAGGAGAGAGGTTTGGGAGGGGGTGCACAGACAATGGGTTCAAGTAATTTAACAAAAAAAGCCGTCTGTATGGCCAAACAAAGCGCACTCTGGGTAACCCCTTGCTGCTCTTGACAATTTAGAGTGTCCCAAACTGGCCTGTGCCACTGAGCAGAAAAGGGAACATGGAGAATATACAATGAAGGGGCACAATGAGAAGTCTGTTTCCTGTTGAATGTTGCTTTTTTTTTCTCTCCTTGACTAATCCTTCCCAGAATCTAGTAGTTGAAGTATGGTCCACAAATTGTTTGTCAGATTGTAGCTATGACACTAGACAGCTTTTGATCACACACACCCTCCTCTGTCCAATTAGACTGACAATGCACTTGAAATTTATGGAATAATGGGCAGTGACTTTGTGGACACTAGCTCACAACTCTCAGTTTTGACTCGTCCCTCTTCAGGAGCTGACAGAATCCTAGCTTGATTTTACATTGTCTTTGCTGCAGATGGAACTGTAGAGGAAACAACCCTGAGAAAAAATATATAAAGGGTATGGAAAAAACCTATTTTCAAGATTAAAGCAATCACAAAACTGTTTGCATTGGCAGGGACCTCCTGAGATCATCTGTTCTAAGGCTCCTGCTTGAGCCATGTCACCTAGAGATTTTGCCCAGGACTGTGCCAAGTCAAGTATCTCCACAGATCCTTTGCTATTGCGAGGGAAAATGGGAGATGGAAGGAAGAGAGTTGCTCTGCACGCTGCCTTAAATATGATGGCTCCTCTTTCTCATGCAGAACAAAATACTTTTCAGTCCTGCAACAGTAAGCAGAATACCTCTGGACACCATTTTATGAAAGCAAACGGAGGAGGAAAAATGGCTATCCTGAAGCTGTCGTCTCAGGTCCAATCTTGGGTTCAGTTGCATTTGCATTAGGGTATTACATGAAATTTACCTGATAGAGTAGAAAACATGCAATATCTTGCCAGCTTTGCTCTTCTTTATTTGAGATCTCATTTGCTGAATGTGTAGCGCATTACAAGGCACATATCAGTATTTAACAAAATTAGCTCTAAATAACACTGTGAATAGAGGGACTCAGCAAAGGAGCAGAAAAAAGGTGTCAGAAGCATAAGATTATCATGTTAAATGCAAGTATAAAGAGTATTTTGAAATTGTCTGATGTTGATGGAAGCATCTACATTCACTGTATGCATGGTAATGCACTTTGCTTTTCTCTCTTTTCCCCAGGAAACAGGGAAGCTTATCAGATGTGATCCAAATGAAACAGTATTTTTATGAGTTATGTAACAATTTGGGCTTTTGCCCTAGTGATACATGTAACACAGAAAAGCCTGTGAATGCAAGTAGGACTTAACTGCATTTAACTGCATGGGAATAGTTTGAGGCCTGGTCATTTGCACTGTTTGAGATCATGTATCTTTTTCTACCCTTCCACAAAAGCTCTTGGGTGAGGCCAGACTGGCAAGGATTTGACAAAGCAGATAAACTGAGTGAGTAGCACAATCTTGAGGAAAAGGTCTTGTTCTGTCCCCTCATTTTTCTCCTGACCTGAGAGATGACCTGCCCCAGACCACTGCTTTTCCTAGCTTTTTTTAATAGAGATACAGTAAGCAAGGATGTTTATTTTGCCATATATATACAGGGAGTTTAATGCAATGGGCTTTAGACTCATTTGAAACTATTTAGTATTGTGACATATGATGTTAATATATAACAAGAATATGTGAAGAATGTATTGCCAGCTGTGACTGATTACAACCTTGAAACTATCTAGCAGTGACTATTATTGACATGTGTTTTTCCAGAAAAAGAAAATCCTGAGCAGTTAGATGAAGCAGGCCCACAAGTGTTGCATTACCTACAGTGATGAAAGGCACAGTAGGTGTATTGAGCACCCAGTCCAGGGAATCGTGTAGCTACAGAGAGTACAGGGAGGCTGTTCAGTATTTGTTGGAGCTGAACCACAAGTCAATACAGTCAATGAAAGCTCACCCAGGGGACATTACAGGACAGTAACAGTACAGCACTCCTGCATGCCACTGCTGAGGGAAAGTCATGACTGCAGGGAAAGGTATCCTTTGAACCTTGGTTGGATCAACAGAGGGTTGGAGCTTGTCTCAGTCCATTCAACTAATCAGCAAGTGATAGATCTAATGATGCAGTAGAGAGATAAGCAAGATAATAAGAGATAAACTCCACTCCCTATATCAGCTCCTTTCAAAAAGAAAACTGTAAAGGAACAAGATATGCTAAGGAGAGGTCTAGCAGCCAAGATCCTAACTTTTGTTATACTGAATTCAACTCTATGTGAAATCAGGACTGAGTTTACTACTGCAATAAAGATACAAAATACTGGAGTATTTATTTTATGGACATACAAACTCCTTTTGTTTACATCCATAGCCTGAGGCAAACACTTTTGCCTTCTAGTGTTTCCATGACCTAAGGGTAGAACACCAGGGAGCTCCTGGGTAGAGCCAGTGGAGTTGGCTACAGCTGCTACAGTCCTAGGTTTCACCTAGGTATGAACACAGTGCTTCTGCTTCAAATGCTGTACGAGAAATTTTAAATGGATCCTTAAATACTTGTGAGAATCTAATCTGGTGTGAGGGAGGATGGATCTGAGGTGGATGTAAGTCAAACAACACTGCTGCTCAGTTTAAAAAAATGTTATTTTTGCACTTTGCAATTTAGATTGGCACTAACCAGCATGCAAGGAAAATAAACCAGAGTGATGTTGTCTTAGGAGAAAGTTGGCCATCAGAACTTCCTATGATTTATTTTCTCAATTTTATTTCAGAAAATTTGAAAAGAGACAGGACCTGACCTTCTGTAGTAAAACTGGAGAACAAGGAGGGTAACCGGAGTGACAAAGCTGGAAGGTGCAGAAAGGTAAAGGTGAGGCCTGAGTACATGAGTATTGATTGCAGGCATGCACAAGTAAGGTGGCAAGAGTGGAATGAATAGCCAGATTCTCAGAGATAGCCAGGAGACTGACAGGTGTATTAAGCTATGAGTAAATGCTGAGGATGGCATGGAGAAAGCAAGAAAACCAGACAAGCTGTGGGGAGTGACATTGAAAGAAATATGCAGTGTTAATGAGTATATGGTGCTGGTGAGAGAGAAAGAGAGGAGAATGTATTAGAAGATCAAAGTAGGCAGCTTGATAGGGATAAAAGACTATCGGAAAACAAGGAAACAATAAAACGGTGGAGCAGAGCAAGAACTTGTTTGGAAGGAGACAGATAACAGTATGGCACATGATTACAAATCACAAACATGGCAGCATGAGAGAAGACAGTGAAAATGTCCATTTCCATATTGTGATGAAGATTACTATTTTCACCTGACTTGATTTTGATGCACAGACTTGAGTTTGAGAGATCCTCTTAGAGGATTAAAAAACTTGACCTAATAATTCCTAAAAAGAGATTATTTGTAATTTCTTAATTTGGGGATGAAGAGTAAGAGCTTTGAGGCATACTGATGAAATATACAAAAAAGTTGTCCTCCTCTTTTTCTCCTAAGGCACCATTTCTGAACTCCAGGCCACTGCCTGTAGGACCCCAACAAACATTACAAAATAAAACACTAAATAAACATATCCCACAATAAGCAGCAAATACCCACAATAAGCAGCAAATACAACCTAATATTCACCACCTATACTTCCATGCTAAGTACATAGACCTTTTTTTTTTAAACACAAAATTAGCACAGCCTTGCTGAAAAGTACTCTGAATAATGTGCAAGTTGAGTAAACTATTCAGCAGGTGTTTACAGTGGGGTTTTTTTAAGGTCAGGATAACACTCCTTGGGGAAGAGAGTCAGTCAGGCTTTTGCTTTGATTTCACTTTGAGCTTCCCTGTCATACAACACAGCATTCCATCTTTAAAATTCTTATATGCACACCATGCTCATCACTGGCCTGCTCCCAATAAATGAAGGAAGGGGCATCTCTTCTTCCAGTTTAAAATCAGCAACACACACAAAAAATTCTTATATGCACACCATGCTCATCACTGGCCTGCTCCCAATAAATGAAGGAAGGGGCATCTCTTCTTCCAGTTTAAAATCAGCAACACACACAAAAAATTCTTATATGCACACCATGCTCATCACTGGCCTGCTCCCAATAAATGAAGGAAGGGGCATCTCTTCTTCCAGTTTAAAATCAGCAACACACACAAAAAATTCTTATACACACGCACACATACACAGAGACAGGTGTACCTATCTTATGCCATCAGCTCACACTGCTACAGTTCTCTCAACATCTCTATACTTCGCTCAAGGAAGAACACGATTATTTCCGGGCTTTTATCTCCTGCTGTATTTAAATTATTGCTGACATATCCAGGACAGCTGGAAAACTGACCAAATTTGAAGTTTCCTTATTTGTTACTCTTTTTTTACATAGACTGTGTTCTGTGGTCTGATTTCTCTCTGGTGGCTTCCTCTGTTCTCTGCTCTGCTAAGATGCTACCCTGAACACACAGGAATCTCTCCCTGGTCACCAGAAATCTTAGAGAAACTGATGCTCTTATTTCCTGCTGGAGCTGGAGGTAGAAAACTCACCAAAATGTCTTTCTTGTTTAACTTGAGGTGGTTAACCTGCTTTCCCACCTCACTGCTATGAGATCCACCTCCACACCAGCTACCTCTGCGTTTTTTAATCCCAGTCACCAACCCACCCTCTCACTCTCCCACCAGGGGGACTGGGGAGAGGATTGGAAGGGTAAAAATTCACAGGTTGGGATAACAACAGTTTAATAGGGAAAGCAAGAGCTGCTCACACAAGCAAAGCCAAACAAGGAATGAATTCCCTGCTTCCCACGGCTGGGCAGGTGTTCAGCCATTCCAGCAAAGCAGGGTCCCACTGCTCATCACAGAGACTTGGGAGGACAAATGCCATCATGTCCTGCCTTCCTTTCCCCCCCACTTGATACACTGAGCATGATGTCACATGGTCTGGAACATCCCTGGGATCACCTGGGGTCATCTGTCCTGGCTGGGTCTCCAGCATGAGGAGAAGCAAAGGCCTTGGCTCTGTGCAAACCCTGCTCAGCAACAACAAAAACATCTCTGTATCATCACCCCAGAGTTCAGCACAAATCCAAAACACAGACCCACACCAGCTTCCAGGAAGGAAATTAACTTTATCCCAGCACAAACCAGCTCAACTCTGCTTTGGAGAGCAACTTCAGGTGCAGTGACAGGACAGTATTGTGTATTTGTGGACCTAACTAAAAATTGAAAGTTCAGGCAGGTATTGCTGATCTGCTGCAAAATAGCACCAGTAGAGGTATCACTGCTAGCATGTTAAATAATTTGGGTATATCTACACAAGTTGCAGGCACAGTGGCGGCTGCAGTGCAGATGCTGCTTGCCCAAATTGCAACTTTTTTTTTGTGTCACTGTAGGTTTCTTGTGGTCACTGCCATTTTATTTCCCTCCCTCGCCTTCTGTGATCACATACGAGATCGTCTGAGCAATTTCCACTGCCTAGCAATGAAACGGATGCCACTCGGTGGGAATAAACCAGTACTGCAAGGAGTGAAAAAGACTACATCGTTTTAAATCCCGTCAGTAGCTCCGTGGCTGCTGCTGCACAGACACAGAGTTGTGCTCAGGGAGAAACAAAATTATGCCGAACTGATTTCTGCCACAGAATGCAGCTTACTAATGCATTATATATTATTGCCTATGAACTGGGTCAAGTCGATATTTTATTCTAGAAAACTAACTCTGGTTTCTGAGTCTGCACACAAGCATGACAGAAAATAAGAATTAGATTTGTTAATGACAAGGCTAGTAAGAGATCACTTGGACTATATTAGGATCTCTTCATATAGATGAAATGAAGATGGAAATAGCCAAGAAATAGAAATGAGCTGCATGCACATGGGTCAGTTCTCAGGGAGCAAATGAGTCACTGGATGCACAGAAAGGAAGAGACATTGAGGACAGGAAGTTATTCTGTGAATATGGTACTGAGAAAAGGCAAATCAATGAAAATAATAGCTGGTTATTCATAGCAAGCTGAAATTATTCTGGGAAAAGTTCAAGTGTTTGCTATGTTGAGTGGCATAAGCTTTTTCCCCAGAATGATACTACAATTTCAGTTATTTCTTGAAAATCAGGGAAAACTTAGTAGAGAAAATCAGCCAAAAATTCACAAACTAGTAAACTTCATCTCCAGAGCAGGAAAAAAGAGGTTAATATGCAGAAAAGATGAGAATAACAAATGTTAACAGTGTTCCATCAAGAACAGTGCCAAATTTAGTGCACTTTGGCTTCAGGGTGACAAAACTGTAGCTTTCCAGTGCCTGACGGGAAACTGTCAGAAAATTGGAGAGGCTGTTTATGAGGGCATGTAGTGAGAGGACAAGGGGAGAATGTCTTCATACTGAAAGAATATAGATTTAGATTAGATATGAAGAAGAAATTCTTCCTTGTGAAGGTGGCGAGGCCCTGGCACAGTTTGCCCAGAAAAGCTGTGGCTGCCCCATTCCTTTGCAGGTGTCCAAGGCCAGGCTGGATGGAGCTTGGATAAACTGGGAATAGCAGAAGGTGTCCCTGCCCATGAATCATCTTTAAGATCCCCTCCAACCTCAATCACCCTGATTACATGATTTCCTACAGATCCTTCGAGTAAGTTGGTCTGGTGAACAAAGAAAAAGCAGATGTCACGTATCTTGGGAGTTAGCAGATCTCTGAAAATATTTCACTTGGGTAGTTCTCAAGCAAACTAGCTTCGCTGAAAATATTGTGGGATTGGTGCAACACTGGATACAGATCTTTAGGGAGGCAAAGTTAGCAATGGCTTTCACTATCAAAATGGATGTAAAGATGCATTAAAACGCTTTGCCGAGCTCTGACAGGATCTGGTGTACATTACTACCCTCAGTAACTGATGAACAGAAGGTATCAACCTGGGAGAAACCACGTGTGGAACCGACCGTACACATAGGTAATACTAAATATTCTTGACGAGCTTCAGAAATCAACAAAGACAAAAAAACAAAGAGGGGAAGTGTAATGACCTGTGCACGAGGTGCGCAGGCAAACAGCACTAACGCAGGAAGGGCTCTGACGGAGGAGGCCACAACAGACCTCAAAACGCGCACGGAGCAGGACTATCAAGATTTTTACCAAAAAAAGGCAAAAAACACGCACACCAGGCCCGCCGGCGAGCGGAGCGGCGCGGCCGCGGGCGGGGCCGGCCCGTGAGGCGCCGCGCCCGCCCCGCCTCTCGCCGACGGCGGCCGGGAGCGGCCAAGCCGCGTCCCGAGGGCGCTCCCGCCTCTCCCGTCCCGGGCGGCCGCTCCGGGAGCTCCGCGCCTGGCTATGGAGCTGTGGCAGGTGCCGCTGAGCTTCTCCCGCCTCCGCATGTTCCCTTTCTTCGACCTGGCGCATTATGTCGCCTCTGTCCTGGCGCTGAAGGAGCAGCGGGGTGAGCGGGGCGAGACGGGACGGGGCGGACACCCCACACCCCCATCCCACCCCCGGTGTTCCCCCGTGTCGCCCCGGCCCTGCGCCACGGGTGTCGCAGCCCTGGCAGGGCAGGCGGAGGTTGGGGCCCCGAGGGGAGCCGCCGTCCCGGTTACTCCATGGCCATGCAAACGCGATTGTCTACCGCCTGCATTAGCCCGTCTGTCCGTAAGCGATGTCTCGCTGCCCGCAACACTCAGCCAAGCTTTTCTCGCTTTCCAGAACTTAAGAGGCGGTGGCGAAATCAGCCAAGAGTTTTGCTGGAAGCCTTTTGATTTTTTATTCAGTTATTTGTTTCAGTTTTAAAGTCTCAGGAGTAAAAGGGATGAGGCCCCTCGAAGTTAGGTTTGTGGGTGTAGAGAAGGCGTGTGTAACACAGGCCAGTATCTGTCTGCCCAGAATTGCAGCTGAGATTAGAGATACGAGACTTTACATCCTTCACGCACTGTATTCGTGTGGGGCGGTGTTAAGGTGGTTCTGCCATGTAGGAAACAGCTCAGGACTCTCATGGGTAGGTCCTGTGCCAGTGGCTTGTCAGCTTTGTAGCCCATTGATTGTAAAGTGAATGTAGTAAAGCTTTCCAATTCCACTAATGAGGTTTTGTATGAGAGCATATCGTGGCATTTAAGTCTCTGCATGCTCTCTTCCTGAAAATTTTTCACACCGTGGCTGTTAACCCCAAGCCTGATTTTTGTTTTGTCTTTGGTTGTTTTTTTTTTTTTTGTTTTTTTTTTTTTTTTCTGTCGCAGATGTAGACACTGGCCTTGTTTCAATGTTTAGAATTCAGCTAATTGTGGTGCGGGTTTAGTTGTGTTACTGTGCATCCCAGGTGATAACTGTGTAGGAAACTGAGCTGGCTTTTGGGATTATAGTGCAAATTTGGGAGCTGCTGCTTGCCTCAGATTTCTAGGGCTCTGCACTGTTTGTTTAGTGAGAGCTTGTTCTTTGGTCTTCCTAAGTGTTCCAAGATGAATTTTGACCTTCTGCTGAGGAAACGCACTTAACAGACTGTGAAGACTGGTGTAAAGTGTGCATGTATTCTAGAATCTTCACCAAACTTTGTTTGTTCCGCTAACATTTTTAACAGTTGCTGCGCTGTGGCATTGTGTAATGTGTCTGTTCCATTTAAAAAGGGACTTTCTGACATTATCATGCAATACCTTTAAACTTTCCTCTGGAAGGGACACACCTAAAGACCCAGTATGAGAGGCCTCTGGTTCATATCAGCATAGTTTTAGTGAGACAACACTTATGGATAGTGAAGTTGCTGTCTGGTCAGATCCATGCTCCTATTTTTTTTTACCTTCTCAGTTTAGTAGCTGGTAGTTTAGAACTCCTGAGTATATTTTATAATACTTGGAATTAATAACTGTAATCCAGGTGACTGCCTGTTGGCCTGTTTCTCACTTCCCAAGTGGTTTAACTGACTATTAAATCATAACAGAAATAGCAGTTATTATGAATACTCAGTATGGATATATTATTGTTGATTAACGCTGTCTAGGCTTTCTTTTTTGGAAACTTACACTAGCTATATTTGACAGGGAAATAACAGGATAGCCTTGAGTGCCTGGTGATATAAGAAGTATGTGGTCAAGTTACAACCACATTTATTTTATCCCAGATTACTGTCTCATTAAAATACCAACCTACCTCCACTGCTTAAAATCAGATTCAGTGTGGGCGTTTGGATCATGGATGTGTGCACATTAACTGGGACTTTTCCAATTATCCTAGCCAGGCTTTCTTGTTTGCTTGTGACTGGCAAACTACAGCAGTGACAACCAACTTGTTGCTTTCTGCGTGTTTTAAAAGAAGAGTTCATAATTAGTGCTTTTAGGATGGCTTAGGAGTTGGTTGGTTGTAACTCCAGCCACTTGTAGGACTGGCAATTTTCTTTTTTAGGGATGAAGGAACAACAAAAGCATTTGTTGGTTGAGGATGTGTCATATTCAGTTTGTTCCTGACATTTTTCTATGATGTGTTTCTGGTGATTTGAAGAGAAATAATTTCTTCAGCATAGTTTTGCTCTGTTAAGTCTGACTGTATAAATCCTTTATCTTAACTAATGATATTGTATATGGTTGAATGGGGTACTATAAAAAACCATCTATGAATCCTCTTAGTTTGCTTGCTGGATGTGTATGTAGTATGCATTATTGCCAGTTTGGAACATGCTGGAAAATTGAAAGCAGATATAATCCTAGTGACAGAAATAGTTAGTTGGTAAGAGGGATTTTTGGTGTGTTTTTAATGTTTGTGTGTTTTCATTTGTTTGTGGGTTTTTTTGTTTGTTTGTTTTTTTAATGTTACGGTTGTTCAGGAACAATATTTTAAACTGTATTCAAAACTAGTCCTTGTGTTTTGAAACCTTTCCTTTCTGAAGTGTACATCTGCAGGACTAGGGGCCTTCTGGCAGATCCACCATTGTGTGGTTGTGTGACGCCTCATTAATTTTAGAGGATGCATCAGAGGACAAATATAAATGACTGCTTTGTGTTAAAACATGACCTACTTAAAACTGAATTTGTCTTCTGAAAGGCTACACCTCAGTCATAATTTAGGTAACAATGCTAAGATGATCTTTAAATTAGTATTGATGTTTTTTTTGCCTCATTGCCTTCTGTATTGGATACATTCCTTGTTAGAAAGCAGGTATGAATTGTTAAAAACTGGCATTTGAGCCATTTCTCGTGCTGACCAACAGAAAAATCTTGAAGTGCAATAGAGTTTCCAGCTTCTTGACCTTTTACTTGTAAAATGAAGAGATTTACCTGCATTGTTGTGCTTACTGGTAGGGGACAATCTGGATGTGCCCTCAAAACTGAAAACCACTTGCTGCTAGTTGTGGGGAAAAGAAAGTGTGGAGAAGCTGGTGATTGTTGGAAGGCAGGAGAATGGATTTGAAGAGTGAACAGAAGCCTAATTTAAAACCACTCCAAAAGTACTAAACACAAACCATTAATATTTTGCAAGTGTCTTACCTGGAGCACCAGATACTGCAGTTTGAAAAATAAATTACAAAATAGTTAAAAGTAAAAGAGATGTTATTTTGAATTCAGGTATTCTGTAATGCTTAGGAGTGGTTATTTTTGTAAATTGGCTGTTACATGGGCATTTAGACAGTGGTGCAATACTTGATATCTATGCCAGCACTAAAACTGGAACAGCCATGTTAATATATTTCATGAACTGTATTGAGTGCTGTATTCTTTTTTAACTGTTTGAGCTTCTCATCTTGGGTAAGAAGCTTCTTTTCTGACAGAAATGCCTGATAAACCAAAGCTTCTACTCTGAAATGGAAACAGATGTCAAATTTCATTTTGGGGTAGACAGTAATGCTTTTGTGAACTTCAGCCTTTGGACTACAGAAAACTAATCTTGTTCAGGCAAACAGCACTCAGAACCAGTTTAAAGGGGAAGCTTTGGCAACATTGAACTTTTAAAGTGTAAGGAAATGGTCAAAACAACTGCTTGATGATATTTCTAGCTTTGGTAAAATGTTGTTTTTCCTCTGAAAATGGTTAATTCTTCCCATTACTTCCAGTATAATATTTTAATATTAAGTACTCTTTTTTGGCATAGTTCACTTGCATTTTAAAAGGATAGTTCATTTTAAAGATAATGAAATAAACAAAACTGTCAACCTTTTAATAATGAAGGAAACTTACATTTATTATTATATTCAAGGTAACCTTTTTCCTCTCTTCAAGAGTGCAGGTGAAAATGATTTAATAATTATCTTGGATGCCATTTTCATTTTGGCCAGCCATCACAGCAGGGTATTAGGAGGAAAGAAGGGAAAACAGTTACTTTGAATTCTTGGAACACTCAAAAGCAGAAATGGAATTCCTAGAATAACCCTCCAAATGTTAGCAATCCTGTTTAGATAAGCCACTTAGGTGTTTTTAATACAAATTTGAAAGCAAGTGTGTCCCTGTGTCAGGCTGTTAACAATAAGACCTTGCTGCCATGCTCTGAAAGCTTTTTCTTCTTGGTACCCAGATATAATAAACTAATACACAAAAGATTTTCAGAGAACATTTTGTCAACCTTTCATTTCTGTCTAGGAGGTGTAAGTTAAAGTCACCGTATCCTGAGGTTTGTATTTGTGGAAAATTTTTCTGTGAGAGCCTGCCAATTGCTGAAGGATTTTTCATTACCTGAAGGAACTAAATTGAAAAATACTGACCTTTAAAACATGATGTTATTCTCCAGTTTTCATTTCTGTTTATGCAGGATTTTTTTTTTCTCCACAGGAGTTGTGGAAGTATCAATCCAAAGTCCACTGGCCTGCTGGTTTAGTGCAATGCTTTATTGCTTTGGGGTTCAGTTTTGTCTTCGTTGATGCTTGGTGAACCTCCAGTAGCATTTCTGGCAAAGACTATAAATGTACTACTGGCATCCTCAGTCTGGTAAGCAATCACAATTGGGTAAGATGAGTGATACTGGCTCTAAGGAGTTTATATTTTGCAAACTGATACTGTACCATCAAGGTTGCATGTAAATCAGAATTTTTACTTAAAGGTGTTGTGGATTTGGATGCTGTCTCTTTATCTAGAGGGTCGCTGCAGCTGTTATGATCCTGTTCTCTGGGTATAGAGAGCAACTCTTACAGCCTGTTGTATAACAAAATGCTCTGTTGCTAGATTAGACTTTCCTTAGGTTTTTATAGTATTCCTGGTCAAACAGCTGCAAACATTACTTTTTAACAAAGTTAATTCAGTTGCTGATTTGCTGAACATAGGTGTGTCATAAACGGAGTCAACTTTTTCAAAAGTAGCTCTTGATGACCAGAACCTGGCTAATATAAACATTTTGGACTTTCCTGTAACTGAGGTTTCAAGACACATCTTTCCTCCAGTTCCTACTACCAGACACATGTTTTTTTCTTTTCTGTATTTCATTCCTTCCCAAATGTGTGGGTGTTGTGGTGGAAGACAGTAGTGAGCTGAATTGTATGATTGAATCAAGTATGAGGCAATTTGGTCTGTTTTGGAGTTTAAAAAAAATAGTTCTGGAGTTATTTTCATATAAATGCAGCCTTCCAGTGGAGGTCATTTGTTCCAGAAAATGATCTATAAAGAAAAGTTCAAACTTAACAAAAATTATGAGCAGCAGTGGGGTTTTGAATTTAGAAAGCTCAATCACTATATTTGGATAATCTGGCCTGCTTAAAATCCTTTAGTTCCACTAGCCCCATAAGTTTTACAATTGCAAATTCTTTAAAGTGAAGCAAATGTTTCTGTCTGTCCGGATATATGTATTAGTTTTATGATCTTTGTGTTGCAATAGAAGATGACATTAAATTTAGACAAACGGGTGAAATTAATAATTTGTATTATTAGTGAACTATTAACAGAGATTACAGAACCTGCCTGTCCTGTGGTCTCTTAGTCTGATGCGGGCACTTGTTTTATCAAGTGACACGAGCTAGGACTACACTCAAAGAGAACAGGATTTCTGTTTAACTTACTGTGGTCAAATGTGTTTTGCTGCGCACAAATTAAACGAGGTTTTAGTGAGGAGCTGTGGAAGTTACGAAATGTTTTAAGCTTCCAGTTTTACAAAGTTCCCTGTTCCTGAGTGTAATGACCTTAATTCCTGGTCCCAGATCATGCGAAATGAAATCCCCCAAGCCACACTTGGAACTGAAGAGTGAGTGGAGTTCTAGTGGGCTTGAGGAATGCTCCTAAATAGTCTGTAGGACAGCGGCATCTACTGTTAGCAGAGATTACAGGCAGGAATGCTGTGGTTGGCCTTCAGCGCCAGACTCAGTCCTGTCACCCGTGCTTCAGGGTCCTAAACTCACATTCTGCAGGTCTAAATTCTGATGTGAGTTGTCTGGTGAGTAGGTGGCTTAAATGGCTTTTTGCAGTAGCCTCTAAAATACATCCTCTCTCTACATCTTTGGCTTCATATCAGCTGAAGCCTGGTTGCATAGAGGCATCTGACTTTACAAGAAGAGATAACAGGAAAGGTCTCAGAAATTCCTGGTAGGCAAGATTGAGATCAAAAACCTTAAAGCAAAGGGGCAGTGTCTTTTTTTTTTTTTTTTTTTTTTTTTTTTTTTTTTTAAGAAAACAAAAAGTTATCTTTCTTTTTAAATGCTTTATCTGCTCCTGTACAATTATTACTCTTACTCCTGTGTTGAAATAATCTGCTTAAGATAATTTAATTAAGATACTTAATCTCGATTGGATTTTTTGTGAATGTCTCAGTAAGAACTGAATTTTGTTTATTATTGAAGAGATACAGTAAAGCACTACGTAATCTAATCTTTTAACAGTTACTGTCACTTAGGATTTGACTGATAGTCATCTTTACTTGGTTTTTAAAGCAAGTTGATCAAAGATATTTTGAGTAGTGTTCTTTCAGTGCTTTGAATAAAGAAATGTGCTTGTAATTCGCAAGGTGGAAAAGCTAGAATTGGTGAGTACTAAGATGTTAAATGTGTTTTAAAATAGCCATGCATTTCATCTAGCATGACACTGACTAGTGGAGGCATTCTCGATGAAGTTATGTAATTCCAGGTACCTACAGTCTGGACGCACAATGTCAGCATTTAATTTACTACCCTGTTGTAATCCTACTGAAAAAAAAAAATCCCAAACAAAAACCGAAACCAAATAAACTCCCAACAGCGAACTAAGCAAAAAATAACTCACAAAATAAACTCAAACCACCAAAGTCAATCAGATACCACTTTAATAATTTGAATTATAAAAATGGGGTATGTAAGGTGTAGAACAATTGAAAAAATGTATAGCTGTTTCACATGGACTTTAATAGATTCTTCTCTGGGACAATGAGGCAGTAGTGTTTTGTTTTGATACAGAAGCTCAGGTGTGCTCAGAAGCTTTTCAGATAAGTTCTCAGATGTGTACCACGAGACTTTGAGTTGTCACTAGTGTATCAGGCGTTGCTAGTCACATTGCAAAAATACCTTTAAAGATTATGAAAAGATAATTCCTTAGCAAAAATGTGGCTTATGTTTTTTTTCTGATTATTTTCAGGTATCTAGTGTTTTACTGCCCAGAAGACATATTCTACCGTTGCTTTTCCTTTCTGCCTCTTCGTCTTCTGGTGGCAGGAATGAAGGAAGTGACAAGAACTTGGAAGATCACAGATGGCATTGCACACGCGGACATTGTCTACAAAGATGCCTGGCTTGTCATGATAGCTGTGGGCTGGGCCAGAGGTAATGTGTACAGCATCTTGTTTTGAGGGTTTGGGGTTTTTGGTGTGGTGTTCAAATGTCTAGCCCCTCAGCAGAACTGTAGCACTGTCCTTGCTGTACTGGGCATGGTAGTCCTGATGCAATCTGATGTCCCCTCAAGGAAAAGGCCTGTGCTGCAGGTTTTCTGCCTGAATTAAGGACTCAGTCAAGTCATTAAAGGACTTTGAGGAAAGTTCCCTTCAGAAGGTGTTATGAGAGTTTGTAGGATGGGCAGATGATGACAATAAAGAAGTAAATCATCTGTGTAGCTGTTGCTGAACTTCCCAACTGCATCATTGCCTCAAAGCTGTGTCCTTGCATGAGACTGAAGAAAACTGGTTATCTTAGGTTTTTGGGTTGTAACCATTACGTGGTTTTAAAGAAGGGAATGACCATTCTTACCTGCCTGCCATTTGGAACTCTGTAAACCACCTTCCTGACAGCTGTATTTGCAGCTGTACCACCTGGGTCACTTCAGAAAGTAGTTGTGCAGCTCTTGTTTCTGCTTGATTCTGTGCTGCTGTGGAAAGCCACAGGTGTGAATGTGATGATTGCATCAGTTCAGATACTGTCACTTAGAGGCAGACCTGAGGTTCATGCTGAGTATCTCAACCTCTGAGGTTTCTTGGCTGTTGTTTGAGTCTTGTTTGCATCAAAGGTTGTATTAAGTCTTTTTAAGTCTGGGCTTTGTTGCCACATTTAGAACCTGGTGTCATGAGTTTTTCTGTGGGCAATGGCATAGCAGTGGTAGCAGTCAGTGGAAACTTACCATAAATCTCTGCAATTTCAGGTGCTGGTGGTGGCCTAATTTCCAATTTTGAGCAGCTGGTGAGAGGAGTGTGGAAACCTGAACACAATGAGCTCCTGCAGATGTCCTAGTAAGTTTTTTTTAAAAACTGCAAGAGGTTAGCTGTTGTTTTGCTAACTCCTTGTCTTGATGCTTACTTTCAGTGGTTGAGGGAAAAAATAAAAAAAAAAAAAAAAAAAAAAAAAGCAAGCTCAAAAAGCATTAGGTCATATTTGTACTCTGTTTTAGTGTCTATCCTTTAGAAAGATGGGACAGTGGTCTTTGGGACTTTTAGAAGGTGTTTTAGTAATTTTATGTTCACAGCCCAAGAGCTGCAAATGGGAAGAAAAGTCACCAAAACTTCTCAGAAAGTAGTAAAGACCTAGTGGGGAGTTGCTAGAAAGCAGTATTGGCTCAGTTTGTCTTACAGGGACATGGTCTTCTTCCAAAAGGAAAGTACAGTGGTACTAGAAATACACAAGTGAATTTTGGTGTATGTTCCGAACATCACTAAGATGGTTTCCTTTGAACACTGTCACTCTTATTTTTGCTGCCAGTGCTATTTTCCTCCAAAGACATCAATTATTTGAGAATGTACAAATTGGTTATTCAGTATAGCAGAAATGACCTGCAAGATGGGAAAAGTAACTTCTCTTGCAGAAGCAAAGAATGAGAAATATTACATGCCTCCTGGTTTTCTCTGTAAAATGAGAATTGAAACAGGCTGGAAAGCCACAAGCTATTATTGTAAGTCAAGATAAGGTCACTGTGATAATTTCCTAAAATTCTTTTGATCTTTCCCAGGTTAGTCAGGTCTTTAAAAATAATAATTTTATTTTTTTAGAAAAGCTGTCTTGCTTTTCAGCACTTTCACTCCAAGACACAGACTAACAGGGGAGTCATTTTTAGCCTTCTCTTTGGCAATATTTCAACTTTTTGTGGATTGTGTTAGTTGTTAGTTAAACTTTTTCTGAAATACTAAGTATTTAGAATTAGTTTTTGTCTTGTCAATGCCTAAATGGCAGTTTTGAAAGTAAACTTCCAAAAGAAAAGGTGACTGTCAAAAATAACACTGTAGACACAAATAAAACTGTCTTTACAGGTACAACAGCAGAGCAATGCTTACTGATTGGCATCACTTGCATATATTCTCCTTCTCCACTGTGGGTATGGCTTAAAGTAACTCAAAGATTTTAGAAGTTTTGTTTATGTATAAGTCTTAAGAGCATTAAGTTGAACTAAGTTACAGAGTTAAATGCATCAAACATCCTGCAAACGGATGAGATGCCTGTGTACACAGGGTTGTTTTTTGGGCTTCATGAGCAGAAGTTGATGCAGTTTTTTGGTTACTGAAAAGACAGGGAAGAACAGTTCTACAGGAGATGCTCTGTGATAACAGGAATGTCACCTGTATATGTCACATACAGATTAAGAAATACACAGAATTCTGGATAATTGACCATAGATCTCTTGCTTTCTGCCTGCATGCCTGGGAAGGGATTTAGTACCACAACAAAGATTGCTGTAAACTAGAAATAGATTCGATATCTTTGCATGCCTCAGGTCAGCACAGCTGTGTTGCCAAAACCTGGTAACACAGGCCTGGCTTCCAGTCAGGTCTAAGCTGATACAGCCCCAGAGCTGCTGGAGTGTTACAGTGGACCAAGGCTTGGACTTATGTTACTTTTCAACGCCTTAAGCAACCTATTGAGTAACTAACTACTGGAGTTTAGTATAGGAGCCTGTTTTTATGTCTAGTCCAAGTAGTGTGAACTCTGTCATTTAACTCTTCATAAGACATATTTGGAGAGGAAGAAGAGAATCAAGCTGACATATAAAGTCTGAATAGAAGCATTGATTTGAGGAGTATTTATCAAGTAGGAGTTTGCTGGGTGTGCAAAGTAGTGCTGGACTTGATGATTTATGAACAGAAAGCATAGTAATAGTGTATAAAGTGAAAATCTTAATTTAGTTATTACTGGATTTAGTTACCACTGTCACCACAAGTTTTCATTAGTTCTAATGTAATTCTTTTGCACACTAAGAACATGTATTGCTTTCCAGGCAGCTTCCACTGTAGAGCAGAGAAGACAAATTAACATTCTTTTTTTGATTTCTAGCCCTGTGAAGGTAACTTTGATAGGAGCAGTTCTTTTCACCCTGCAACACAGACAGTGCTTGCCAATAACAAAACACAACCTTGTGTTTTTATACACCATCTTTCTTGTTGTCTTCAAGGTAAGAATTTGAAAGTGTTGCTAGTGACCAAATAACAGAAAATATTTTATTAAATTATTAAAATGAATGTTTCTGAATGGGAAGGTCAGCTCCTGCTGAAGTAATGTGTTTAGTGTTCTATACATGAACAGAATGGAAGACCTGTTTGTTACTGATTCTGTTCAATGTGTGCAGGGGACAGGGAGGAAAAGAAAAAAAATCATGAATTTTGGCACTCAGTATTTGATGTTCCAGGCTTGTATGTCTGTAATCTCAAAAAAGCTTATTCTTGTAGAAAGAAACTCTCCTGTTCTCTCTCTTTTGTGTGTACCTATGCAGTCACGAGCCAGCTGGATTCTCATTTGATTTGAAGTATTCACAAAATAAGTATTTGGGTGGGAATTGAAGGCATACCAAAACTACTTTGAAGTAGCTGTAACTATTTTGCATTGAAATAGATGCTACTCTATTGAAGTCTTCAGTCCCTCCGGTCTTGTTCATTTCCAGGTTGATGCCTTCTGGATTATTAGTTTATAAGAAAACAATCTTTGTTAGCAGATATCTGGCAATTTGAAGAGCTTCGGAGCTGGTGTTGAACGGACCACAGAATGTGTGGAAGTGTAGTTGCTAGTCTCCTTTCTGTGAAGGAGCTGATGTTTAATTCTGCAGAAGTTACTTTAGGGAGCCAAGACTTAAAGCTTATGTCCTTGATTTTCCATCTGAACTGATAAAAGCATGGTTGAACCGTGGATGCTGGAAATTGCAGGTGTCCATAGTAGCTGGCTGTCTGGCTGCACTTGAGTAGCTAAATCCTTACGCTGATGGTTGTACTGACAGTCAGGAACTTGACCACCCACTTATCTAAGAAAGTAATAAAGCAACAGTGTATCTGGTGTCATTTAACAATGTCCCTTAGAAACTTGTCATGTCTCTGAAAGCTGTAGAAACTGTTGCAATATAAACTTGTCCAGTACCAGATCTGAAAAACATGTTTTTCCATCCTGATTCCAATTTAATGTGTCCTGAGGGGTGCCCACCTAAATTTCTGAGCTTTATGGAATGAATATGGCTGTCAGGAATTCTAATTAAAGTCTGGTAATGCACCTATACATTCAGGTCCTTTCACCTTCCATTCTTCCAATTTAAGTGGAAGGAAGCCACTCTGTTAATAGTTTTCACTTTGAGCAAGGCAGAAAACTTACACATAAAAGTTGCTCTTCACCTTAGTTGTATAACATTAAATGTGATTTACTCTCAGGGTGATTAATCTTATGGAGAGGTTTTTGGGTGCATTGTTTGTGTGTAGCTCAGGGAATCATAGAGTCATGCAATGTTAAAGACTGGAAGGGACCTCAAAGATCATCTCATTCTATCACCCTACCATGGGCAGAGACATCTTCTACTAGGCCATGTTTGTCAAGGCTTTATCCAGCCTGGTCTTGAACATTACCAGGGCTGGGGTATCAGCAACATCTCAGGGCTACCTGTATCTCACCACCCTCACAGTAATGAATTTCTTCCTAGAATCCAGGAAGATTAAATTTCCCCTCTTTCAATTTGTATTCCTTCCCTCTTGTTCTGTTGCTACAGTTCCTGATGAAGAATCCCTCTCCGGCCTCCCCATATATTCCCTTCATAGCTGTGTGAAGAGTGTTGATCATAAAGAAAAGTATTCTTTAACCAATTTCAGCCAAAATGAGCAAACTTCTGTTAGTGGTGGCACAGCCTCCTCCTTGTGCAGAAAATTAAAAATGCCATATGCCCCTTCAGCTTTGAACTTGTTTACCTGTGAAACCATCACAACTTTTCTTGTAACTTGATCCTTGTTTTTTGTAGGTAAAAATGATGTTGACAAGATGTGCAACTTCTCCACTTGCTCCCTTTGAGGCTGCAATGGGCCAAATATTTTTTGGCTCACAAAAGACACCTTCCAAAGTGAAGGGTGAAGGTGCCACATCTTCCAATGGCTCTTCAGTCTGTGACCAGCCTTCTGAGCAGCACCGTGAGGGTGCTAAGAAAAAACAAGCAAAGAAAACAGAATAAGTGACTTGAAATCCTTGTGATGGTCTTGAAGATGTTTGTCTTCCAGATTAGACTGGCTGAGAAGTTTCTCTAAGAAAATGAGAACAAGGCTGTGTGTGGTTTGCCTTTTTGGAATGTGTTATATAAGCATGTGTAAATGCACACATTGGATTTGTGAGCTAAAACTATGAATTTTTATAGTGGTTAAAAGTTTACTAATTTTTGTATTTATGATAACTTCAAATGCTTATATGTTAAAATGATAGTTTCCAAAATGTGACAAAGATAGTTTCAAAAATGTGACAATCATACTTTTTGCCCCTACTGTATCACTTGTTTCATGTCTACCTATCCCCTAGTTCTTATGGTTCATTTTGATAACACTGATTTGTACTGTCAGATGTTCACTGTAGCACGTCCCAAATAAGAAAGTAATTTAGTAAGGCTTAATCACATTTCACTGTGTAAAACCACAAAAATGTACCAATTTAATGCCTTTAACTAGAAAAGTAACTGAATTATTGTTGTAATTCACATTTCATTGGTCTAGATTTTCTTAATTTCTTAAAGGAAATATTTTAAACTATTTTTAAATATTTTAAAATGAGAGTATATTATCCAGCACTTTAAAAAATCTTTACAGTTAGCAAGTAGAAACATATCAATATTTTTGTTGTTGGCTTACTTGGACTCTTCATTTGCAGGCATTTGAGATGTAGATGTTTTCTGCCACGTTGGTGTTTTACAAATGGTTTGTAGTTATCTTTTGGTTCATTTGGGTCTAGACATTCTTTGCCTGCATTTTTTCCCAAGCATATTCACTTATTTCTATTCAAGGACAAACTTCATTAGGAAGAAGAATACTGGACAGCACATTTACCTTGTTTAGTCAGCTCCAAGACAGGGGTGGGAGCAGAATGTTGCCCCATAATCTGTGAGGGAATGGTCAGTGAGCTGCTAGAACACCTGGACACTCCCAAGTGGTGGGATGGGATCCACCCAGGGGTGCTGAGGGAGCTGGCAGAGAGGTTGCTGAGCCAATTCTAATCATTTACCAGCACTCCACGAAAACTGGGGAGGTCCCAGTTAGCTGGTGGTTGCCAAAGGTGACACACATGTACAGGAATGGTCAGAAGGAGGATGCAGGAAACTACAGGCCTGTCACCCACCCTCAGTGCCAGGGAGGGCAAGGAGCAGATCACCTTGAGTGCCATCAGCACCGGGAACAGGACAACCAGGGCATCAGGTCCAGCCAGCCTGTGTTTAGGAGAGGCAGGTGCTGCCTGACCAACCTGATCTCCTCTTGTGACAGGTGACCTGCTCAGGGGCTGAGGGAAAGGCTGTGGATGTGTCTGCCTGGATTTCACAAAGCCTTTGACACCTTCTCCCACAGCTTCTCCTGGAGAAACTGGCTGCTCGTGGACAGGGCCCTGTTCTCTGGGTGAAGAACTGGCTGAGGGCAGAGCCAGGGATTGGTGGGGAATGGAGGGACATCCATCTGGGCTGGGCACCAGCAGGGTTCCCATGGGATCAGTACTGGGGTCAGGCCCGTTTAACATCTTCCTGAGGGGATTGAGGGCCCTTCAGTCAGTTCCTGACAGCACCAGGCTGGGTGGGAGTGTGGCTGTGCTGGAGGGCAGGAGGCTCTGCAGAGGGGTCTGGACAGGCTGGATCCATGGGATGAGGCCAGTGGGCTGAGGTACAAGTAGGGAAGTGCTGGGCCCTGCCCTCGGGCCACAAGAACCCCCTGCAGCTCCAGGCGGGGGGAAAAGTGGCTGGAGAAGGCCCTGGGGTGCTGGTGCCAGCAGCTGGACACGAGCCCAGCTGTGGCCAGTGGCCAAGGTGGCCAGTGGCCCCGGGGCTGTCGCAGCCGCGGTGTGGCAGCAGGAGCAGGGCAGTGACCGTCCCTGTGCTGGCACTGCTGAGGCCACAGCTCCAGTGCTGTGTCCAGCTCTGGGCCCCTCAGGACAGGGAATGGAGGGGCTGGAGCATGTCCAGAGAAGGGAACGGAGCTGGGGAAGGGGCTGGAGCCCCAGGAGGGGCTGAGGCAGCTGGGCAGGGGCTCAGCCTGGAGAGAAGGAGGCTCAGGGGGCCCTTCTGGCTCTGCACAGCTCCCTGACAGGAGGGGACAGCCGGGGGGTCAGGCTCTGCTCCCAGGGACAGGGACAGGAGGAGAGGAATGGCCTCAGGCTGGGTCAGGGGAGGTTTAGGTTGGACATTAGGAAGAATTTTTTCACAGAAATGCATTGGAACAGGCTGTCCAGGGAGGTGATGAACATCCGTGGAGGGATTTAAAAGAGTGTGTGGACATTGCACATGGGGATATGGTTTAGTGTTGGCCTTAGCCATGCTGGCTTAAATGCTTAACTTGATGATCTTAAAGGTCTGTTCCAATCTAAACCACTCTTTAATGTCAGAAGCACTGAAAGTTTTTATTAGCATTTGCTGAAATCTCACTGCTTTCTGCTTGTTGTGTCTTTTTTTCCTCAAGATGTGAAGCAGTTCTAAGTGGCATACACTTCATAACTGAGAACTTTGGCATTTTAGAGATACTACAATACATCAGAATATAATCTTTTCAGAGGAATCTTTTCATTGATGTGCCAATTTTTAGAATAAACTATTTTTACAAAATTAGACTATTTTCTTCAGAGAAAATACAGCTTTGAAGAGTATTGTTCAGCAAAGAGGGGTTAGGTTAATCTTTGTGCAGGTTTGCCAAAGAGAATGTGGAGGGAGATCTGATTTGAAAAGACAAAGTTCTAGTCACAGGTACATCTCTAAATTTAGAGAAGCCATCACCAATGCTGTGCTTAGAGAAAAGAAAAATAAAAGTACCAAAGAAATTTCTTGTGCCTGGGTTGTCACATTTCCATGGTGATGACCAAAAGCATTGAACTCAGTTTGAAATCCAACTTCATTGCAAATGTGCTGTACCTTGAAAACTGAAATTACAATTTTCTTTAACACTTAATGTTTAAAACAAAGCACTCCAAACTCTTTGGACAAGTTAGCAGTCATATTCGTTACATATTACACTGAAATGTAGTGTTCAGTTACAAGGGCTTGAAGTAGTCACATGGTTTCTCATTTTTTTGTAGCTTGATATCACAGATTAAGTTGAAGCTGCTAATTAACTAGTTAGCAGTCAGCTAGTTATCAAGCAACACCAGCACATGCTGCCTGTATGTGTTTTTTTTAAGTTTTGGATGTTTTTCTGAATAGGTGTAATTGTTCTTGATTGATTTATTCTAGATCATGTGAACCATACAGAATGGGATTGTGGTATGGAACCATGTTGCACATCTGTGAAATTGTGCCTGAAAACTGGCTATTCCTAGCCCAAGTCAATGTGAAAATATGCTTAGACTTTAACAAGTTTACAATTAGGGGAAAAAATATATTTGTTTGTATTTGTTTTCAGAGTTAAAGACAACAATATTAATTTTTCTTTAAGTGTTTTCTTGTCTGAACACCTTAAAAGTAATAAACAACATACAAAGTATATATTGTTGTGAGACAGAACACAAGTTATGTTGACAGAAGTCCTTTTTAAGTGCCATGAAAACAAAACTTTGTGTTTAAAGGTATCACATGCTGCTGAAGAATGCGTGCTCAAAAGAGCTCCATACTGAATAACTACATGCAAATGTACTGAGAACTACATTTTATGACACAGAAAAAGATAAGCAGTTGCTCAGGGTTTAACCTGAATTCTGTAGGAGACATTAATACAATGTGTCTAGGATGCCTTAAATAAACAATTCCCAGCTTTCATGCTGATTGCTCTCTATCTCTGGTAAACTTCTCTGTGTGAGAATTTTGTTAACAGTTTCTTACAATTGTTTTGGTAAAGTGTGTCTGATTCAGCACAGATGCACACATGAACTAGTTGGCTGTATCTAATTTTGTCATTAACCTGGTAAAATTAGAAGCTGCCTTGTGCCAATATAAACTAAGTCGTTCAGAAATTGCTTTATTAGCTCAATTTTTGGGCTAGAAGGGCATATTCCTGATTAAACCAATTGCTGTTCTGAATAATTTCAACTAAATGCACCCAGCTTCTGTCAAAAGGGATTCCTTAAAATTTGCTTCAAGAACAGAACTGAAGTTTCTTTAGACAATAGTTGCTATTTGCTTTCCTCTTCTGTTTTCTCTCAGTTTCATTTTATTGGAAAACAGTAGAGATGGGAGGGAGAATGTCACACAAGCAGTACCCTCATCTGAAACATGATTCTTCCATGTATTGTTAGGCAAGACACAATTCTTCAGGAATTCCAAACATCTGTCTTCTGTAGGAATCTGAATCTGCTCAGCATAAGGGGAGTGCTGAAACTGAACATCTTCCAACAGTCTAGACAGTGAGTGCTAGATTTACTCAGAGTGAATACTCTTAATTTATAAGGTGAATCCTCATTTCTAAGGTTTAAGTGAAGTCTTAAAATGAGTAGCAACAGAGAAACACCATTTGACATCAAGATAAGAATCAAAAATGTGTTGTAAATAGTAATTTGCATTTGTTCTGATAAAACTGCTCTGTTAGGCAATCAAAAACCTTTTGTGAAATGTGTGAAATTGTTCAGCAAGGAATAGATAGTAATATGAAGGCTGACAGAGAAATACATTAATATTCCCAGGCAAGAACACTGATCTGCCAGTGAACTTTATCTACAGTCAGGAAGTAGAATGTGGTGATCAAAATGGCATCTCAAATAAAAACTACTGCAAACTAGTGTGATAAACAGTTTGTACACAGCAACCTGCAGCTGCGTTGCACAGCTCCTGGTGTCAATAATTGCTGGTGGGTGAGAGGCTGGACATGACCCAGCTGTGTTCTCTGGCAGCCCAGAAAGCCAAACATGTCCTGTGCTCATCCCACAATGTGGGCAGCAAGGGAGGAGGAATTCTGCCTCTCTGCCCTGCTCAGGTGAGGCCCCACCTGCACCTGTGGAGTCCCGGTGCAGGAAAGACACGGACCTGTTGGAATGAGTCACAAAAATTATTAAAGGGCTGAAACATCTCTCCTAATGGAGACAGGCTGAGAGAACTGGGGCCAAAGGCTCCTTGGAGACCTCTCAGCAGCCTTCCAGTACCTGAAAAGGGGGCTTATAAGAAAGATAGGAATGGAAATTTTAGCAGGGCTGTAGCGATAGGACAAGGGGTAATGGTTTTAACCTGAAGAAGGTTTGAATTAAATAATATTAGGAAAAAATTATGATGAGGGTGGTGAAGCACTGAAACAGGTTGCCCAGCAAGGTAGTAGATGCCCCATCCCTGGAAACCTTCAAGATCAGGTTGGATGAGGTGCTGATCTAGTCAAAACTGTCCCTGCTTATTGCATGTGAGTTGGACTAGATGGCCTTTAAAGGTCCCTTCCAACCCAAACTATTCTGTGATTGTTTGATTCTATGAAAAGAGATTTCTTCAGTGTTGAAGCATGTTGTCAGAGGGGTTGAGGCAGCCCTTACTGACCCTGGAAGCTGATACTGCCAGCATCATGTAGTTCTTATGAGAGGAACTAAAAGACAAAAAAACCCCATGCATCTAAAAGAAAGAAATGTGCATCTACTTTGTTGTTTTTGGCTGAAATTTTATCAAGCTCTCTGGCACATTTTTCCACAATAAATTAGATAAAAATTTTTTTAGTGGTAGTCATTTCAATCAGAGTCACCTCTAGTTTGGTCAAATTTTTTTCCTCCCCCTTAAAAGAAGACTGTTATCAGACAGTTGAATGTCAAGGCTAGATAAGATGGTTTTGGTTTTTAAGTTGGACTTTTTCATGGCCAAATTTGGAATAAAACCACTGGAAGATACTTTGATCTAAAGCTTTTTGGCACACATTCTGTTTTCTGAAAATAATACCCATTTATGGTCTTGGGGTGTTTAGGAATTACGTGAAAGTATTTTTGAGTGTCTTTCAGTGGAATTTGAGAATACCTTTAAGGCATTTAACAAGAAGATTACACTACACAAGATGAAAATACAAGTTTACATGGTTCTATTGTCATAGCAGAATGTCAGAAAAATCCAAGGTGAAGAAACCAGTTTTATATTGAAGAGGGTACAGTTTCATGGCAACAGCTTTGTCACGAGTGACTCCTGCAGTTCAAATGTTGTTCGTGTGAAAACTTTGCTCTTTTTACTTACCTGCCACCCATCATGCATCAAAGCTTGGTTCTGACTCTCCCAAAGTGAGCTATTTTCCTGCAAAGAAGGCAGTCATTCTCTGGTGTTTGCTTTCTAGCTCCTGGAGGCCTAAAACAACAGGAGAGAGGACGAGTGCTTTACTTGAAATTTTCAAGCTGAACCAAGGGAAAGAGCGGGGTGTGGGAGCGAGACCCATCTCTCTGGGCAGCTGGGGCGTGTTCTTTTGCTGCAGTCCAATTACCCAAAGTATTTTTAGTCACCTTTAGTTCAGTACAGCAGGTGAATGTTAAGGAAAACTCTCCTGTCTAATCATTCAAGTGCTTCTCTGTGAGTCACACTCATTCTACCTGAGGCTTTAACTGCTGGGACTGAAGCTGTGTTGGAATTTGGAATTAAATAACTAATGTTCCAATAATTTGGGTATCTTCTCCTGCAACAAGTACACATGTGCTTATTATTTATTCTGGATGTTATGGATTAAAAATTCCAGGATCAGGTTGGATTCTTTTGAATCCATCCTCCAAGTATAATCCAGGCGTTCTGTAGCTTCCTGGTGTTTAGAACTGTCTTGCCAAAAGAATGGTTCCTTGGAAATCAAGTATGTTGATGATTTTTTTCCCTTCCCTTATCTTTACCTAAATCTCCTGCTTATATCAGTCTAAAGTTTTGTTTGAGTAAGTTTGGCAGGAGTTGGATCATAACTGAGTTTAGAAGAAGCTGGAACACAAAGGCTGTTAAAAACCCTGAAGTTTCAAGGTTAATGTCTATTAAGTAAGAAGATACAGATGCCAAATGCTAGAGTTTACCAAAATACAATAAAAAATTACTGCTGATACTTTGGGAAAGCTATGAATTTTCAGGAAACAAGCTCAGGCGTTGCTATTGAGAATATTTACTGTATACAGTCACAGGAAGCAAGTTTCCAAATTGTACATTGCTGTGATGGTGTCTTTGTCCTCAAATGCAAATGGAATAGAGCACAAGGTTAATGAGCTTCAGACCAAACTGAAGGAAGAATACAAGAAGTCGGGACAAGGTAGAGTAACACCTGGGAATGCTATGTAGCATCTTATTACATGTTATAGCAAGAGGAGGGAACCCAGAATGTTGTCAGAAATTAGCTAGGAATATGGTTCTAACATGGGTACAGCCTTACTGTTGCTGACCTGAGAGGTGACATGCTGCATTCCTGAGTTTGTACCTGGTATGGATGTCTATGAAGCCAGAGCATCAATGCTGCAAGGAAAAGAAATGACTAAGAAGGTCAAGCTGGGTAAGACCCCTGGGGATACATTTGCAGCATGAGCTACAAGAATGTGACCAGGCATTTCAAGTTTCTAATGAGAATAGTAACTTGAGGTAATGAGTAATGAGGTGCTTGTGATATCTTTAAACAGTGCTGTTTTTAAATTTTTCTTTTTACCCAGGGTGAAATGATGTGAAGAAGAGTGGGGTCTGAGCACTTCATTAATGCCAGGAAAAAAAAGTAAAAGAGGGTGTTGAAAATTATATTCCTGGTAAAATGCATACTGGCTTCTAGGATGCTTCTAGGACTACTACTAAAGTAGTCACGTCAGTCAACACAGAATTTAACAACCCCTAGTGTTGGCTTCTTACTGCTCATCCAGGGCCATCAGACCAGTGAACCTGCTATATTGTCTTTATTCTGAAAGGAAAGAACAAGAAAACTGATAACAGTTATGGGTTGGCTTTGGCACTGAGTGACTGTAGGTTGACTGCTGGCTCAAGACTAGCAGAAGAGGGAGGAGAACACTGCCCATCACAAAGTCTGTAAAACCAACTCAACCCTGATGCATGTGGAATGATTTTTGCATAGTACAACAATTTCAAATGGAACTGGTAAGCAATCGACCCTGAGTGAACAAACCGGCAAAAGCACGCCATTTAAGTTGCACAATGTATAATTAAGCTGTAGAACTCATTGCCTGAAGTAGACGTGCTAGAAATGGAAAGCAGTTGGATACCAGTTGTGAATCAGGCAGGCCTCACAAGAGTTTTGTCAGATGGTGGGAGAGTATTTTTAGAGAAACAAAGAATGGCTGGGGCTGAAAGGGAACTCTGTACAACCCAGTCCAACCCCCTCCCAAAGCAGGGTCACCTCGAGCAGGTGGGGTTGGAATGTCTCCAACTGTCCCAGTGCTCTGCCACCCTTGATGGACAAAAATTACTCCTCATGTTGAGTGGAACAACTCTCTTTTAATTTATGGTCATATGAGCATCCGTTGAGTGCACTGACCTGTTCTCCAATATTGTCTTGGCAGACACTGTCATCCAGGGAAAGGTGCTGACAATTTTTTTTTTTTTTTTTTTTTTAATTACAGGGATCAGCACATCTGGAGAATGAAGCTTTCTAGCTTCACCTTAGAAAACTCATCTTCCATGACTGTAGAATCTTCCCTACCAGGAAAAAAAAAAGGCTTCTGGGACGGAGAGGTTGTTGGGCTGATGCTGTGCTGCAGCAGCAGTGTTTGTATTTTCTTCTGAAAGGTGGGCACTTGTTTTGTGAGTGTGTCCTGTCTTATGAAACATCAGTCCTCCTCTTGCCTCTGTGCAGTTCATTATTTGTAGAATGCCATCAGGAGTCTACATAAAAAGTTATTTTAGATGCATTAATTATTAGTGATAAGCACAGCTGCTTTGTCTGAGGGCTTTCTTCCAGCTGAAACAGGGTTTGATTGCAAGGAAACATATTTTTCCAAGAAGACAATATTGGTTTTAAGTCTGGGAAGCAGAGAAAGCAAATAAAGATATTTTGTTTTAAAAAAATATTTTTTCAGGGGTGAAAATTATTTCTCCCCTTATTTTAATTAGAAGTATTATTGTTTATGAAAAACTGTTGTTTAATCATGGGGAAATGGCCAAACACTAACAAAATTAATAGTTCTTGAAAAAAAGTAATTTCCTCAGTTACTTTCAATCATTTGCTTAAGTGTTGGCAGAAAATGTTATTGGGAAGTTGTCATTTCATTCAGAAAGCAGACTTTGAGTTTAATGAAAAGTTTCAGCAAATATCTGCTGCATGTAAAAAGCACCCACTTTTTTTTCTCCTTCCAAGACAAAATTTTTCTTAAAGAACCATCATACTAGACTATGGAAATTTCTGTGATGATACATGGTTTTGAAATCTTGGATGGTGGGGAGAAATTCTTATCTCTCAGGTTGTAGTCATGTGCTAATATTAGTGATGACTTGCTTTGCTGTTTAGATTGCAGATAGGAGTTTTATACTCTGGTCATGAAAGAGGTTTTGTTATTTTCTGATGAAAATATTAAAATTAAAGCCACATTAAAATAAACATTGTTCTCCTGTTGAAGGGCCTCAATAAGCTTCAGTCTGAAAAAAAGTGTGTGGCTTAGTCTTACAACAGTCATGTCCTTTTCCCCTTCCGATGTTAAGCTGATGCTAAAAGTACCTGTTTAAGCATATCACATAAGTGTTAATAATGCTAATAATAGGAAGAGGGTATTGATTAAATAAATTTAAAAAAAAAGTAGGAACTTATGGTATTGAGCTCACCATTTTGTAAGAACAGAGCATCTCAATCAAGTGGGGAAGGCACTTTGTTTATGTGGCTTGTGCTTGGTGTTATAGAAACACAAACATTCGAAAAGAAAGCAATACAGGACGTGTTGAAACAGGCAGGGGTGCAGTGTTAAGCTTCTGCTTCAGCAAACAGGAGAAACATCAGCAGAGAAATTTTCTTATTCTTTTGTCCTTTGTCTTGTCCCACTTGAGGGTATTAACTGATGGTTCTTGGGGCTGTGACTTGTGTGATGGGAAAAGCTGTAAAACCTGGTAAATGTCTCCCTCGAGTCATGGCTGGGAGCTGTGTTTAGCATTAGCTGAGCATAAGGTTGGCCTGGATATGGACGGTGAAGAGCCACAGGTCACTCTGCACTGCTCTTTTGGATCAAATTTAGAGCATCTTACCTTTTGTTACATTTGTCTTGTAATGCTTACCAAATCTGTGAATTTGGACTTACAATTGGACCTGATGATCTTAAAGGTCTTTTTCCAACCTAAATGATTCTAAAAGAGTGAAGGCTTCTCCTTTAATTGCTTGGGGTTACTTTGCCTTGCATTCTTGTGAATGGTGAGTGGGTGTGCAGATGTTTTCACCTAGTCGATAAATGCAGGACAGTTCAGCACAAAGAGGGTGGGTTGGGCACTCCAAGGTAACCTGTGACATGGCCTGAATGCTGCTGTTTGGACAGCTTGATGTGAGCAGTTCTGCCATCTGCCAGAACTCTTTGCCAAATTAATTACACATAACTGAGAAAGTTTGAATGACCGTTACCAAACGTGGTGGCATTCTGCTAGCAAAAGTGTGGTGCCCATGAGTCCCAAAATCATTTAAGGTGTACTGTAAGTATCAAGATTGGAAAATGCAAATCCTGTTTCCAGCTCTGTGTTTAGTCACCGGCAGTGCATTGAAGGCTCTAGATCCATCTATGCTCATTTAAAACTTAACAAAAGAGGCTTGGAAAGATTCTAAACACATTTAGTGTTTCATTTCCCCTGTGTGTGCAAATCTCCAAAGCTGCTGTGACGATCTTGGCCTGGAGATCCAGCACAGAGCATGCTGTCTGTGTGACTGTGTGTCCTTGGCTCACCATAAGGTGGGAAGAGGTGCTGGATTCTGGGTTTGCATGTGCCTCTGCTTTTAGAAACAGTTTAGGCAAGTGGAGGAGCAGTTCTGCAGAGCCATTACAGTCTCTTCTGTACATGATGTTTGGGCACATTTTAAAGCCTTTATTTCCTCAGCCATGAAATCTTTGAATGGTTGCATTCTATCTTGTAAGTACTCTAGTCAGGGCTTTTCCAACATGTGTTTACAAGCCTCTGTGGGTGTGCTTGCCATAGTAATTCCTGGCTACATTTTATTGGGAATGTCTTGATACTCATTAGGTTTGGAAAGAGAAGCAGCATTCCAAGTGGGAAATGACATCCACAATTCCCAGAGGCATGGACCAAAGCCAAGTGCCTAAGACTCCTTTAGAAAGTCTTCCTCTTTGGAAGAGCTTTACATTCTTTGTATTTTCTCTGTTCGTAAGAAAGTCATGCTATTTCCATCAATATATACAACTATTCTCATTTTACCCTTTCTCTCTGCTCACTGTCATTATTCAAAATAGTCTTTAACAACAACAAAAAGATAGATTAAACTAACCTCCTCTGGTTTTTATGTGCACCTTCCTAGTTAAATGTGTTTGAGCTGATGAGCTATCACTTGTTGAGTTGCAGCAAACACTTTGTCCACATTATGACTAGTAGATATTTAATTGCTTGCTGAATTAAATTGTTCTTTACACCTTCCCATGGTTATTTTCCCTTATCTCCTTCGACATTCACATTACAAAGTAACAGTGTTGTAATTATTTTGAAAAGAATGAAATTACTTTGCCTGTGAGACACTCAGTCTTGGTAGCTGTAACAAGGCAGAACTGTTGCAAGAACTGCAAAATATGAAAAAAAAGGCACAAAGGGAACTACACACATTATTTAAGAAGGGAGGAGTCATCTTGATGTTGTCTGAGACAGATGTGAACCTGAAGATCACTGTGTAGAGTGGGAGCATATAGGTTTAGTGTGCTGTGGTCAAGATCCTGATGAAAGAGATGAGTAGCAGTGGCAAAGGGCATTGCAAACAAGAGCGAGTCAATAACACAACACTGTAAGTGTTACATCAGCACACCAACACTTGTAATACATAATTAAGGCAGTGTGGACCAGAGAGTAGGAAATGTTATCCATGGAGCAGTACTCCACCTGCAGCGACCAACCCTTGTCTTCCAATGCTCACTTCCATGGTGGCGCATTCACAGCGTTCCTGAGGAGCTGATGTTATGAATGCACAAGGGAGGCACGACAGGTCATGCACATGAACTAAGTGAGGCCTGTGAGGGGAGATGCTGAGCTTGGGATGGTGGAGAACACCACTGAGCTGCTGTCTTCAATTTGGGTGGCAATCTCCATTCTTGTCTCTGCAGTTCTGGTAGTCACAGTATCCTTGATGCCTCAAGGGGAAGAAGACACTTGGTCCGTTGTCTGAGCACAGTGTTTCTCCTTGTGAGTTCTGCATCCCTGTGCTCTTCACACACAGCTCTGGATTATGGCTTTTATCTTTCCTGTTTCAAAATATAGTAGAAAAATCTTAATATTTTGGACTGTTTCTAGATTCTCACCTGTTCTGCCTTATTACTGTGTTTTCTGACACCATCTAGGGTTTTTCTAGAGTGTTCCCAGGGCTCTGAAAACAAAGGTGTTGGTCCAATCACTTCCAACCCTGGTTTATGGGCAGAAGTCCTGATTAAGCAATGCTGAGCAGCATCTAGGTATCCCTGTCAGCCCTGGAAGCAGAGGGCTTGATTTAGCTTTTTAACTTGTCTGTCTACATAGCAGTGGCAAAGGGCACTGCAAATAAGTGGTGGTGGCTGTCCACAGAGCAAGGGAGCCCCCACTCTAAACCTTGAGAAGCATTCCAGGTTTGATGTAGAGTGTGAGGTGCATCCCGGTAGGTTTTGCCCTGATAACTTTTGCAGGCAGCAGCCCTTGCGATCCCGAGGCACGTCCACCGAAAGGGGTGTGCAGCTGCTCAGGTGCGTCTCACCTGCAGCTCAGCCACGCCTGCCCACCCAGCTTCTGCACGGCCTGGGCGCACCTGGCGGCCTCAGCTGTCCTGGCATCCCACATGGAATGCTGTGGAATTCGGGATGCAGGAAGTTCAGGCAGCATGACAGGGCTGGCAATAACAGCTCACATGCCCACCCATCCAGTGAGCAACAGTTTAATGCAAAATATGCAGATAACTAGTCCAGCTCAACCAGCTGACTCGTATGGGTGCACTTTTTTCATAAACAAATGCTGTTGCCCTGCTTTGAAGAGCAAATGGGTTATGTTCAAGCTCTCTTAGATGAAACCAGAAAGTGCTTTTTGACATGTCTGAAATGGCCATGGGACCTATTAATACATTGTAGAGTTTATTATTTCTTTTGGTAAAAGTACAGAGTAATTTTTAATTGGTTTTCCAAAACAAATACACAGTATTTGCTTTGAAGGATCCGTGCTAGTCCAACTGACTGGTGACCCAGTCCAAAAGCTGACAGATTATTCTTTTCTTTTCCAAAGGCAGGAAAACATGATGACCAAACATGATGCAGGTCCTTTTTGTGAGGAACAAAAGCCTTGTATTTCACCTTCTGCATTTGAATTGTTACATAAGTACAAAATAGTTAAGCTGAAAACCATCAACAGTAATATAGATCTAGCAGTTGGTCTGCATGTTTGTTTACCTCTTGCTTTCAAAGAAAAGTTTTGCATTAGAATTGAGATTCATATAATTCAAATTACCTGTAAATAACATATAATTTTAGTGTCCTGCAAATTACAATTTATCTTTCACATAGCAGCTTTGCTAACTGAAATACAGTCTACCTGTTTCCAGCCATATATGCAGGGAAAAGTTCTGTTTCTTTCACTGAAATTGGGTGGAGGATAGAAATCTGCACTATCAAAATTATTTGCAGCATAGTCAGAGATCAGAGATGTTTTACACGGCAAGCATCAAGCCTTTGGAACAATCCCCCACAGCACATTTTCAACACAAGTCCCCTCCTGACAGTGTGTATCTGGGTCTGAAAATGGCCTGTCTCCAGCAACCATTGTGCATCCCTAAAACTGGCAATATTATACAATGAACAGTTGCCTTCTCTGTGCCTTTCTGGATGTATATAAAATTTGCCATGGCTGAAGTCTGTCTTTTGGAAAGTTTCAGAGGTAATTGTCTGGAGTTAATTACAGGGTTTCTGTCAAAAGGAATTACGATTTCAGCAACTCCTTGGACAATTCCATGGCACTACTAAAATAGCTGACTGTCTCACACATCAGCTGGCCTTGCTTAGGTGGACCAACTCAAATGTTTTTAAAAGCAAAATAGTTATCATGCTTCCATTGCTTCCTGCAGCAAAATTCTTCTGGCCAAAAAGGTTTCAAGGGAATGAGTGTCTTTATTTTTCTCTCCATCTATCTCTATTTATAGCTTTTGAACGCTGGGAAATGTATGACAAGAAACTAGGAGAGGAATGGATTTTAGGACTTGAAGGTCAAATATTTTGTTCAAGGGAAGCCTGAGTTGTTCTTCATAGAAAGGACAGCCTAATGGCAAAGCTATGTGCTGTGTTTAAGGTACTGAGCTGCAAAAGGAAACTGATTAAATTCAGGATTAGGTCTCCAGTGGACACAAAGGATTCTTTCTCATACTCATACAGTGCTCATCTGGAGTCCAGAGCCTCTCTTGAAGCTCTTTTTTATATGAAATTCAGCAGCCTTTATGACCAGATCAAGTACTCTTTTTCCTCATTGTTCATAACAGTAGTTGCAGTATGAGAAAATAACACTCAGTAACACCAGTAAGAAATATTCAACTAAGTACAAATAAAACTGTGTTCTGTCATGAACTTATTTCCCTACAACACACTTTCCCATGGTCATTTTACCCACTGATGACTGCATCCCAGCTGGAGCAGGCTGGCAAAATTAATCCAAAGTCCTTGAATTCAAGATGATTGAAATGGACAAGGGATCTTTTTCTGAGGTTATCAGTTTAAAGATGTCTGGCACTTGGCCTTCAAACTGTGAGCTGTATAATCCTTATCCTGGTAAAGTCAGCAGCAATGACTTCACTGACTTCAGCAGAAGTGGACCTTAGATTATTCAGGTTTTCTCTCATTTCCTTCTACTTTTCTATAGCAAATGGTATTTCACCTTCACTGCTTCATATTTTACCAGTCTTAATTTGAAATGCATTGGTCTTACAATTTTTAGCACTACCCATTCCTCCTACTCCTTGTAATTTTCAATTCCACATTCTGGGCTGGGATGTTAAAACATCTTTCCTAAAGGTAGGGCAACACTTCATCTTGGACCTCTTTGAGGGCAATGTCCAGTCCCAAAATCTCAGTCTAGGTACAAGGTTGCTCAGAAATTGTATCAGGGATCTTGATGCCTTTTAGACATTTTAAATAAAAAAGGTGAAAAGGAAAAAAAATATTTAAGCTTGCACTATGTTGTACAAATTTTCCTGAACTATTGCTTTTCAAGTTAGAGATTTTTTGGGTTTAAAATTGTGCTTCTTCTCACTGTGGGGTAAAAAAAAGGGTAAATCGACAAACATGATATATGTCTGTATTACAAGGCTCACTTCTAATTCAGCTGACAGATCTGAATGATCCCAAAGGAAACAGAGAAGGGTGGAAGGGTGCTCTTAAGTCACTTTGGATTGCATGTGTTCATGAACACACTCACTTCAGGTAGTGGTGATCTTTCCTTGTTAAATTAGAGGAGGCTTTGGTTGGCTCTCTTTGAAATGGTTTTTCATGTTGTATGCTGCAAGAGTGAAGTGTGTAGGTGCAATGTATAATATACATGTATGCAATGAGTATTTGACTCAAAAACCAAACCCCTATAATCTTTGAATTATTTAAAATAGAGGGCCAAATGATGGTTTCAGTTGCAGTCAGCTAGGTAGATGGTGTCCATAAGGTGCTGCCAGAAGCAGTCTGATAATGTTCTCTGCTTTTAAAATATTCATTTTCATTCACTTCTCTCTATGCTTTCCCTATTAAAAAAAAAAATTAAAAAAAAAAAAAATCAACATTCACCTTTTTGTAGCTTGATCACTCTTCACCCATGTACACGATAAGTCTGGAAAAACTAGTTCAGTTTAAGGTAGAGCTTGAAAGGGTTATGAAGGGAACCATAAGACAGTTATCTACCTTAATGTGGATGGAGGGGGCCTTTTTCAGTTCCAGAACACATGTTGTAAAAATCCAAAAGATACAAATCTGCATGTACGTGGTACAGTATTTTCATGCATTTACAATTTCATTCTAGACTAGCAACAAGACTCTTGACAAATTCTTGTTATTTGTAGTGGCTGCTGGCTTCACCAGAAATCCTGGAGGACATGGAAGATGGAGGACAATATTGGAATGTCTCGCCAATGCTGCTGCTGTCCTTAGGTAATCACCTGGAACTGAGCATCGAAGGGACCCATCTGTTCTGCTGTGCCTGGAGGGGAATCAGGTACAGGTGGTTTATCAGCTCCTCAGTGCAAGTGGTGACGTGACAGAACTGTTTACATAAATCTTTGTAAATCTGCACTGAGGTGTTTCATGGCATAGTACAGAATTTCGGAAAGAAACAATGTAATAAATGTCTCAAAAAGATGGATACTATCAGAAGTTATTTCCCCATTATCTCTTGATATTAAGGATATGCTCCAACAGGGCAGTTGATTGTTGATGGATGCAAGTGTTGTCCTGATTTAAGTGAGACTGGAACACTGATGCTTCTCTGTCAGTTCTCTACTTCTTCAATGGTTCTGGATTGAATCTAAAAATCTGCCTTTGTTTAAGTCCCTCTAACAATTGGCAATAGAGTTAGTGGGAAGTAACCATGCTGTCTACTGTGGCTTAATTTTACACAAGTTGTTTTGTTGAATTTTGCACACTCTCCTCCCCCCAAAAAAACCTCCTTTCTAGATGGTGAACGATCTGCCACAAAATCTTCATGTGCCCACAGATGGCTTGAGGGCTTGTAATTATTCTGAAGCTCAGAGCTTCAGAAAGACAAACATACAAAAACCCACACCCAGATCAAATCAAACCAAAGTGTTTGGCATTCAGCTGGTCCCACCTTGGCCTCTAGACCCATGCTGGCCTGATTGTGGGTATTGGAATAAAGGACCCCATGTGTGAAGCTATCCTGGGCAGAGCAGAAAACCTGCAAGCATTTTGATCATCCTACATGACACTGCACACACTTTTTTTTTTTTTTTTTTTTTTTTTTTTTTTTTTTTTGATAATTGCAGTAAATTGGGCTGACACTGTAAAGGGACCATGTACCCAGAGTGCTGTGTCCAGTTCTGGGCTCCTCAGGACAAGAAAAATGAGCTACTGGAGAGGGTCCAGTGGAGGCCCACAAAGATGGTTCAGGGACTGAGGCAGCTGGGCCTGTTTAGTCTGGAGAAGACTGAGAGGGGATCTCATTAGTGCAGATAAATATCTCCAAGGTGTGTACCAAGAGGGTGGTCTCAGACTGCTTTTGGTGGTTTCCAGCAACAAGACAAGGAGCAATGGCCATAAATTAAACCAACTCAAGATGAGGAAAAACATTCCACTGAGGATGGCAGAACACTGCAACAGGCTGCCAAAGGGATCATGGAGTCTCCCTCTCTGGAGAGATTACAACCCTATCTGGTTGTGCTCCTGTGTCACCTTCTCCAGGTGACCCTGCCTTGGCAAAGGGGTTAAACTGGGTGATCTTCAGAGGTCCCTTCCAACACTCTTACACTTCTGTAATGCTGTGATTTTTGATGTGAGAGGAAGCAGATTGGAAAAATGGAAAGCCCTGTACAAGTGAAAGCTCATGCTGGCTGGGCTGCCATAGATATGGAGAACACAGCTTGGGTTTGAAGGTTGGGGATGGGAACAAAGGGAAACATCAGGGGTGGCAGCTGGGGAGGTGGAGATATGTCCTGGCTGTTTCTGGGACCAAACTGCAGCCCCTGCTCCTGTGAGGGGATAATGATGATGCCTGAGGGCCAAAAGAGAAGTGTGTTGAGAGCATCTGAAGTGCTTTGTGTCAGAATAGTGTAGCCAGCAGAACCAGGGAAATAATTCTTCCCCCTGTCCTCAGCACTGCTGAGACCATGCCTCAAAGTGCTGAGGACAGTTATGGGCCCCACAATTCAAATGGACATCGAGGAGCTGGAGTGAGTCCTGAGGAAGGACTGGAGCTGGGTCAGAGTCTGGAGCACAAACCTCATGAGAAGAGGCTGAGGGAGTTGGGTGGAGGAAAGGAGCCTCAGGAGGAACCTTCTGGCTCTGCACAACTCCCTGACAGAAGGGGACAGTCAGAGAGGTGCTCGGGCTCTGCTCCAGGGAGCAGGATGAGAGGACAAATCTTCGAGCTGCACCAGGGAACTAGGAAGGAATTATTCATAGGAAAGGTTGTTTGACATTGGAATGGGCTATGGCAGGGAGGTGGTGGAGTCACCGTTTCTGGAAGTGCTCAAGGAACAACTAGATGTGGCACCCAGTGATCCGACGGACAAGGCGGTGCCCGGTCACCGGCTGCGCTCGGTGTCCTCAGAGGCCTTTTCCAACATCACTGACCCAGCGGTTCCGAGCGGGGGCGAGCGGGGGCGAGCGGGGGCGAGCGGGGGCGCCACGTGGCCGCGCAGCCTCCGCGCTCCCGCCAGCAGGTGGCGCGCGCCCGCCACTGCCGGGGTGCGGCGCGCTCCCGCCCCCGCTCCCGCTCCCGCTCCCGCTCCCGCTCCCGCTCCCGGCTCCGCTCCCGCTCCCGGCTCCCGCCCCCGCTCCCGGCTCCGCTCCCGCCCCCGCTCCCTCTCTGGCTCCCGCTCCGGCTCCCGCTCGCGCCCCCGATCCCGCTCCCGCTCCTGACCCCGCTCCTGATCCTGCTCCTGATTTCGCTCCCGGCTCCCTTCCCGAGCCATCTTCCGCTCCCGGCCCGCCGGTACCCAGTGCAAGGCACTGGCCAAGCGGCACCCGGTGCCGCTCTTCCCCCGTCCCGGTGCCCCCGTCCTTCCCCTCCGTGTTCCCGCCGCTCGTCGCCCGCTCGGGCACCGTCGTGCTCCGGGCAGGTGCTTCGGGAGCTGCGCGGCCACCCGGGGAACCTCGGTCACTACGGAATCACAGGGTCAGGCAGGTTGGAAAACATCTCTGGGATCATCGAGCGCGACCTGTAACTGGTCCCCACCTTGTCATCAGACCAGAACGCTGAGTGCCTTCCGGTCTTTACTTAAACACCTACAGGGACAGTGACTCCACCACCTCCCTGGGCAAGCCAGTCCAATGTCCAATCCCCCTTTCTGTGAAGAATTCTTCCTGATGTGCAACCTAAACCTTCCCTGGTGCAATTTGAGGCTTTGTCCTGTCATCCTGACCCTTGTTCCCTGGGAGCTGAGCCCGACTCCCAGCTGGCTACCCCCTCCTGTCAGGAGACTGTGGAGAATGAGAAGCATCCCCTCTGGAGCTCTCTCAGCTGCTCCTTATCAGACTTCTGCTCCCGACCATTCCCCAGCTCCATTGCCTTTCTCTGGACTTGCTCCAGCACCTCAGTATCTTTCCTGAAGGGAGTAACCCTGATCTGGATATGGTACTCAAGGTGTGGCCTCAGCAGTGCTAGCACAGGGATGGTCACTGCCCTGCTCCTGCTGCCACACCATGACTGGGACAGCCCAGGAGCCTTTGGGTTTTTTGGCTACCTGGGCACAGCTGGGCTCATGTTCACCTGCTGTCACCAGCACCCCCAGGTCATTTTCCACTGAGGCACTTTCAAGGACTTTCCACTTTTCCCCGAGCCTCTAGCACTTCAGGGCTAGAAAAATCCACCTGCAACAATCCTGTGGCTTCCTGGGTTGTTTGAGGCTCATGTAGCAAAATCTGAATTTTGGTTGCCCCCTTGTTCTTTGCATTCTAATGATTGTATCTTGTTTTCTTTTCATTTAAGCTTAGATTTGATTTCCTTATACTAAGTTGCTTCCGGTGTTACCTCATGACTCCAAAGAGTAGCCCTTCTCCATCAAGCTGGCCGGTGCTCCATGCAGCATTACAAGGTGTTGTGTGTAAAATACATGTTAAAATCTTTGTCTAGAGGAAGAAAAGTGCCAGCAAAACTTCAGCCCTGGACATGAGAAAAGCAGACATCAGATTGCTCAGGGAGCTACTGTGTAAGGTCCCCTGGGAAAATACTTTGGAAGGTGCTAGAGTCCATCAGTGCTGGCCATTTTTCACGCACCACCTCCCAGGAGGACAGAAGCACACAGTTTCAGAATGCCATAAGTCAAACAGATGAAGCAGAAGGTCAGCTTGACTAAGCAATGATTTTCTTTGGAAGCTTCAACCAAAAAGGAAGGCATTTCCTTTTTGGGAATGGGAGCGAGGTTGGATGACACAGGAGGAATACAGAAATGCTGCTCTCCACTATAGGGAGAAAATTTGTGCAGCCAAAGCCTCATTGGAGTTGGCCAGAACTGTGGGGCACAATAAAAAGAGGTTTTATTAAATATGTTAATAGCAAAAAGCAGTCCAGAAATAACATGGCTTCATTGATGAGGATAGTCACCTCGGAAACAGGGACATGGACAAGGGAGAGGTGTTCAATGCTGTCTTCTCTTCCATCTTCAACACAGATGACAGGTTAAGGGGTCCCAGTGCCCTGAGCTGGAGCACCATGGATATGAGAATGATCAACTCTCACTTGCCCCTTGAACTTGGATAAGGTGTGCTGCTCCAGCTGGATCCCTTTAAGTCTATGGAGCCTGATGGAATTCATAAAAGAATAGTCATTGAGCTGGTGATATCATGGCAAAGCCTCTTTTGATGACTTTTGAGCAGTCATGGAAATCTGGAAAAATCTCAGTTGACTGAAAGCTGGTGAATGTCCCAGTTTTCAAGAAGGCCACAAGGACGACCCTGCAAATGACAGGCCTATCAGTCTCATTTCAGCAACTAGTAAAATTGTGGAGAAGATTATTCTGGGAGTTATTGTTCTGGAGGACACACTGGTCACAGCCAGCTCAGGCTTATGAGGAGAACGTCTTGCTTGCCAAACCTGATTTCCTCTAACAGCAACATAACCTTCCTGGTTAATCAAGGGAAGACAGTTGATGTAATCTGTTTGGACTTCAGCAAAGCTTTTCATACTGTCTTTCCCAAGATCCATCTGGACAAAATGTCCATCCCACAGTTGGATAAACACATCATATGATGGGTGAGAAGTGGCTTACAGGTCAGGCTCAAAGGGTTATGGTGACTGGAGTGACATCAGACTGGGGACCTGCTGCTGGTGGGGTTCCACAGAGCTCCATTCTTGGCCCTCAACATCCTCAACATCCTCAAAAATTACCTGGATGCAGGACTGGAAGGGATAGGCAAGGTTGCCAATGATGCTGAGTTGGGAGGAGCTGTTGAATCTCTCAAAAGCAGAGAGGCTCTGCAGAGAGACCTTGACAAAAGACAGGGCTGAGCAATCAACCCTCAATCAACCCTGGAGTTTTAACAAGAGAAAGTGCTGGATTCTGCCCCTGGGATGAGGTAACCATGGATATATGGACAGGCTGGGGAATGAGATGTTGGAAATCAGTGCCATGGGAAGGGACCCGGGGCTCCTGGTCGATGTCCAGCGGGACACAAGCCAGCAGTGTCCTGGAGCCAGGAGGGACAGCCCTGTCCTGGGGCACTGGGATTGTCCTGCTCTGCCCTGGGCTGGGGTGGCCTCACCTCGGGTATTGTGTGCACTTCTGGGCAGCACAGTGTGAAAGAGAGGTGAAACTGTCAGGGAGTGCACGGGAGGGCCGTGGGGATGGTGAGGGGCCTGGAGGGGCCATGTGAGGAGCAGCTGAGGGCACCTGATGTGTTCAGCTGCAGAAGAGGATCCTGAGGGCAGACCCCACTGCAGTCCTGCAGCTTCCTGGGGAGGGGAAGGGGAGGGGAAGGCACTGATCTCTGCTCTGTGGTGACCAGGGACAGGACCCAAGGAATGGCCTGAAGTTGTGTAACAAAAGGTTTAGGTTGGATATCAGGAGAAGGATCCTCCTTCAGAGGATGTTCGGCCACTGGGACAGGCTCCCCAGAGCAGTGGTCACAGCACCAACCTGCAAGAGTTGAAGAAACATTTGGACACCACACTCAGGAACATAGTGTGACTCTGGGGTTGTCCTGTGCAGGGGCAGGAATTGGACATGATGGTCCTTGTAGGTCCCCTCAAGCTCAGGATATTTTACGATTCTGTGATCCTATATTTTACTTCTACAGTTTTTGAAATCTTTTTTCTGACTCTTAGGGACCTTTGGCTGATTTAAAGGAGCAGGCTGTGAAGAAATTTCTCACACAAACACCATTGTTTTTTAACATGTGTATTATACACATGCACACACACACTATGCATATCCTGGAGGGGCGTTCTTGCTGGGTTGCACCAGAGTTCTTCTCCTGCTGACAGATAACTGAGTGAACAGGTTTGGCCTTCTGATTTTTCTTCTCTGCTCTCACCAGACAAGTCTAAACAACAGGCAGCTGTCTGGCAATCTTCATACTTCCTTTGTTTAGGGATGTGGTGTTTTTAAACCTGTGAATTAGCAATGTGGCTGGGTTTCAGTTCTGCAGAGGGAAGTTTCATGGTAATGCCACCTGTCACCCACATGGCAACCTTTTCAATGGCCTTCTCTTATTAAAAAAATACACAACAATAGTACTTGCAAGTCAGCTGGGTTTTGTTTTTTGTGCATTGGTAATACAAGAAAGAGTCATTCTCCCAAAAAGCTGATTTCGTAAATAGCTAAGGTCCCACACTGAAGACCTATGGAAGGAGATCATCGCTGCTAAGTGCATGGCAGTCTTTCCTTATCCTTAATGACTGATTATTAATATAGTTCAGGCAAATACATAATTCTCAACAGCTCCTTGTTTTTTTGCCATTCTCTCTGGTCTTGTCCTTGTAAATTCAATTTCACAGGCACAATCTGTAACACAGCAGGTGCCAAGTGTAGCCTTCTTGTTTCATAGTATCCAACTAACTGTCTATGTGGGATTCATTTAGACAGCAGCATAGGCAGCAATGAAAAAAACTTGTGTTTCTGATGTACAGAAAGAAAATGACGCTTCTCAAGTAGCCTCTCCGTGTAGTTTGTTGCAGGGTTCTCAGAGACCATCTACTGTCATGCTTATGTGGTAGCTAGTTCAGGACACTTTATGAATTCCATGGAGAAAACATGAGTGTGGCATTGAAGTTTTTTTGCAGTCGAAGTTTTGTAGGTCAGGCCCAGATAATCATCAGTGCTGAAACCACAGTAACTCAGGGACCTGAATACCTTTGAGGGTTTGGACTCCAGTTCTTAATGGATGTCTGTCATTAATGTTCCAGAGCTTGGGCTATTAAACTTTTGCAGATTCTCTCTGACTTGTGCCAAATTAACTAACCTGTGTACATGTGTCAGTCCTGGTGTAGGGAAAGGGGCTCCCTCACTCATTGCCTCTACACTTCCTCCTGTTTTTTAGAGCAGGTGCAGGCTCCACATTGTGAAAAATACCGTGGAGGTTTCCCTGAGGAAAGCCTTTGTGTAGATACACATGCACAAAATGTCTGCATGACAGAAACTACCCCTACAGAAAATTCTCTCTAATTGACACTGCAGTAGTGATCTGAAGAAGGGTGGGGTGATTGGTGGGGCTGAACTGCATTTTGCCAGTGGGATGGCTGTGCATCTGGAGTTCACATCTGTGGAGCTCAGATGCAGAGATCTGTGCATGGAGCTGGCAGAAGAAGGGAGAGGTGAGCACAGCTGAGGGTGCCAATACAATTAAAGCCAAAGAGAGAAGTGACTGTTTCCTATCAGTACCCTGCACTTTGCACCTGAGCACCAGATGAAGCAGGATCTGAGCAGGGATTTGAATCAGGGCAGAAGCCAACAGAGAATGCAAGGGCTGCTTTAAATTTAGTGGCAAAATTATTGAGGTTCTGTGTGTCTGACTGCTCTGATTCAGAGCCTACAGCCAGACTTCTTGGTTCCAGCATGTAACAAGGAATGGGCATCCTAAGGAAGTTGCGTGCTGAAGGAGGAACACCCTAAAGGCACCTCTCTAGAAGTTTGCAAATGTAGGAGGTCGTTGCAATCTCTCCTACTCTCCAGAGTGCTGGTGATGGACTCAAGCACTTTGAAAACCCTTTACCAAGAAGAAATGCTTGTGGTTGCTTTGAAGTGAGCAAACAGAAAGCACCCTTTTGAAGTCATAACAGTAGCTGAAATGGGATGTTGCTCTGTTGCAGTTCAGATTCTTTTATTCTGCAGGATAGTGGCTAGTGCACTCATCTGGGAGACCTATGGAGGGAATGCAAAAAGTGCTTTGGCTTTGAGAAGTAGGTGTGTGCCAGCCTTGCATGTGATTGGTTGTACTGGTGAAGGTCACTGTCTAGAGTAACACGTTCTGGTTGAACAATAGCATGGAAGAAAAAGGACACAGTAGGACAGCCCAAACGCCAGGTTCCCTAGGGGTTAGTCTGCCAGAATGGCTCATCTGATGCAGGAGTGAATTTCCCTGCACTCCTGAGGGGCAAAGTAAGCAGGCTGCACCGATGGCTGGAGGATCTGGCTGTAATAGTGACAAGTTGGCTGCTGGGCTTCTTTTCTCTTTTCTTTTCTTTTCTTTTCTTTTCTTTTCTTTCTTTTCTTTTCTTTTCTTTTCTTTTCTTTTCTTTTCTTTTCTTTTCTTTTCTTTTCTTTTCTTTTCTTTTCTTTTCTTTTCTTTTCTTTTCGCTTTTTGTTTTTGTTTTGTTTTTCCCACATTACTAAGTATTCTGGAGGAAAGCTTAGCCTTTTACTTTTTGGAGACCCTAGCCATAATATTAGGAAACAGTGTTGGAATATTAGCAAGTTCCTCTCCTAACCTTTTTAAGGAGTATTCTGCGTTCATGTCACTGATACTGATGGTGATGGGCTGCCAAGTAAGTGATAAGCACTACTTGCTTCTTACATACCTGGTTATGTGTAAGATTTGACTATTTTAGGCTAAGTAGGAGGAAAATTGGTTTATGACCTTATTATTAGCAGTTGTGTGAGAAAACCAGCAAGACTTATTGAGTAATTCTGATAGCAGAGTTTCCTTTTTTTTTTCATTGCTTAAAACAAACAAACAAACAAGCAAACAAACAAACAAACAAACCCCAAAAAACCACTTCAGCATGTTTCGTAACACAGCTTTAAATAAGCAAACAGACAAACCTGATTTTAAGGGATGGTCCAGAGGTCTCTGCTACTTAGGTTCATGGTGGCTGAAACGTGTCTTGAAGAACTGAGGAATGCTGATGGTCTGGCCAAGAGCAGATCGGGCAAAGGACACAGAGGTGATACTCAAGAACATCTTGGGGTGATAATTACAGATAGAAGATGTGAGAGAGAGAGATATAAATGAGTGACCAAGCTGGTAATGGTATGCTGACTTGCTACAGTATATCCTTGGTGCCAGTGACAGTGAAAAGCAGCTGCATTTAGATCTACTGACTGAATTAATGATGCATTTATTTACCTCCTGCATCTCGCTTACACTTCTGTTTCTCCTCCCTTCATTTCCAGCTCCTTCTATGATATACTTATGTCACAGTCATTTCTGATCACCTTCCCAAAAATTTTCAGGCAGCTCAAGGGGACTTATTTGATCACTTACCAGTGAATTTCAAAGTACATGACAATTCCATCCTCTTTTCTAGAGTGATGGAGTTACCCCTCTCTCTGAGTGCTATTGCTGAGTTGTCAGGTTTGTTTTCAAGGTCTGTCAGCAACTCCTTTCTAGTGACTTTGGTCACTGCTTGCTGTAGCAGCCCCACAGCCAAGTCATATGACAAGGCACACAGTACTGGCATTTGTGCTTACATCTGAAATTCCTGAGAGGAGGAGCTCAGACAGGGTTTGGAGAAACTGCTGGAGGACCTCTTGTTTGTATTGAGTTTGAGACATAGTTTGAGAAGGTTGGAGCTGAAGAAGAATGCTTCTGTTGAGTCCAGAGCACTTCTCTGTGTGACAGAAGCTGGAGGCAGTCTTCTGTCTTCCTGATTAGGTTTTTGTCAGATAATCCCTGGCACCTGGTTTATTTGATTTCCTGAGGAGAGAAACTTCTCTCTTCCTTGAGTATATCCAAAAGATCCCACTCAGGATATGTCTGTCAGCAGTTGCTTAAGTTGCTTAGGACCACAGACATGCATGATGTTTTATGAACAATAAGAAACATGCCCAGCACCAAAGCTGATAAACTTTTCCCAGAAACAGGGCTTTCTTATCACTTTTTTTTTTTTTTTTTTTTTTTTTTTTTTTTTTTTTTTTTTTTTTGGTAGGATGGGGTGGTGGGTGTTGAAATTGCCCTCTAGTACTCCAATGCCCAGTGGTCAGTTTACCTGCTGGTGTGAATCATTAGCTCTCCAGTCTGATCCACTCTCATTTACCATCAGACTCCTTTGTTTTCCACTTGGGTCTCTGAGGGAGGGGCTTCAGGTCTGCTGAGGAAAATGAGCCTGTAATGGAGATGCATGAACACCTACAGACCGTGAGTCTTCCCTCCCTCCTTCTTGGTCCTGCCTACCCTTTGCTGTCTGCCATCCCTCCTACGGGGTTTGAGACTGGCCAGATGCTTTCCAGGCTCAGAGCTCCTGGAACTTTCATTGCAGCTGACATTCTTGTGTGCCGTGGTGTCGGGTAACCTGCACTGAGAGCAGTGAAGAGACACTGTCCTGACCTGCGAGGCTGGAGGCTTTAGTGTACTTGCTAGTGAGGGGAAGACCTGTTGTTCTGGAAACAAAAAATCCTGCCTTCTCAATTCTCAATGCTTTCTGTGGGCTTTACAGATTGTGTGCTTCATTAGATCATTAAATTATTATATTTTTGCACTTATGGAAGCAAAAAAGTGAGCATATTTTGGTGGCCCACAGCATGGCTGTGTGGTAGGTGAGAAGCTCACCTCCTGTGGATGCTTTGTGAGGTTTTGCTGTCACCACAGACAGAAGTCAGAGAAGTGGAGTTCCCACAAGAATGAGGGTGGGGGACTCAACACCCTTTGAGTAGGTGTATTCTGTCAGCAGTGAGTGTCAAGTAAACAGAACTGTGCTCAAAAACCACCAAAATCCTGCCAGTGACACCAGGCTGAGAGACAGATACTCACCTGTAGGACTTTCCTATTTCCACTGCCATGCTTCCCTACAAGTGGAAGGATAGAGAACAGCCACTTGCACTCCCAGGCCATTGGTCCCTCATGATTGCCCTCAGGCTTCTTGCTGGGAATTCATTGCTGCCTACCTGGAAAACCAGAAGTGGATAATAACCAGAGGACCACACCAGACTAGAGAGTTTACTAGTAACTTCCTTTACCCAGGTAGGCAGTAGAGCTCCCAGTGTGCTGGCAGGGGTCTGGCCAGCATTTTGGGCCTCCTGTTCCTCTCAGAAGGGAGGCACTGACACGCCTTTCTTTTTTTGTTGGCCGCTGTGGTGGTGGTGGAGCAGGGTAGAATGACAAGGCTGGCTCGCCTTAGGTGATTCCTCCAACCTGAATGGAGATCCTGGCTGTTATTTTCCTGACCCTCAAGTTCCAGAGCCTTGTTCCTTTACATGAGTGCAGCTGGGAAGGTGAGGGAGGCTGGGAGGGGATTCGCCTGCTGTGTTGAGAGGATACCTGTTTCCATTCCCCCCCTCCATTGCTTAGGTCTCCTGCTGCCTGCTGGTGAGAGAATAGGGGATCCTCTGCTTCTTGTGGTGCAGCCAGCTGGTGCATTTGCCTCAGGGATGGTAGAAGGTGGCTCCACCAAGTCGATCTCCTCCTCAGAGTCCCTGATTTTTTTTCCCCTTCCTCGTGAAGCTCTGACAGCAGGAGAGCAGATCATCCACCTGTCCACACCTCACGCTGCTGTAGTCTCTGCTGCCATGCCACTCGTGCCAGGCTCTGGCACTGCCTTCAGCCCAGCCATGAGTGACTGCATGTTTTCATGGCAGTTCCCTCTGTGTCACTACATCCTTTCTGGTGAGTGCAGAGGGCTCCCCACTGAGTGGGTACCACAGCCGGGCTCCTTCCCAAGCAGGGTGACCACCAGCTGAGCTCACCTTTAGCCCCTGGTGCACAAACTGCCCTACCCTCATTAACTTCACTCCCTGGGGGCAGCTTTTGTAAGGTTCAAGGGGTGGATGCTGTCCCTCCCTGCCCTTCTCACACTTAGAACTTTGGCACGTCAGCATGTGGTCTGGGATGTCCGGAAGTTTAGGACTGACTCTCAGTCTAAAATTTGAGAGCCTACCAGGAGACAAGTCCTTTTTTTCCATTTTACATTTTTCACTGTCCTCAGAGAAGAAGCGAGGTTCTAATAAGTGAAACACTTTAGGCTTCTAAAGCATCTCCCAGCACCTCCCAAAGTTGCCTTTAAGCCACAGCAGATTATTTTTGTTGAGACAAATGAGAAGGAAATCATGATTTTCTCTCTCTCACACACACACACGCACACTTGTATGTGCTCAGATGACATAGCTGTTCAGATTCTTGCAGTCCACTCTTATGTTAGTGATACTCTTGAGAGATGTGTGAGCAACATTTGGGGAAGCTGCTTGGTGTTGTCATTCATAACGGTAGTCACATCAGAGATCTTAAAACAAAGGGCTCTGTGTGTTTTACCAAGAGAAGCCACAGTAACAGGTTTCAGTGTAAATGAGAGTTGTATTGCTTTCCATCAGAGATGACTTGAAAATAAAGTACTTTGATGGTAATACTGCAGATGTCTGCAGGAAACCCAGCACAGCCTTGAACACTGTAGTTAGATAGCTGTGCAAAAAAGTACATGAAGGGAAGAGCTAATGTGCAATACTTCTATTTAAGATAGAGGGAGAAATAGAAATTGTGATAGCATGCTATTTCAAGTAATAATAGAAAGTACTTGATGTTTACATGGTGAATGGATCAATACTAATTCTGTAGTCAGGGCACATACAGTAGTTTGGATTATACAAGTGATAGATGCACTCGGTATAGCTGAAATTTCCACCCTGCAACATTTATTTCTCACTGCGTGTTAGATGGAATTTTCCACCCAACTATCTGAAAGGATTTGCATAAGAATGGTGATAGAGCAGTATTCTTTAATGATGTGCTTTTCTTTGTTAAACTTCAAAAATGTCTACAATGCATGATGAGGTTCGGATGAATTGCCAAGCTAATGCTTTTATATTTTCTTTAAAGAGCTTATCTGCACTGTGTTGCAGGAGTTACTTTATATTGTTGTCATAAAGGCAGCAGCAGTAAAGCTGACTTTGTGCCCCCTCCTCCTTTACCTGTGGGACTTTGGTGCTGCCGATGGAGGTAGATCACAACACCTCTTACCCACCACCTGTTTGCCCCACTGTTAACTTGTTTGTGCATCTTCTGTGGTGCCATGCATGACATGACTCAAGGATGGCTCTGTGTCATTTTACTCTTAAAACTATGGCACTCTTGACATTTGACCTAAATCAGCCCAGGCTGCTGTACTGTTTGTAGAAACTGGGTCATAACCAGGATCTTCCCAGAATGACTCCTTGATTTAAAAGAAACTCAGGATTAAACAAAGTGTGAGAAATCTTCTGCCAGTGGTGATTTTTATAGAATGATAGAGAAGACCCTTGTTTTGCTCTTCAGTTCCTTGGAGCAGAAGTCCATTTTTTCAAAATATGAGGGGAAAACTGCTGGAAATAGGTGAATTTTAGGAAGGTAACCTGTTGAGAAGCAATATTTCCTTCCTTGGCCTTTGGCCCAGTGAGTCACCTTCTTACCTGCATTGTTGTGAAGCTTTTCAGAAATCTTTTACAGAGGAAAAATAAGCAATACAAGTGACTGTGAGGTTTGCCATCCATTCCAATTCCTTGTAGGGTGCAATGATTCCAGTTTCACAACAGCTATTAGACAGAGAGGGACTAATTCTGCCCTGAATCAAGACTTCTGTAGCACAGCATGAGTGTAATGGAGGAATGATTTGGATTTTGTTGAGTTTGCTTTTTTGTTTTATATTTGCCTTTACTGATAATGGTCATTACTTGGAAAGAATTTTGAAATTATTGTGGAACAGAAATTATAACTTTTTTTTCTGGTGATTTGGGACACTGCTCTCATATTGGACCTTGAGTCAAAATCACCTATGTTTTCTTTCGCTTGTGCTTCTGAAAGGATAATGGTATCCGTGCATGCTGAACATGAACATTCTAGCTATAAATGAGAGCCCAGCATTTCCCATATATGTACCTTGGTAGTCAGTCACACTGACAGGACAATCACTCATCTTCCTGTGCTCTCCTCACTTCTTCAGCCTATCCTCCTCCCCTCATTCCAAACTCTAGAATAACTGTGTAGGAAGAGAATGGCACAGGTATCTGAGATAAAAGCAGAGAAGAAGAATTTTATATAAAAATCTCTTTCAAAACTAGGAAATAAGCAATTGAAAAAATAGGCACTGCCTGCAAAAGTGAGCAACCAAACCCCAAAATCTGCACAATTACTTCTTTTGTGGTCACTGGAGAATTGCTGCTCCAGCCCCACTGTCTTAGTGGCATCCCATGTCCCTGTCAGTTTGTTGGTATCTCTCTCACCAGGCTCAGTGGCCCAAGAGGGACCTGCTGAGCCTTCCCCAATATCCCTGCTGGTGCAGGGGTGCCTGCTGGTCCTGCCCCAGCTGCTTGGGGGCCCTGTTGGCCCTTTTGTCCAGGGTGTTGTATATTTGTGTACAAATATTTTGTCTGAACCATATTTTTAAAAAATGCCCTCATGCTAATATTTAGACCAGTGTGTTTTAGGCATAGCACCCTTAAATTCAAACTTGTTGTTTTAGTGTTCTGTTGAATTTTTGATGAGTGACAGATCCAGTTGCTACTCTATCTTGTGTGTAGCCCCTTTACCACAATGTGCTCCTCGTCTTGCATTTGGAAACCTTTCATGGTGATGGCACAGTGAGTTTAGACTTGGAAATCCATTACCTGGGTTCAGAAAGGGAGGATGTCCAACATGTGAAGCCTTTAGTTAATGGAACTGACACTAAGATGTAAACAAAGGTGACCTAATGGAGGAGGGGACACTGAAAAGGTCACTCTACTGATGCTAGGGCCAAATGAGTGAAAAAAAAAGCAGAAAAAGCAAGGTCAGCTTTAAAACACAAATGCTTCTCTTTGCTTGACTCCTTTTGTACTTTGCCCCCCCTCACCCTCAGAAAACATGCAGCACTGGTTTCTGGAGTGCTCTTCCATTCACGTGACAAAAGAAATGCCTCTGTGGCCTGGATCCTCCATCATTTCCCTCTGCATACATGTCTGTCCCACAGGGTTGCTCTGTGGTGCTGGCTGAGGCGTGCAGGTACTGGGATATCTCTCTTCTTGGAGAGGTGTGATCTTGTCAGATGTCAAATGCCTGACCACTGTTGCTAGCTCTGTCTGCTATAATTGCAGCATGTTTTTAAAAAATCTACCCAACTTCAAAGAGCGGCCAGAGAGAGCATGAGATGAAGCTGCATGTTCGTATCTTGCTGTATTTTACACTCTGCTCTTGGTTGCTGCTCTGCTACAGCCCTGTCTGACACCTCAGCATGCCAGCTGCACACATTTTGCACAACAACCAAATCCCCAGTTACTGCAATTGGTGTTGCTGTGCCTCTTAAACCTGTTTTCTGGCAAGGAATTCAGAGGCATCACCTTTCCCCAGGCCTGTGCCTGATTACTCTGGATGGAGCGCTCTGCCATGGCTGGAGAGGTCCAGTCCCCCAGTATTTGTTTTTTGCCAGTCTCCCCCTCTCAACAGTCTCCCCCTGCTCACAGCAGGGAGTAAATACCTGTTTTGTGAAATGTGAGAGGAAAGTGTGTCCCAGGCTGAAAGGCAGTTGTTTTGGGTTTAACGGTCAGGATGGGGAGTGGTGTCAGTTTATGTGCATTGCATGTGACACACTCAACTCCATGTCTCTTTGCTTTCTGGATTTTATGTCCACACCCAGTGCTATTTTAATTCAGGGTTTGTGTTTAGCTAACCTGAGTGGTGAGGCTGAGAAGTAACTGCTGCCTTTGTGTTAGCAGAAGACATGTGTTTTATGAAGCTTTGGCCATGAAGATAAAGATTTATAATGGTGCAGGAGAAAAAACCCACAAAATTATTTGAGAAGCCACACTATGAAGAATAAATGTTACAGGAAGCATTAGCCTTTTGTAAAAATTCCTTTACCAGTGGGGAATTTAATGCACACCCTTTGAGAGAGTAAAAAATTTACCTCAATGATGTTCTGAAATGCTTTATTTAAGAATTAGACATGAAGAAAACTTGTCTTTCTGCAGTTTAGACTATTTACACTTAGATATTTTAAACATTTTCTTTACGTAATGATGCTTAGTAACTCCTAGATACATAAATACTGTTCATATATAAATTATATGTGCTGTATTTTATACACATATATGATTGTTTTACTTTCTTTCATCTTTCTGTGTGTACAGCAATCTTCTGTGTATTTTGTTTTCTCCAATAGGCTCTTGGAAGAGGATATGATCACAGCTGAATTGTACGAGCTTGCTTCTTACTACATGAAATGACAGCAAGGTTTTTATCATTGCAATTTGGAATCATAATTCTCTCTAAGATGAAAAAAACACATAATCCTTTTTTTATTCTCTTGGTGAGAGGTGTTAGATGGGTGGTGCTGGAGACTAAGGTTTCCTTTTGGATGGGTAGACCTTGATATACATCTCAGTGTCTTCTCTTGCTTGCATTTGGCTTGACTTAAGCTGCATTGGTTTTTTTGTGAAGCCTTCATGGAACACCAATGTGTTTTGGATTAAGATAGTTCAAAGAAAGAATGTTGGTGGTTTTTTTCCCCTAGTTCTCATATTTCTGAAGTCTAGAAAAACTCAAGCCTCACTCTTATAGCCTCTTGAATGCTGTACTGTTATTTAGTTTGCACTCTTTTATCAGATTGGTCAGGCAGTTATGCCTCATGATTTTAGACCTGGATTTGATTAAGAAATGTCTGATGAAGAGTGAAGCTTTTAGAAAGACCTTCCTGTAATGACTACCAGTAGTGTAGTCCCCTATTGGGGAGATTCTCATCTACTCCTTCCACAGGCATTTCTACAGTGCACTGATTCTTTTTTCCTAAAAGATAAAAGGTACCTCTCCATGTCTCCCAACCTGTTTCATCAGAGATTGTGTCCTCAGATGCCCTTTCTGGAGGTTTCTGCCACTTTTGATGGCAAGACAATTCTTTGGTTGGTAAATATTGGGAGCATTCTGTCCTTGGTGTATGCTTAAAACAAACTGCAGGTAAATGCTTACAAGTAATGATCTGTCCTGACTGTTGCATGAAGCTTTCCAAAAATAGTTGTCTATTTCCAAAAAAAATCCTGAGTTTTGATATTAATGGAAAAAATGACTCAGGTCTTCTCTTTAATGCTGGTGCACTAGAAGACCTGAAAATGAGAGGACTAAAATACTTTCAGGAGAGATTCCTGATATAAGGGGATCTTAGTCAAAAGATACTCAAGGTCTTTTGAAAGGATTTATGTTTTGAAGGAATGATGAGTACCCATCTTCTAAAAACTGAGTGATTTTGTGACAGCTGAAGTTTGACGTGAGTTGATAATGCTTTTTTTATTGTCTTGGTCAGTTTCCGTATTTGTGTGTTATCTCACAAGCTGTCCTCTGTAATAAGACCCATCTAAATGCTTGGGGGTTTTTCGATTTATTTTGACATTTTTAAAGTGGAGAAAGCTTGTAGTAAATGAGTTATTAATGTGAAGAACTGAATGCATATGGTCTTTTTGAAGTATTCCCACCTGGCCCCATGAGATTTCTGCAGAAATAGTAATTGATATTTCATGTATTTGTCACTTGACATGAAATGCTTACCTTAGTTGAATGGCTAGAGTCTGTGACTGAAATTTAGCTCTACTGTGCAAGGTGTTGTACAGATGGAGACCATTTGATGTCCTCTGCATCTAAAGACTTGCATTTGACAGATGAAGGGCAGGATGAAGAAACACCAGAGAGGTTTGTATTGCTCGGTTTTTGGAGAGGTTTTTGTGGTTCCCTCATCAGTTTGGTATCTTTCAAGAAGTACATTAAATACTGAGGTTAGTACTCGTCATGTTCAGTGATCTGTTGGAGCCCTGTGCTCAGCTCTGAGGGAAGTCATTATGGTGAAAATGGGAGGGTGGGCACACTGTGCTTTTTGGGGGACTTCCCTGGGTGCTGTGCCCCTGCTCCTGGGGTAAAAATGCTGGATTGCTGAGGACAGGAAGTCCCACTCATGCCACGCTGTGGAGTCTCAGCCTGGTGACCCTGCTGGGGCCACCTCTTGTTGCAAAATAGTCCCTCTGCCTTTTGATGCAGCTGGCTTGGGGCACTGCTTTGTGGAGTTTTGCTCACTTTCACTAGCTTGTAGACACTATCTTTTTCCTTCTCCTTTCTTCATTCAGGCAATCAATCACCTCTTTGCTTGGTTACAGATGCCTTTGGACCAGGGCTGACATCTGGAAGCACCCACAGCACTTAAGCTTGTTCTCTCCCAGGGCCCTGCCTTTGCATGAGGTTTTGATTTACTGTTTACTATTTCAGGCTTGTAACAAGTAGGCATCCCAAAGCCTTTTAGACACACTTACTGTCTGAGTCAGATAGTCCTAGAGGTCATGTACAGATTGAGACTGAACAGTGAAACATCTGCATACGCTTAACCTTACTTCACTTCTGGCATTGCTCTTGAGTGTTATTTGGGCTTTGATCAGACCTATTTATTCAGCCCAGGATCTTTCCTTTCCTTAATATCCTTTCACATGCCTGCTTCTCCAGACTGGAGTCTCCTCTTGTTTCTGAAATCAGGTTTTGCTTCTGCTTTTTCAGTTTTAATCCAAAATTGGCCAGTGGGAACAGCATGTTTTTATGTAACTGTAGGTCCTCTTTGTCAAAGGGTTAGTTAACAAGACAATACATATACCCTCAGGAGCTGATTTGTTTGTCAGACTCGAAAAACTGGTTCATCTTGACAATAGTAATTTCTTTGTGTAAGGGTCTCTGTCTGAATGACATGGGCAGTTATCTATTTAGAGTGCAAATAACCTTCATTTTCATAACACAGTTTGCAGAAGTGCAAAACCAACCCATGGTACAAAGATTCTCAAAACATGTAACCTGGCTTTTATTGCCCTGTTAACTGTTTCCCAGCGTCTTTGTCTCATGAGCTATGGATCTTTCTGTCCTCGCTTCAGGCTCCTGAGAAATTTCTAAATTGAGCATTAGATATTTTTATCAAAGACTAGAGTCAAATTTTTCACTAGTAGATGGAAGCCTCTTAGCAATGAAATTTACATTGTCAAGATTTCTCTATATGCATATATCCCTTACGATACTGTCCTAACTAGAAGCTGCTATAATTCACTTTATTTTGTGGAGCTTTCTGGTGAATTATTTTCTTTCTCAGTAATTTCTCTGTTTAGGATCCCTCCTGAGAAATCTTTACTGTATTAGCTTCAGCTTTGCTGCATCTTTATCTTTAAATAGCTCTTTTAAATTTGCTTAGGCAAATCTGGGGTTTCGTCTGTCTTCAGCGGTATTAAAATGGTATCTGAAGGGAGTGTTACCTGGGTAAGAAGACACACCACTAGACGATACTATAAATGAGAGACAGATGGATTGCTGCTCAGAGACAACAAGATTATGGGTAGAAACCTGTTTACCTTTTGCAATACAGCCGCTGAGCTGAACAAGTCATCAGAACAGAATGGAGCTGAATAATGCATGTCTCTAACAGTCTCTAATTCTTCGAGCTGGAGGAGAGTTTCTTACACCAAAACTCCTCTTGCAGAGTTATGTATCCAGACCTGAATGTTGGAAAGCAGTTTTGGTGTGTTTTTGCTTTGTTTGCAAGTGCAGATGTGTTGTTGACTAGCTAATAGATGGACTCTGGTCTTTTGGCAAAGACTACCCTTTTCTGGAGTTGTCTGGGCACTACCTGGAGTAGATTGTTTCTCCCTTCAGAATGATTCCTTTCCACAGTCTTTTTGTGCCAGGAGGAGTCATGGACTACAAAGAGGAAGTTAACATGCAGGAAATTTGGTACCAAGACCAGACACAGCTCCTCAGTTGCATTGGGCCACCACAGGACAAAAGCCAGTACAAGCAACCCCTGACAGGGTTGCTGTGGTGCTGGCTTTTGAGCTCTAGGGCATTCTGAACTGAATGCTCATGCACAGTTTTTAATTCCTATAGGTGAGGAAAAGATTGCAGTCATACAGGCTATTTTTGGGGATGGGATTTTGCCAGTCATGCACTGAGTGATCTTCTTTGCATCCTGTGTTTTTGCCATTTGAGCTGAAGAGGAAGAGGCAAAAAACTGTATGTCAGGTGCAGGTTTTTCAGTACCTGAGATTAGAACTGAAATGAGAAGTTAAAACCTTGGCATGACTAACCTGCAGGTACCTGTGCTATTACTGAATGAAGGATCAGGACAGATTCCACCCTTTCTCTGTGTGTCCATCTTTTCACAGGAGGTGCCAAATCAATGGCTCGCAGCAGATGGGTCCTTGAGGAGAAGGAGCTCCATGGCATGAAAATCTCTACCAGATTTCCATCTGTTCTTCTATATAACTGAGGGAGAGACACTTAGGAAGGGAAGTCTGTGACTTAATGATCAAACAGGGTGATGTTTTACATGTCTTCAAATATGGGACTCAGTTACAGATGGATTAAGGATGTGGGTCATGTACCACAGGGGTGAGAAAATGCACGAGGCTTGGGCTTTCCATTTTGTGTAACTAATTTCAGCATAATTAGTGTTTATCAGGGAAAGATGGCATAGAATTATTAAACTGTCTTCTCTTTGTTCTGCCCATGTGTGACTCCACAGGTTATCACCTCCAGGGACATCTTTTAGGAAATAAATGCTGTGAGGAAATACATCTATATGGAAACACATCTCAGATCTCGAAGGTGATGGTGCTGGAGATGAGCCTGCATGTCACTCCTGACACTGTTCCCAAGTCACATTCACTTTTTGTTTGGAGTGAACAAATTGTTTTGGTGTGTGGCCACCCTAAGGAATTCTTACTTGTGCACAAACTGAGCCACAACTCAAAAGGCATTGTGCTGTGGGACACTGAGCAAATGCTTCTGGTGATCTTGGAGTGGAGGCAGAGCTCAGAAAGTGGCTATAGCTATTTATATTCTCTCTCCTTCTTCATCAGGCCAAACAATTCAGACAGAACAACTTTTCTGGTTATAGTGGAGCAAATTCTTTTTAGTGTTCAGTGCCTTGATACATCTTGGGACTAAAACCCTTCCCAGCAAACAAAATCACCCAGTGCTGTGATGGCTTAAGTGAAATGACAGCATACTTCTGAGGTCTCAGAAGAGCTATAAATCCAAAGCCTGTGTGCCATATGCCATAGATGTGGGGCCCTGACCCAAGTATTCCATAGCTGGGAGCATTTGTAGGGAAAAGTAGGATCTAGAAAGTTGTGTAAGACATTGTTCTCCTGATATGACAGTGAAGTAAACTGATTCTAGCTCTTCCAGGCAAGGAGGAAAGCAGCATCTGGGAGTAATGGGATAGACTATTAAAATTCTTCTTCTTTTAATCAGGTACTTTCCAAAGTACTGTGTGGTACAGTGCACCTGGGGTCCCAGCCAGGGCTGTGGCTCTACTGTTAGGGCCAAACTACACCTGTGCAACCACTGTCAGCTGTGAGATCATCCAGGGACAGGGTTTTTTGGAGAGCACATCTCCAGCTGACATCAGTGAGGCCTTTCTCTCAAAGTGGCAGCTATCAAAATGCTGTTTACGAGCAAGACTCACAAACTAATTAGTCACTAGGCCCATTAATCAGGAAGACTAGAAATAATTCAGCAGAATTCATGCTGTCAGCAAGGATGAGAAGAGCCCTCTCTATGACAGCTTACCTTGCATTTTGATCATTAGGTGATTCGGAGTTTAGTCCATCCGTCTTGTTTATCTGCCCTCAGGGGAAAATAATCCCTGCATCCCAGCCATCTCGACAAGTTTGAAATTCAAACATATTTTCAGTTCTGTCAGTAAAATATCAAGTGGGCACATTTGGATGAGTATTGACACACAACGGCGCCGCTGCCTTTTTTTTTTTTTCCAAATGTATTGTCAACAAATCCCTGCTTTGCCTGCTGCTCCCTGTGCACAGGACGTCAAACCCATATTAGGAAAAGTGAAGATTGGGGTGCATGAATGGGGTCATTTAGAAACAGCTAAACTGAAGCATTCTAATTATTCTTAGTAGGCTTCCAAGCCAAAGGCATTCTCCATTGTAACTCCACCTTCTTATGTTTTGGTGAGATTTATATATTTGTGTTTGAGCAAGAGATGTACCTTAAAATAATCAAGCCAGTGTTTATTTTGGCTTCCTTTGACTCTTTCCCCCCACACCAGAAATCCACCCAGAGCCCTGTGCAGTAAAATATTTCTTTAACAGATGCATAGCACTCTGTTGGTACAAAGTGGATTGGTCACTCTGAAAAGCACACACTAACAAAGCAGGAACAGATGGTTTCGAGTCTTGGTATGGAGCTGTTGTGGCTACTGTTTTTTCATTAAGCATTAATTGCTGGAGGTGGAAATCATGCTTCTGAGTGTGCCAAGGAGATGGGTCTGGCTGTGTAACTCTGATGCACTGAGTGGAGCAGAGAAGGGAGAAGTCTGTCTGGAAACCTGGGATACCATGAATTTCTGCCCTGCACCATAAGGACTGCCTGTCTTCTCTGCTTTACAAGTCACTGTCTGGGATGCAGAGGAATTTCCATGCCAACCAAGGGAAGCTCTGGGAGTGGAAGCAATCCTGGGGTATAAAATGTGTTATCTTTCAAAAGAAGGTCTTCCTGAGAAGAACTGTTTGACTTGCTTGAGGTGAAATGAACATGCAGTTGAAACTGAGGCAAGATGATATGATGGGAATGTGGACCAGGCCAAGAGTATGTTCAATTTTGGTTTTGTATATACATACATACAAATATATATGTATGTATGTATATATGTATTTGTTTTGTAAATATTATGTTTTGTACTTTTAGTGTTACAAGGGAAAGCACTGGATCCTGATGTTGTGGACTCAAAGTTCCTATTTTCCTGTGGAGTTTTTGTGTATAAATACCAGTTTTAATGCTTTTTTTTACCTCCATAGTATATGTTCTTTTTCCATAATACTACCCCCCCCCCCCCCCCCCCAGATTCTCTCAGGATTTATCAAAGAAATCTACTGTACCAAAATATTAAAAGAATCACTATCATTTGTGAAAGAGGGAAACCTGTACTCCAGCTACTATTTAATGACAGAACTACAGTTTTTCTCAATGTTTCTATTTCTGCTGCTTTTAAAAAAAAAATTTAAATCCTTTTCACTTCATTACTTTCCACCTTTGCTCTCCTGCTCAATATTTGTTGTCACAGAGATGTTATTTCTTACACTAACCCTACTGGGATAGTTTAACCAGGTTCCTCATCATGGGAGATGCAGCCTAGGAGTGGCATCTCTTTCTTTCAAATCCACATCAAATACGGAGTTTCACAACTGTAGTACTGCTCCAACTTTATTACAGCTCTGTATGGTGCTTTGGAGCTCTTCTACCTTAAAACCTATACCTTGTGCACAATCTTCTTTACCTGTACCCTTGTTTGATTTTTCAAAGGAAAACATCTGATTCTACACAGTACATATAAATATAGACAGTGTGATATATCTGATTATGTCCAGGTTGCTTGTTAAAATGTGGAGATTAGAAAGCCAGACTTTGATATTCTGGCTGTGTGCTCCTGTTTCTGCTGTTACACTCTGCCTTTATCCCACACGTGCTGTATTTTGGAGAACTTTCCACAACATCATTAAGTTTTCCATCTGTCTTGAAGCCTTGATAGGTTCATCCAGTTTCATTTTGAGCTAATGGAGGGAGAACAAATCAAAAATGTCTGACAAATAGCAAAATGTCCTCATGTTGTCAAATGAAATGTATCAGTGCTTCAAAAGGAAGGATAAAAATTCTATGTTTTGACTTTTATGTATTATAATGCAAAATAAAAAAACCAAACCAAACCAAAACAAAAAACAGGTCAAAATTAATTTCATACTAGAACAAGCCAGTGGAGTTTTACCTGTAGGCTGTAATTTTTTTTCAGAGTGAAAGGTTTCATATATGTGTAAGAAGATACTGTTCTCCCTTTTTATGATTCTTCTTATCAGTCTTATTGTGCCTTTGTGTGATCCTTCTTTGTGCTGCATCTTACAATACGTTAGCATTTATTCCTTGTAATTCACACACTGATAATTAGAAGTTTCCCAAGTATACTTCATTTTTAGTATTATTTCTTCTACCCTTCTTAAAAACCTCCGTAGAAACCAAAGACGAAGTAAAACTTGGAAGACTCTTGTGTTTTGGAGCTTTAAGCCCTGCTGTTTGATTGGTTTGGGGCTGTTGGAGTTCACACTGTCCAAACCAACGTGGTGACTGAGCTTTTCTGATGATACTGTAAATTTGCATCAGTTCCCAGAGGTACATATCTCAGACCTCTTCTCTGATGAATAGGAAAATTCTGCTGCTGCTTCTGTTAGAGTAAATTAGCAGGAGGAGAAAATGAAGTGAGGCAAGAAGAAAGAGAGAGAATGACCTGTGAGACTGATTATGGTGGGGAAGAAGGAAGGATAAAAGTAGTAAATAGGCACAACTGGTTTTAATAAAAAACCACACCTTTTAATGCTTCTTATATCTGCCTTTCACAGTGGAAAGATGTTTAGCATCAATTATAGAAGACGGGCTTTATTTATTTATTTATTTATTTGTCTGATTGTTTGTTTATTTATTTATTTATTTATAATTTCACTGCTCGTTTAAGGTAACTCAGAGTATTATTTTATCCCATCAGCAGCCAGCCCTTCCAGCTTGGCACAGGAGTCAGTTGTTAGTGCACATTTGACCGTCCATCTCCAATTACCCACTATTGCTTCCTTATTCATCCATGTACCAATGGCTAATGCACATTCTCTTGCTGGTAATTCTTTGAGCTTTTATCTTTCCCTGTTGCAGCAGTGGTCATCTGCCCACTAGAAGTGTGAGGTGCACTGAAGTCCTTGGAAGAAGGACTGGTACACCCAGATCTGCCACTGGTATTCTGGGTGCACTTCAGTCTCTCACAGCCTCTGCATTCCTCAGTTCCCAACCTGTTAAAAATTTCCTTTGTCTCCCTATCCTGTAAACTATTATTTTCCAAGGCTTACCTTTAAGGGTTGTGTCCTTCATGCAGCTCTAAAATACTGTAACATAAATAAGATTGGATGAAAAATTGGTATAACACAAATTTTCCCTTATGTCTGTGCATTTCCCAAAGAAAAGAAAGATGTTAATCTCTTTGATCTTTAACTGAAAATTTTTTTAATTCGGTTTGAAATGAGACTTTTGTCATGTTGGGAAAATCCATTAGGATGACCAGATGACCACCAGATTCTGGTGATATGTTTTAGATGGCCCAAAATCTATTCTGGCTTTCCAGACTAAAAGCTGATTACCTTTTTCTTACCTATGGAAATTTTTAGAGCAATCACCATACTTTTCTTCCTTCAAAACATACCAAATATTATTTAAAGCTGCTAAGGAGATGAACAGTGTATTGGGACCATATTGCTCTCCTATCATTTGGCATAATGGCTTTCTTTTTGTCATTTAAGATTAAAACACATATGGAACTTGCTTTAATTTGTCACTTTTATTTTCTGAGTTGCTGAGTTCCAGCTTCAGCTAGGATGTCACATTAATTCTGTTTAAATCTTGGGGAGAAAGCAGGTTGATTTGAGTTAACTGTGTACTGTATAATGATTCTGAGCTTAAGCAGCGTTATCTCCAGCAAATGTCTTTTCTGCAATAGTCATCTATGTGAAGCCCTGGAGCAATTCTTGGCTTTTTCACTCATATCACTTCACTATCAAAGCTGAAATGATTAATATTCACAGAAAAAAATAGATTTTCTCACAGCAAATTTTCCTTTCTATTTCTGTTTGGTGAGAACCAAGACTTCTGCATACATTATACAGATCAGCTAGAACCAGTCTGAGGAGTGAGGATTTGTATCTGTGGCAGTGATACAAATACATCACTGTGATTAGCAGAAAGGAATGGTAAACTTGTCCACATTCCTAGCACGCACACCTTTTTCACCTAGCCTTTTGTCCTGCTTCTTCTGTTAGCTGTGGTGGTAATAAAATCAAGGATAGTGCTCTTGAACAGGATGGGTTTCTGCAGTGTGGAAAAAAATTGAATTGCACCCCTTTTGTCACTGTAAGAACAGCAGCCCCACATGGTATTTTCTGATGGACAGCAGCTGCTCAGCAGCCACTTAATGTAGCAGCATCCTGGGGTGACAGTGGGGTATGACCTTGGCCCAGGCACAAGCAGAACCTGCCAAGTCTGGTAAAGACCAAGAGTATGATGGTTTCCAAGAGCAGATGCTGACTGAATTGCTCCCAACAGCTCCCTAGTCCTGAAAGTGCCCAGGACTTCTAAAATGTAAACAGTTTCCATCAAAACCAAGGTGTCCATCCAGGAGTTGGAGATGCCTGTTAATTAAAAACAGGAACAAAGCAGCCAGAACTTGACTCAGGTGCATGAGCTGGTTTCCAAAAGCTGGTTTTAAAAGAGATGCTTAGAGTTGTTTCCGATGTTAAGTCAGCTGTGAACTTTGCACTGGTGAGGTGGACCTTAGATGACATCCCAGGAGTCAGTGATTCACAGGAGGAGAGTCTTCCTATGAATCTTCTGTTGTGAAAATGGTGACTGCTCACACATTTAATCAGGGCACACTTCACCCTGCAAAAGCAAGCAGCCTCTCTCCTTTAGAAAATCTTTTTTGTCCAATCATGTCAGCCTAAGGTCTGTATCTATATATGAAATGTTATATGTAGGTATAAATAGGCATTGATTTATCAATAGGTCTCTCTCTATATGTATATTTTGGTGTATTTCCTCTTCAGGAGGTGGAACCCCTTTGTTTTCATGTTGGAACATAAGAGGAGACCTCCTGCTGTGGCTTCCAATCAAAAAAGGGTTTGGTTTTGGGTGAGAACAGCCTCCAAGACAAAAGCATTTTTGTGTCAAACCTGTGGTCTCTCCAGTCACACCTTCAGCTTGGGGTGTGCTCCTGGCCAATTTAAGGGAGACCAGTAAGAAGAAACAACCACTTTTACTGTTGCTAGCCATTTTTATGTTTTTTTGTAGGAACACCATAAAGAGAACACAGCATGAATTTGATCATTCTGTTGGTGAGCCAGCAAATAACCTGAGCAGATAATGCAGACAAATACAAATCAATAAAAGCTGTGGTGAATAAAAAAGAGCATTCTGCATGGGGTGGAACATGTTTGCCAGAGCTCTAGAAAGACCATGGCCAAGGATGCCTCCCAAGACATCACCATGCCTGGTGGAGAAGGCAGGCTGAGTACCAGGATGTGTCACTTCGAGGGGTAAAAAAGAAGTGAGAAGCAGTGATTTGCACCTCTTCAGGAATTTCATGTTAAGATCACTCCCTTTGGGGCTGCGCAGAGGCAATGGCAGTGCCTCTGGAGGAGACACAGCTTGGGACAATCAGGAGCAGCTCTTTCAGGAGGAGTCTGATGTGGCTGTGCAGGGGCCAGTGTCAGGCAGTGTGGACTGTGTCCTGCTGAACCACCGAGCCTGTGCGTGGAGCAAGGAGGCTGCAGTTTGGTATTCCATGCTGGAAAGCCATGAAAAGCCTCTGCTGGCAATGGTGGGGCTGCACATGTGAATCCAGAGCAAGCTGGCACACCATAAAGGTCACCAGACCACCCAGCATTGTGCAGAAAGATGATTTCTAAGATGCTTGGAGAGGTGAGGATGGGACTGGAAGTTATGTTGAAATTCCTGCAAATGAGTATCTGGCCTTTCCCTGTGCTGTGTGCCTCTGACATGCCTGTAAGACAATGAGAGATGAAAATGCTCTGGAACTGATTCCCATCTTCACTGAGAAGCTTCTCTTTTGGCATTGGCAGCATATTTGCTGCATTTGTTTGCTCCCTGAAGACTTTTTTAATTTTAAAAGGTGAAGGAGAAATAAGCTTTTACTTCAGAAATTGTTTGAGTCTGTAACTTTTGGTGTTTTGTTCTGTGGCATAAAAGCACAAGGTGTCTAATGGACTTTTCAAGGAAGTAATTATCTGGTGTACATTCTTAAAGCTTAAAGTTTTTATTGATATTTATATGTGTAGGTAAAAAAATACAGTGATAAAATTTTAATCTATTTTTTGCATCAATACAAAACAACAGTCAATGCCATTCTTAGACAAACTTCGTAGCTATTGTTTCTTAACCCTGCAATTGTGCAGGGGGAGAAAAGTAGGAGGGGAAAGTTGTACTGATGTAGCTATGGCTGTTGTTTAGCAATTCTTCTTGATATAATGGTGCTTGATCAAGACATTTTATTTTCATTCATTATAATGAAGTCTTACTCTCCTTCATTTTAACTTAACCATTCAATATTTTTAAAGTCTGGAGAGTAGCAGTTGTGCTCCCAGGATATTTCCTGAAGAGAAATATAATCTGGCAGGCTGGTATGATTGCAGACTGTGACCCTTTAGCAGTGCCTTCCCCATCTTTTCAGTGGGGCTGGCTGCTTCTCTTCTTCCTTTTTATATTTCTCTCCCCTAGCTGAGGTCTCTATGCTCTCTCAACCTCTCCGTTGCTGCCTCTTTCCCTAAAACTGTTGTCCACCCTTAATGCATTTGCTCTTATTGAAGTATATCCAGAAATAGCTTCCAGATGCTGTCATAGATGTCCATTTCATTATTTCTGGTGAAGGGATTTCACTTAAGCATAGCTCCACTAAGAAAAGCAGGAGTCTCTGCCTAGTCTACATCTGCTCATCTAGTTCATCTCTGCAATCATCTTGGCCGGCAGCACAGTTTTAAAAAAATCCAGTTTTTTTTTTTTTTCTGTGTTCATGACAAACTTTTGGAATTGAGTGGGTATGTTCCCAGACACCAAACTTTGCAGTGCTTAGTAAGGTTATTTTCTAAAAGTGGTACAGCCACGCTAATAAAATGTCTCAAAGGAGTGGCTGAACCTGTTCTTCATTCATCAGAGCTCCTGAGGCTCCCAAGAGGGAGGTGTTTACTCATCCAGGAAGCTTTGATGGGGATGAGAGTGTGGTAGGAGAGAGTCTTCAGTCCATAAAGAGCCAACAGTAGATTTCCACTCCAAAAATATATTTGGAATCATCTAATCATAGGATGCCAGATTGGAAAGGGACCTCAAGAATGATTTGATCCAACATTGGCAAAAGCAGGTTCTGGACAAGATGGCACTGCACTCTCTCCAGCTGAGTCATAAAAGTGAGCAGTGTTGGGAAACCCACCATTTCCCTGGAGAGACAATTCCAATGGCTAATTGTTCTCATTGTGAACAGTTTTCCTCTTATGTCTAATTGGAATCTTCCCAGGAGTAAATTGTATCCATTACCCATTTTCCATGTGACTCCTTTTAAAAAGGGAGTCTCCATCCTCTCCGTAGCCACCCTTTGAGTACTAGAACATGCTCATAAATTCTCCCCATGTTCTCCCCATGGCGTCCTTTTCTTAAGGCTGAATAAACCAAATTGTCTCAACTTCTCCTCAGCTGGCAGCTTCCCAGCCCTTTGATCATCTCTGTGGCCCTTCTTTGGACCTTCTCCATCTGGTCCATTGGGATTTTTTTTATGTAGCAGTGACCAAAACTGAAATCAGTGTTCCAGATGTGGCCTGACAAGGGCTGATTAGAGTGGGATAATGACTTTGTTATCTCTGCTGTTTGATGAAATACACATCCTGTTGGTTTGCTGTGCTGCAGCAGCTCACTGTTCACTCTCATGGAGCTTGTTGTCCACCAGGATCTCCAGGTCCTTGCCCACAGAGCTACTGCCAGCCAAATTTATATTCCTATTACTTTTTTATTCCTGGATTATGTGTTCCCAGGTGCAAGAGCTTACACTTGTCCTTGTTGAGCTTAAGTTTCTTGTTATCCCACTCTTCCAGACCTTTCCAAGGTCTTCCTGCAGGGCACCTTGAGCCCATCTTCCAGGTCACTTATAAAGATATTAAACTTAGGTGTATAACCTTATTTTTCTGATCACTTAACTCACACTGCATTAACTGTGTGAAAATCTTTCACTCCTTGTCATCATTGATCTAAAGGTCAGAACACCAAAGGATGTGAGGCCCAGGAGATGGAAGAAGGAGAAATATGCCAGCTTGGTCCTGTAGATCAATAACCAGAGAAAATGGGAGATCTGTCAGGCGAGTGAAAGGCAGATATAGGTCATAGGGAGCTGAAGAAAAAGGGCTGAGCACTGAGGGTGGAGAGCTCTGTCAGTTGTGATGACGTGACCAGGATATCCTCTTTGCATTGAAATATGGCTCTGGTCCCAAAGCATGAAGAGGAAAACACCCAGCTGCAGTGAGAGCTGGAGCAGTTCAAGGTGTGGGTAGGGTCTGAGGCTATAAGAGAGCAGAGGCAGGACAGCCCAGCATGAGGAGAAAGCGCCAAGGAGACCCTTTGTCATGGAATGGATAGAGAAAGGAGTGCCTGATGAACAGCCCCACTCAAAGAGCTGCTGGGGATGGGTTAGTGAGGCAGGGCCGAAAAGTCTGCCATGGGTAAAGGAGAGCCTGAAACTACAGCAATAGTCCTACTACCAGACAATTCCATTTTTCTCCTCGCTTTGGTGTTCCATGCTGCCTTGGTTTGGCAGCTCTGTCTCCAAAGGCCAATGCAGGCTCGATCTCATAAAGACCTGGTCTTTCTCATGGCAAATGCATGTGAACACCTCTTGACATAGATGCTCCAGTCTGCACTTGAAGATTCCTCCTTTCACAGGTGATCTGACATTCTCTCTGAAGAATGGATGTTTTCCTATCCTCCCGCAGTCCAAGGAGTTTTGCACTTCCCAGAGGCTTGTTTATTTTTAGTAGATAATTGTACCTCTAGATATTCAAGGTCTCTGGGTCTGGTTTTGAGTGTAGTCTCAGTGGGACTGTGTGGTCTGGAGAGTATTATGGCTGTGTTGTCGGGTAGCTTTGTTGTGGTTTTGAATTGCTCCATTTTTGTTTACACTCATTCATCTCTTATACTTGATAAAAGGTGTTTTTATTTTTTTCTACATTATTAAGTATTGTATATACACACACATATATGTCTGTGTATATAAATATATACACAGCTTTATTGTGTCTGCCCTGAATAATTTCTGTGGCTCTCACTCATTTGCTTTCCACTCTCCTCTCACAATCACCTTGTTCTCTGCGCTTATTGACAGACCCTTTTGGTTACAGTGTCTCAAGAAGGATGTCTGTAATGGGACACAGTTTTGGCACTGAATGCATTGCCTATTTCCCTCCAGTACTGGCTAGAACCCCTGTTTAGGTCTGCAGGATTTGTAGCCTCTGGCAGGGAATGAATGTGTCGGTTACGTCTTCCCTGAAGTAACATTTACAGGCCTGCTGGTTTTTTGGCAGGTGAGGAGGGACCCAGATGACCCACCACATCAGTGGTGCCTGCTGTGAGCCCCCAGAAAGAGCCTGGCTGCCCAGGCACCCTACAAACGGCTCTCCCTGTGAGTGGGAAGCTGATCTGTAGGAAGCAAAATGCAGGAAGATTCAGCAAGTCTTTCAGTGCCACATGTTCTTCACAGGCTGAGGACTGCTGGAGGCAGTTCGGTGTAGCGGGGTTGAACTGTCCTTTTAAAATCAGTCTTCAGTGTGCCTCGGTCTCCTCATAGGCTGTGGCATCCTCTGCTGAAAGCCCCCGAGGCTCTGCTGAGCTTGATGGACAATTCCTTTTCTTTCTTCCCCTTTGTGCTCTCTCACAAAGAGAAACTGCTTCTCTTCCAGGAGAGGAGGGAGGGAGGCAGGGAGGGAAGAAAGGAGGGAGGGACGGAGAGGAGGATTTTCTTCTCGGCCTGGGATATCTGCACCTCCACACTTCCAGCCCTGTCCTACGGCCAGGCTGGATCGCCGTTGGTATGGCAACGCTTCCCTGCACCAACCAAACCGTGAAAGGTGAGGGAAAATAATTATTCATCTCCATTTAGCTAATGGTATACAGACTCCCAGAGATTAAGATTTTTTTTAAAGGAATTTATGATATGGATGTGTCTTGATGGTGTGTTTTTTAAGGTATCCACAATGGCTGGATCCCCCAGGAATCAAGGTACAACCAGCACTGATCTGAATCTTTAAGCAGCTTTGACAAGTGTTTCTCAGAAAAAAAAAAAAAAAAAAAAAACCCAAACCAACAAACCACCAACCTGGGGCTTTCAGGAGCCATTTGACATTGTTCTTTCTCTGCAGCCATTAAAGAGGCTGTCCCAGGTGTGCTGATCAAGGTCACAAAGGTTGCCAGTACAGAGGTGGGACCCAGCCAAATATCTGGAATGTGAGTTGACTATCTTCTGATGCTTTTTTTCTGATACCTGCTTTACAAATAAAATACAATTTCTCAGCCCAAGATTCTTTGTGCTTGGGTGGACAGTTTGGATCTTCTGAAATATCAACAGCAATTGGGAAAAAAATCCCTGCAAATGAATGAAAATTGACTGATTTTGCAAAGCTATCAGTGGAAAAGTAGAAGACAGTGGAGGACATCCTGCCTGTCCTGAATGTTGTCGATCTCCATGCCCAGTGGTTTAAGCACGTTTGTGTGCTTTGAAGAAGAATTTCCTATGCAGGAGCCTGTTGCCTTGACCTGAACTTAGCAAAGGGGCATCTTGAGGCATTGTCACATCTTGGGAATGTGGCCTAGCTTTGCATCATTTATGGAGTATGCATTATTCTGGGCTAATGTGAATGTAAGCCTTTGATCTCATGCCATTGCACCAAGTGAAATAGATGTAACTGTTGAATTCCTTCCTCTTTTATCATTCCTCAGTCAGTAATACTACAGCTTACCGTTCCTCCATCCCCCTCCTCCTTTGTGCAGCTTCTGGGGCCGTATTGCTTTCCTTCTGGTTTTCAATCCTGCTGCATTCCCCGTGCTTTCAGGACAGGTTTTATACAGGAAAAGGAAAATATATTTCATAATGCAAACATGCCCTGCTCAGCACTTTCTGTTATCTTATTTATACACTGCAGTACAGCTTTCTATGACCCAGTGATTATCATTTCCCAGAGCTATCATCACTTTAAAGCTGCCTCTGAATTGTGCTTCAGCAGATGGTACAACCCTACCAGCACTTTAAGAGCTAGGAAGGGAAGAGATGGGGCAAGTTGTGCACACACAAACCAGGCTGCTGCCCCAACGGCCAAAAATCATTTACCTTGCACTGCTTCTCACAGTGTTCAACTTCAGCCTGTATTGAGTACTGTCAGGCTGTTAACCACCAGGGAAATCAAGGTGCTTGTTTTTCTTGGGTTTGGGCCTCTCTACTCACTGTTTTTTTTTTATTTATTTATTTATTTATTTATTTATTTTTTTTTTTAATTTTTTCCCCCCTGCATAACAACTGAGCTGATTAATTCCAAGATAGAATACCAAATAAGTAAGAGTCATTAATTATATGCAGTATTCTAATAGATTTCAATGTGATCTAAACTTGGATTGAATGCTAACCCATTGATTGCTATTCAGTTGTTGAAGCAGCTACTAAGCTGAGCAGTTGCTCTGTGTCATCCTTCTCTTTCTTCCTTCGATTTCTACCTCTCTTTCTCCACTCTTGAAATGGCTAACCCCTTGCCTATACATTTTGCTTCAGTGGATTGTGTCCTTTGTGACTGACTACTAAGTACGCAATGGAAATGGTAGACAGCTAAAGTCATGAAAAATATGTTATCCTCATGTAATTGATGAAATTCCCATGGGTATTTCTCCAAGCAGAGCAGGTTGTTATCATTCTTGTTGAGATGATAATAAAGAGATGTGATTTACTGCTTCAGTTGTTTCAAAGGTGTCATTTGAACCTAGGAGAGTGTGGTGCTGCTAAACAGACCTGGACAAAGCCTTGCAGAGCAGTGATTGCATGTCTGTAATTGTAGACAGGGCATTAAAAAAATGGCTTGATTATTTTTCATAATCCTGCACTTTTTCTTTTACTCAAAGTGAAGTTATGGGTGCTTTCCCACTGTGCAAATGAGGCTCTCTGGAGTGCACATAAGTATGTGTACATATATGCATATATAGAGATAGTCACTAATTGAATGTGTTTATGCATTTTCATCCACATTAACATAAACATTTAAGGTATTTTAGGCATACCCAAACACATTTTTTCTTCAGTGGTGAGTTAGCTATGTTTGCTTTCATAGCTAAATTGGTGTTCAGAAAGTAGTATGGAAAATGTGGCTACTTTAGGTATCTAATCCTGAGTTAGATATCTGCCTTTAGGCTACTGGGTTTGATCCTTCTGGCTTCTACCATTAGTGAATCCTGAATCTGACCTCATGGCAAACCTTGGGAAAAGTCCTCATTCATTCTCTTGCTGCTTATACCTGAAGCCTTTTAGTAATTCTAAGGGTTCAGCTCCTTCCTGAGAACATTTGGGAAGGGTTATTACTCATGGTCACCTGGAAATGGGAACTGGATCTAGTGCATTAATGTGCAAGGAATCTTCCTTAAAAGAAAAAAAATTTATTAGCAGGCCTTTTATTGTGCTTTGCATGAGATTGTATTTGGTTTGTTATGAATATTGCTGACACTTCTGCAAAGAGTCGAAGTGAGGCTGCATTGTGGTGGTGTTAAAAAAAAAAAAATCAGATCTCTTTCATATCCACTACTTGGATGCCAGAAGTGGTTAGTGCCAATGGCCATTCTTGCTTTAACGTGTTACAGATAGGAAATAGCCACAGGAGAATTAGAGAGTGGGAAAATAGTCATCTGGCTCATGGGTTAACTGTGAGGTTCCTGGTAGCAGAGAATTTCTTTCTTCATTCTATATTGAAGTTCATGGATGATAAAGCTGAAGTTCTACATCATAAATTCCCATTTGGACATTCAGTTTTGAGAACCTACATCCAGCATCCTTATCATTTTGATGTTAAAGCCACAATCAGTAATGAAATCTGCTTGCTTTTCACACACTGAAATTAGCTTTGATTCTTTGCCTGAAACATATGTTTAAAAGGCAACATGCACATACTGTACACTGACCCTATCAAAGCAATAAATACCATTGAAGTAATTTTCCTGAGCTGCCTACAGCATTAGTTTATTTTTAATATGGTCCCTCTGAAGGAGTGGTGAGAAAATGCCTATGGGAGCTATTTGAATTGTCTGTCTGGGGTGAAGTTCCTACTTTGCCCTGCTGAAGAAGAAAGTAAGAGGGTATACTAATTTCCCTTTGTTGTTGCTAAAGATGATGTTTAATTCATTGGATTTAGAGCCTTTCTAAGGAAAATGGAATTCTGTTTGGGTGAGAAAAATGCTTCTTTGATACTTAGCATGATTTGAAGCAAGGGTTGAGGGAGAGAGATATTGCTGTTACTGAGAATGGGGTTTAATCTGACAGCTCTACTGGTTCTTTATGATAGCTGTTTTAGTCCTTTTGCTCTGTGCTATTTCTCCTGCATTGTTACCTGAATGTTCCTTCCAGATCCAAAGGTTTCTGCTGTGGAACAAGGAGGAGATGGGCATGTAACAAATGACATTTCCAACCGCAGTCACCCAGGCAGGCTGAGCTCCCTACCACATCTGGGCAGCCACAGCATTTAGAGCTCAGGGGACCGTGTCAGAGGCAGTGAGTGGGTCAGACCACAGGATTGATTTCACACTCTGGTACCACTCTTCTTCTCCCTGTAGAGCCTCAAAATGACCAGCCCTTGCCCATGTTTTGCCATGCCAGAGCTATGGCAGGCTCAGACAAAGCTGGCACCTGAGTGCCTGAATTTTCTGCCCCTTGAATGTCAAACAACAATAAGCATGGTTTGGATTCTACAAACCTTAAAGGTTGTTCTACTTGCAAAGGGAATGCATTTTTTGTCACTCATGGTTACAATTAGAATGACAAGGCCAGACTCCTCCATCACTGCTCTTTAACACTGTCAGCACCAGCTTTACCAGAATTATCCTGTCTGAAGCATGAATGGGCCTATTCATTTTCTCACTTTGTTTGACCTAGGAATTTAGGAACTACTTAATTGCATATAGGCTGCTTTCTCCTGTAAAGAAATTATTAAGTTAAAGACTGGGCTAAAAATGTGCTCTCCTAGCCATGAAAGACTAATTTTATGTTTATTTGGACATATTTGTAGAGTAGCTGTGTTATGCACCATGCTTCTAAATACTGTTTCATGCTGAATAATGAGTTTGAAATCTTTCACCTTCCAGGGATTGTATTTGTGTAGAGAAGAGCAGGAAGCATGCAGGAGCTTTTAGGAGCACACTTTGATTCAATTTTTTGCATTTTATTATGGCTGAGGCAGGAAAACACTCAGATCTCATGCCCAAGAAATGTTTTCAGAATGCAGTGGTTTCATTTTAAATGAGTCCACAGAGAAGATGATCTCAAGGAGTGAAACGCGTGCAGTCTTTCAATGAGATAAGAATAATCATTCCGTTTCTGCTATGCTGTAAATATTCTGTAAGTCTCAAGATGGAGATCACATTCAGATGCTGACAGCGGAAGCCTGGCCACCAGTGTGGGGAAGCAGAAGTCTGGCACAGGACTTTGGTGGTAGGTTAACTTAGAAACATCTTCTTAACTGTGGATGAAGCAGGTGCACATGGGTGCCAGGAATCTTGTGGACTGGAGTGAATCTTGCTTCATTTTCAGGAAACTGTAAAAGGCAGATAAAATCCATCCGAGGTATGAACCTGACACCTGGCTGTGAGCTCCCTGTCCGCGTGGCAGAGTCTTGCCCAGCTGACCATTGCGAGAGCAGTGAATTTGTGGGGATTGTTGTAGAAGCCGTTTGGATGTTTTGTGGTAGCAGGGTCTAACTCATCGGTCTGATTTAATTACAGGTAGATCTTGAGCCCCCCTGCTTATCATCAGCTTTCTCAGCAAAGCTGATGCCATCAGTCTTGCAGAATGACCCAGCTAGCCTGTGGAGGAAGGTCATCATTAGTTTGTCCTCAGCGTAAAAGTGGCCACAGAGACTCCTTTCTTTCATTAATTCATTCTGCAAAGCAGCTTATGGTGTTCCACTGCAAGGCAGTTTCCTGTTGTAAAGGGAGGTTTTGAGATCTCATTGTCTTTTTACCTAAGCTGTTCTGGTCCTGAGGCTCACATGAATGTTTTTGGAATTTTTGGAAATTACTAGAAGTACCTGAGTCATCCATCATTCATATAGGCCTGGAAGAAGTTCTGGGCATCACAAGGTAGCTGTCAGTCACAACAAAACAGAGTAGAGGGAATTTTCACATTTCTTTGGAAGAGTTTTCTGAGCATTCATGTCAGAACTGCAGCATGCCGGACCTACTCCTTGCACCCAGATTTTGGCCGTGTGTTGCTGCAGCTCCTGGGTTTAACTGTGCACCAACAGACCTGAAAACAGACTACCCAGCTCTGAAAGTCTCCTCTTACTCAGAACAAAAAGACTGTTAAAATCCCAGAAATTAATGGCTTATTTTATGGAAGTTGATATTTAATCTGAAGGGTTAATTTTTGTCAGTAGATAACAATTTTAAAAGAGGTGTTTTGGAAACTGGTGTCCATTCTATATGAAATTCTCTGTATTCTTTCAATGAAAACCAGCAAACAATGTAATTAATTACTCATCTTGAAAACCAATCCTTGGCTAAATTAAGAGATTTTATTAAATTATATTTTAAAATTCGAACTTAATATAATTTCAATATAAAAGGCTTAAAAATTATTGTTGAGGAAAATGTAGAAGAAAAGATTGTTTATTACAAAAGAAAAATACCTTGGTTTTTGTTAAAGGCAGATTCCTCCTGCTAACTAATTCTCAAGTCCCACATGGGCTGGGTAGACCATATGAATCTTTGTTTTGTTTGTTTTGTTGCAACTGGGTTTTCAGAAGGAGAATTTCTTTGCTTTTATGATGGGCTAGAGGGCTTAAAACTCTCTTGCAAATGATTCTGATTGCACAACTTAAGGTGCTGTTTGATTTATTGTTGAGTACAGTAGTAGTCATCAGGTTAACCTTGGTGTTTTCTTTCTTGCTGCAGAGTTTTCTCTTTGCAGCACCCTTGATCAGAAAGCTGCTGCTCAACCCAGGACTGGTCCCTTGTGGAATGAGTATTTTATGTTGGAGCCAACTCCCACAGAATCTGGAAAAGCCCAGGAAATTATCTAGTCATTCTCTTCCAATTCCTCCTTCCTGCAGTACACAAGAGCTTTTGGAGACTCTCTGGGCTGCCTTTAGGCTGTAAAAACTCTGTGGGCACCCCTCATTTGAAGACAATTTCTACTGAAACCTGGGACAAAGATCCATAATTTCTCTCCTGGTTTCCCAAACAGAGCTGCAGCTCTTAAACTCCCCTAACCTGGCTGTTTATGGGATGCAATCACTTGCTAGAGGAAAAACTCATGCCCTAAGGAGAAGAGGAAAGGAACCATATCTCAGCAGAATGAAAAAACCTGAAATCCGTCATAGAAGAAGGAAAGGGAGAAAATCCAGAGAAATCATCTCTGTGCTGTCTGGTTTATCCTTTGTCAGTGTTAGGAGTGCTATCTTTAGGAAGATACTTTTTGGGATAATAAAGATTGGGCATTTAGCAGCCTGAATAAAATCAGGTTCCTATTCCCACAGATACGTTTTTGTCTAGTGTCTGAGGCTTAGGAAAGGAGTGTTGCAGATTTTACTCACCCATTCATAGCAAGCAACTAAACACTGGTATATTTAAAAAAAAAAAAAAAAAAAAAAAGAAAAAAGAAAAAAAAAAAGAAAATAAGGAGAAACAGAAAAATTAATCTCTTGTCAATTTGACCCACCACTGGGGGCTCTTTTTCATTATTGATATATCTGTAATTTTCATCTGCCCTTTATTCTGCATGTATATTTATATACGAGTTTGGCTTTTTTTCCACAAACCTGCAGTGCAGTGAAAAGCTAGATTTAAATATTTTCAGACCGACTGTACCCATCATTTGCATTCCACTGACTCATTCAGAGCAAAGACATCTGAGCAGAAATACAGCAGATAAAAGAGAAACCATTAATCCAGGGAAGATTACTGGCACAGAATCTTTATCCTGTATCCTCCCTGAAATGAGACAAAGATCTTACTATGTACATCCCTCTGGCTTAGCTTCAGAAATCAAGCAATACAGTAGTGTAGACATGGTACTTTTTAAAGGCACATTACATTGGTCTGAAACTTCAGTCTTCTGGCAGAGCTCATTGCTACTGAGGTGTTTTTTAGAGGTTGCTTTCTCAGAAGAGTCTTCAGCACCCCAAAAATTGCTTTCTGGCTCCTGCAAGGGGTAAGACAGCACAATCCCTGATCTGCTCCTAAAAAGACAGCATGTGTCAGCTGGAGGATGGAGTCTGTTCTGCAGCACATGGGTTACGCATGTATTTTGCATTGTCTTGCTTCTGCTGACACCTCATCTCGATGTGAGCTCTAAGTGCTAGTTAGCTTTTAATGAGACTAATAAGGCTAAAGCTTTCCAGATCCTGGTGCTTCAGTTCTGGAAGAGGGAGGGGTTGGCTGGGGATGTTGAGCAGGCTTGCCCTTTTCAGGAGGCACTCATTCCAGGTGACTGGGCATATTAGATTTCAGAGTGCGGCAGGCTTTTATCTCCCTTCCCTGCGAATGTGGCAGGCTGCAGTTGCTTTTCTGTTTGCTGGTTGTTTGTCTCTCTCCCTCTGTCTCTTTGATACTGATCCTCAGATAAAAGAGCTGAGAGATAGAGCTTGGGAAGCATCCCTTTCTTCTCTGGCAATTGGCGGAAAATCCAGTTGCCACGTGATTACTGTGCTGTCTCAGCTGCTACTGGCCATTGACCATCTCCTGCAGGAGTATTTCTGTGCCTCAATAATAGGAGAACCTACTTTGGTCATTTAAGGCTTCCACTTGAAGCAGCCCAGAGGGTAGGATGGTTTTCTAGAGGTAGCTCCATGTGTTTGTGGGCTTATCTTGCTATGGCGTGCATTCAGCTATGAAATAAAATTGCATTAAATGTTTCAGTTTTGAATCATTCTATTTAGACTGGCAGAAGCTGAAAACCCTCCTGTGAGCTACAGCAATGTGGACTGCTATTCAGATGGGAAATGTGAATACTTCAGCATGCCTGATCAGTTGGACTAGAAATGCAAGCAAACTGCTCTGCAGTGTGGATTCTCAGCTTTTATTCCAGACAGTTTTGTTTCTCCAGACCCTTTCGTTCAGGAGAAAAATGTTTTCCTTTTCTTGTCCTTGTGCAGGGTGTATGTATATTAAGACCTCTAGAAAATAGCTAAGCACAACAGGAACCAAGATCTGGAGGAAGTTTCTTTCTAAACAATCCAGCATCCTCTTCCAGTTCAGAGAAGAATATTTAGGTACATTGAAATAAACCTTGATGTTATGTAAAGTTCAGCTTATGAAGAGTAAACCATGATATCTTTGTTGTTTTAAACTGCCAAAAATAAAAATCAAGGTCAGAAGCAAATCTTATTTCTTCCATAGTCCAGAGCCCAAGATCTGCAATGGCTTTCCCCCTCACACTCATAATGTTCACATTATCCATTAAGGGTGATTTGATTTCAGGTGTCAACTTAGAGATCTGAGTAATAATCTTTTTACAATAGGAACCTCTTCTTAATGGAGTAGTGTTTGCCTGTTTTTAACTGCATTTTCTCCTCTAAATATCAATTATCTCTCCTGCTCCACTTTAGAGCCTGTCACCTTGCCAAATGTTGAAATAGGAAGGTTTATTTATTGCACAGGCTATACAAAGACTAAAGAATAAAAAAAAAAATAAGGCTATGTCTTTCAGTGTACCCTCTTGCTGTTGATATTTCCTTAGATTTGAAAGGCAAAAGTGCAGTTCTGATAATCCTATAAGTTCTTCACACTTCCTGCTAGAAATTACCCTTTTCTGCCTCTCCTCTGGGTGCTCTCTCTAGGGCCTTGGCCTTGCATGCTCCCTTGAATCACAGATATTTGTTTTGTATTGTGCCACCTTTGTTTAGGGTTTGACCAAGTGACATTACAGATGAGAGATGAGAGGAAGAGCTTGCAAGAGAACTAGATCAGATTGTTGTCAGCTGTACTGTGTTCCTATGCAGCATGCTCATTCCTCTTTTGAGATCTCTGCAGATGTTTTAGGCTTTCCATTAAAAAAAAAAAAAAAAGAAAAAAATTACAGACGTTATCTCGCCTGAGATGTGAGGTGAGGTAACATTGTGTATTCTTTACAAAAATTGCTTCTCTGTCCCCCTACAAACTTAGCATCTCAATGATCAAGACAGATGAAGCTTTGGAAGTGAAAGAGAGGTCCAAGGTTGAGGGAGAACATACAACTGATACCATGAATGGTTCCAAGCATTATCTCCACTGTTCTTCTGTGCAACCTTTATACCATTCATCTTACATGTGTTACACCTGTGTGCCTTCTCTACCCTTCTGTGATTGTTCTATACCCCTCAGCATTCATGTCTCTTCACCTTCACTGCTCACCTGTTTTACACAGTTGCAGCCTATTAGGGATGAGGCTCAGCTGCAGCCCCAGTCCCTATCACCACAAACTGTGTCCCTACAAAAGGTCTCCTCTGCAGGAAAGAAGCAGAACACATCTCCCATCCTGGGGGCAGGTTACAGTCTGTCCAGTCTCTTTCAAAACAGTCTTGATAAGAGGACATTTTGCAAACCTGAGAAACAGGTGCTGCCTATTTCCATACTTGCAGGAGTGGTGTCGTGGTGTCTTAAGTGAGGAAGCTTGATTACAAAGCTTGCTGAGTATGCAAGGGAAAGAATAAAATATTGCACTTGCCACATCCTGATTTTTGTTTTTCTCTTCCATTATCTAAAGGAAATATGGTATGATCTTTGTTCCAGTCACTGCAAACAATTTTCAAACTGGTCCAAGAGAAGTTGTGTGGGATGTGACCAGGACTTTTTCTTTTGTGTGTCTGTGTGTGCATATGACTGTGAAATATCTGATTTCTCAATGCATAAAGTTAAATGTACCAATCTGCAAGCATTCACAAGTTGCAGGGTTTGGGTTGTTGGTCTCTTGCCACAGAAAATAAATCTTTCAAGGTCCTGCAGAAACCATCCTCTGGAGTTCCTTTCATCTCATAAGGCATCCCAGAGCAGTTTTGCTAAGCCATGCTACCCTTTCACCTCATGAGGATGGAGAAGGCTGAGGAAAGAGCTGCAGCTTGGCAGCTTGGTGAGAAAGAGGAGCTGAGATCCTCCCTACCTCATGGTATAGTGATCACATCAGTGCCAGGAGCTGCACGTGAGAATAACAGATCCCTGCATGTTGCCATGGAGCTCTTCTGTCTGGACTTCAGGCATGCTGTAACATACAATCCTTCTCTTTGTCCCTGTTATAGGCAGCCCTAGTTAGTCATGACAGCATTACTCTGCTCAGCAATCAGTGTTATCCCCATAAAATGGCTCCGTTAATGTCAGCAGAGCCATCTCTGAGGCTTGCATGCCCTCACCCTTTGCTTGCACACTGCCTCCCAGGCCACAGTGCTCTGCTGCTTTCTCCAGCTTGACCCTCACAGGCACCCCTGCACCACCTCAGAGCTGAACATATTGAGGAAAGCTCTTAAAATATTATCAAGGAGATAGCCAAGATTTTGTTTTTTTTTTTTTTTTTTAATAATTTGTTTATTTTCCAATTCTGCTGTACTGGGCTTCCCTCTCATGGTATCTGTAAATTGACATTATGAAACTTTCTTATTAAATCAAAGTGTTTCTGGACATTAGGTGGTGGAGTGGAGAAAGAACCACACATGTTTTCAAGGAAAATTAAGACTGGAAAGGTGCTGGCCACTGTCTGTCCTGTTATTGTTAGAATGCACATTTTCTCCCTAGAGTGTAGAGCACCTTCTGATAGAGTGCTTCTTATGTTGAAAAATGATAAGCAGTAAGGACTCCATGCCTCTTCACTGCTAAAATATTCTATTATACTATAGTATATGTATACATATATATATAATATATATATGTATATATACATATATATAATTTTATATATATATGTATACATATATATATAAAAAATACTAGAGCATGCTTGCTTCCTCCACCTGAAAGTATGGTGTATTTATAGGAGCATCCTGTAATGGAGCACCCCGCACTGAGCATTATTTTTGGGGAATAAGACAATACTGTGTGTGACGGGGTGGTGTTGGGGTTCTCCCTTCTGCTGTCTCCTTTGTTAGCAGGTGCTGGCAGCATGCAGGGGACTGCAGGGGCTGATTGACTGGAGCAGATTCACTCTGGTATGTGGAGTCTGTAAAGCCCCTGCAGGGGATGGGAAAGGCTCACAGGGCTGAGGAATTTGAGTTCTGGTATCTCTGTGTGAAAGTGTCATGAGGGATCAACTTTGAGCAAAAGGGTAGTTAGGTATTTTTTTGTTGTCATTATAATGTCAAATCACAGGGCTTCATCCTCATATAAATACTGCAGGTCAGATGCTCAGCTGATGTGCAGTGGCAGTGTGCTCTCTGTAGCAGCTGGAATCCTGGGCTGGTGGGCATGGGAAAATTCCTGCCCTGCTCCGTGGCTGTGCATGTTGGAAACAAGGTCCCGCAGCTCCTGGCCAGAAAGCAAGAACAATTGAAGATGGAGGTCACTGAAATGACAAGAGCAACTCTTGTGATCTAGTGCTGTCAGCACAAATGCAGCGATTGATTGAAAAGTGTCTGCTAACCAGGCAGCAAAGGGCGCAATTAGAACTGAAATAGCAAGAGAGTCTATTTCAGAGTTTTGTGATTCCAGCTTGCACCACCCTACTAATTTTAAGTGCTGCTGATTTTTCTGTATTGGCCGGTGTCAGCTGTGGACCAAGAGCCGTCCGTATTGGACTGAATGAAACTCAGGATTTCTCAGAGCTTCTGCTGTTAAAAGCATGTCATAAACTGTTGTGGCATGATCATATTAGACGCACCAATAATAAACACACCCTAAAATTGAAATGCAGTCCTGTAATCTACCTTGGGGATTAGCAAGGATCCCTGCAGAGTGTGGCTAGGAACTGCTTAAGCTTTTCTGGAAATCATGAGGTCTGTTGGATCAACCAGGTCTCCTGCATCAGAGGTGCATGGTGGAGTTTTCTCAACTGGAAGCCTGTGTCTTGGCTCAAGCTGTAGACAGCATTTTAGGAAGGTGTGAGTGAGACTAAATACAAGAGACCCTGTTAAGGCCTGCAAGATGTATGGGGACTCTGGGGCAGCTTGTTAATATTGAAGGTCAGATGCTTGAGCTGTGGGGAAGATAAAGAAAGACTTTCAGATGGTCAAGGATGTTTTCTTGTGGTCCTAATCTCCTAGAAATATCATATTCAAGGAAAGAGTAGTCCTGGTGGCCTGGTGGAGGAATAGTGCTTGGGAATAAGCAAGCAAGGCCAGCAGGGTCAGGCTTATGAGTGCATCGTCTGGGGACAGTCAGCAGACAGGGCAAAAGTGACATTAACTGAATGGAAGGCAGTGGTGTCTACAGAAGAGAGCTCGTTGCAGGCAGCTTTGTATTTGGTGTGTGTGCTAAGGTCTGCTGTTTGAGGAAGAGCAAATAGACCCCATGGATAGGTGAATTCCACATGTGAGGCTCCATGTTTTGGAGCACCACTGATCACACTGCACAGCAAGTGGATTGAGGCTGAGTCAGAATTTTCCACAAACTGTTCAGTGAGGAACACTCTGATCTCTTAATAAATATTAGCAGTACCATAACAGCAATGCAGTACAATGTTCAAAAGTCAATTACTTGAAGGCCTGCTTTATCAAATAAGAATGTGTAAAAGATTTTCTTGGATTCTTGTGTCATTGATTAGGCTGTGATGGTTGATGCAAGAATCACAGTGTTAACCCTGGATATATTCCAAACTGAGAAAAAGTAATTTTTAACCATCCACATGGAGGGTTGAATTTGCTGAATGCACATCTACAAGGTGCTGAAAGCAACATTAAAAATGGTGTGTGCCCATGACATTGTCAGTCTCTGTTGACTTTATGGGGAAACACAGTGCCTCAGATAATGGGCTGATGAACAGAACTACCTCTCCATGTTCTTTTATTACCCCCTCATACCACACAGAACTGCTCTCTGATAAAAGGTAAAACTATGCACCATTTATTCCTGTTGTCAACAGCTGCTGTACTTTAAGAAAGGAACTGAAATATTGTGCTCACTCAGTTGAATGTGACATTCTTCTGAAGATCAGCCCAAGTTCACTCCAGGGGTGGCTGACATTCCCAGTTGGGTTAAGGAGTAATTGTGCTGTTTAGTTTGCATGAAGGTGGCAGAAAGCAGATGTGGATTTGAGCACTGCTGTCTCACATTGAGCAGCACTGTGCCTTGCAGCATGAGAAGCCCTCTTGCAACTGTGAGGAACTGCTGGTGGCTCCAGCCATTGTTTGCTGTGAACAAAGGTGACTTCTGTACCCCTCACATTGCCAAATGTTTTGGTGCTGACTGTGAGTAGTTATCACTATTTTTCTGCTGTTTTTGCAGCCATTTTTGCTTGGCACCAACAGTAATTTCTAATTAGATGACAGGTTTGGAGGGCCCTGGATGTGTAATGCAGTTCTGCTGCAAGAGAATTCTACATGCTTATTTGAAACTAAGCAAGCCAACATAAGAATTATATTCCTTATACGGAAGTTATTACCACAGAGGAGTGCAGTTGTGGTGAAAGAATTTCAGGCAGTAAGGAAAGATCACATAAAAATGTTCTTCAGTGATGCTCAAATAGGTAGAAAACACCACCTCCAAATACCCAGTTCTTGAGTGGTTACTTGAGGAGATTGCTTTTCCTGGCTTATTCTACATCATGAAAAAAAAAGGATGTCAGGCGATTTGATTCTGGAAGGCATTTTTCCTGTTTCTTTGGCTGTCACATGTATTTAACTTTATTGCCCTCAAGGACAATATGGTGGATCAGCATGCTAAGGTCTTCAGTCTACAGCCTGTAGTTTTTCATTTCACATTGCTTTAAGAATGGTCCTCTTTGTTTCCATTTTGAGCCACGGCTGAATTCTTACATGTTGTCTGATCTTCAGGCTCAAATACCCAAGAGAATAGGCAACTGTGAATCAACCCTCTGTGTGCTTTCTAGCAGGTAGTCTAGCAATGAAGGCAGTATGCTTCTTCTTATTTCTTTAAATTGATAGGGATTTGAAGGAAGAGACTTTAATAAAAGTCTCATGAATGATTATTTTCTTCCTGCTGATGATTCTGAATTGCATGCAGAAATAAAAGAACCTTTTAAGAGAGCCCTGTGGGTTTAAACCCAGTTCTTTAGATTTATAATTAAAGCTCATTGTCTTTATGCTATCCTACACCTTAAGAGAAGGATCACCTTCCTAATTACACAGTACCAGGAGGTCTGTCACATGCTTTTACTCTGTATTATGGTACACAATTGCTCTATTTTTTATTTCTCCTTCTTCTTTCATAGATTCAATATTGTGTTTTGGAAATTTGACATAATAATTTTTTATTTGAGGCCAGATGTTTCACTCTGCTATGTTAAGTCATCTTGACATACTGCCATGAAATGGAAACAACTGCTAGTTTTAACATTGCTCCATATCTTTATTAAAAGGTACGTCTCATGAATCTTAATTCCCCACATACATGCTATCTTCCTTTCTCCTCCCCTCTCCCCCATTACACTTCTTTCTTTTCCCATCCCTAAAGAAGGAGGAATATTAAAATTTCCTTGCTGTTCTTTCTGAGTGGTTAATGAGGTTCTAGATAGCATAATGAATATGCAGTGCTATTGATTCTGTGTGTGCGCGCGCGCGCGTGTGTGTTTGTGTGTGCGTGTCTTTAATCACAGCTGGAATGCAAAATCAGGCTCCACCTTTCAACTCTATCTCCATCATGCTGAGAGAGTGAGAGAGAGCGAGACTGAGTCTGCTAGACAGCTCGAAAGAGATTGCAGCTCAGATGTCCTGGAAAACAGCAAATCCCTCAGACCTGGCAGATTCCGTTACCATGAGAACTGCAGATATTTCCATTGTGATGGCTTGCTGTAGCAGCCATCTGTTACACCCATTTGATTAGGAAGTACAGTTCAGCTTGTATGGGATTTTCACTGCACCTTATCCTATGGCAGTGTACAGAAACTCTCTCTCTTTTTATATGCTAAACTCAATGTTTTTAAAGTGCAGTAATTTACTGAGGCTGAAAGCATTTAATGAAATGCTGGGAGGAGGTCACTGAGGGACAGTATCTCTGAGAAGAAAGAAGCACATGAGATATGTGAAGGGGATTAGCATCCAGTATATAAATAAGATCAGCCCAGAAATTAGCTGTATTTAACAATTCCTCATCCTTGCCAGGGAGAGGAGCTTGATATATGGACCTCATGAAGCCATAATAAAATTAGTAATTGCCTCCTGTTAGTTAATCCCACTCCATATATATTTATTGTATGCATGCAATAAATGTATGCAGCAGATATATTTCAGGTCTTCTGTAAAAAATGGGAAGGTGGTGATTCTTCCCAGGTGCCTGAAGTGGTGCAGTGGCTGCTCTGTGTAACGATTAGATTAGCTCTGAAAATTTAATGGTGCCATTTGACTTTTCATAGACGCAGAACAACCTTAAACTTTCCTGAAGGTTTTCTGTGATTTACTGATTAAAACAATTGTTTGGAGTAGTTGAGTCCCTTGGTGTAAATTAGTGGTGGAGGAAATGGTAATGGCACATCAAATGGATATAAAAACAAAGGAGTCCCCTTCAATTAAAACTCTCCAGACATTCTTCCTAAGTGGCTGGCATTCCAGATTCGGGATAATCTTATGTGTGGCATAGTTGCTTCAAGTATCTTAAAATGACTGAAGGTCTTGTAAACTCAGTGAGGCTAATTAAATGCTCACACACTGAAATGAATTTCTGATTGCTGCTAAGGAGGCATTGAGGTCAGCTCCTCTTTTCATTGCCCACACTTTATGGCCAATGCCAGATACTAAATAAATCAGATCCTCAGAATCAGGGGCTCTGTGGTTTTGTTCCTCTTATATATTCTCCCACCCGGCTGAATGTAATTCCTTATCCGTCTTCATCTTGGCATGAAAAGTTTTCTCTTCTATTGTTTTTCCTCACATAGCACCAGATTACCATGGAGAAGAAGACTATGATATCATAAGAAATGAATGAGCATGTTTCTCACCATGGGTGAAATATACATTCCAGACCTAATAAAGTCAGGAATCATGTAATGGGCCTGGTAAAACGAGCTGCTTAGTTAGTGTAAATAGAAATGGTTCTTCTTTAGGTCTCTGCTTCAGCTAAGTAAGTTCTTAGGCACTTTGTTGAGCATGGAGACACATAAGAACATGTTTAAGAGATTTTTCTGAATAGGGATTGTTCTGAAAATGCTTTGCTGCATCTAGGCCCACAAATTTTTTTTAAATAAAATTTCCTTTCATTTTTTTTATAATAAAAGATTTTCTTGTTGATGTCTTTAGAGAAAATTAGAACTTTCACTTCTTGGAGCCTCCCATCTCACATAATCCTGGATGCTGACCTACAGAGAAGAGAGCCCTTTTTTTTTTTTTTTTTTTTTTTTTTTTTTTTTTTCCTTCAGACAGGGCACTTGTTTTATGAATGTGGTATCTGCCTTTGACAGGCAGCAGATGTATGGGAGCCCTGAAATCTGAAACAATAAATACCATTCAGAGTCTTACCACTGAACCTTCTTATAGTGCTGCCTTTGTTAAATGAAACATTTACAGGAATACCATCCCCCCTTCCCACCCACCTTCAAGGACAGGATCTGAACCATGTTTTTAAAGTAAAGGTTAAGTACCTGAGGCATGAACAGTTGACATACAAAAGAAACTAAAGTAAATTTATCATTCGTTTGCCAGCTACGAGGTGTGTCGAGGGCTTTCTCTTTGTAATGCATGAGAAAACAAACCTGGGAAGCGTATGCAAGGAATATTTCTTTTCTACACTGGAATGTTAACATTTGCACCTTCTGACTTAATACTGTGTATTTCTTCAGAGTCATCAATCTCTTGAGAGTCATCTTGCCATCTGTATCAGCATTGCTCCAGGCTTCCATATGAAAGTCCAATCTGGCGGTATAAATACTGGATAATGAAGAGTAGGTGTTAAAGTTTCTGACTGGTTGGGAGATGAGTCTGTGTCTATGAAAGATCTGAATTCATGTGTTAAACAAACAAACAGAATCTATATTAACATGGAAGTTCAACCACAAAGAGCATGATGTGTGTTTGTCCTCATACCCTCTCCCACTCTTTGTGGTTTTTCTCAATTTTTTTCTTTATCTTCCTCATTTTTATAGAGTTCAGCCATGATCTGTGAGAAGAATGTTCACTGGCCATGACATTACACTTTGGAGATTACAAATAGGGGCAGCATGTTGACTTCCTGTAATGTAAGGTTCTTTTTTCTCCCTCTCTCCTTTTGCTCCAGGAAAGATATAACTACATAGATTAGCAAAACTTTTGCAAGAATGGATGTAAAACAGATTTATCCCAGTGTCAGCTTTATCTGATCCATTTGGTCTTGCAGAGTTTGGATGTTACAATAACCAGCTTTCAAACATCTATATCCTTAGGGTATTAAATGTCAGCCTCTAGTGTATCGTTCAAGGATAAAAGATTGACAATACTGAAGTACTTTTTTTTTCTTCTTCTTTTTTTTTTTTTTTTTTTTTTTCCCTTTTCCAGCTTTGGCAGAGTCTTTACTCTGCACACACCACTCCTGACCCCAGAAATGACCCACAGGAACTACTGGCGAAAGGAGTGAAAAGGTATTTCAGCTTGTAGGCATTAGAAACTCTCTTCATTAATAGCCTTTTTGCAGAGCTTTCAGATAGATTTCCTGTCATTGTTGATGAGGATATATTTGTAATATAAGTAAATGTCCAATGGATAATTAATTGAACTAACTAGGACTTTCCGTACTGTATTTTTTTTTTCTTTTATTTCCCCCTTTTTTTTGTGTTTTTTTTTTTTTTTTTTTTTTTTTTTTTTTTTTTTTTTTTTTTTTGAGAAGAGGAGGACAGAAGATTTCCAGATGGTCTCGTGTCCTCTATGCTGGGTATACAGCCCTTAGCTATCCGTTGGCCAAGTTTTTCAGCCCTAATTCAAATAAAACTCTTAGGCATTCTGTTGAGAGCGGTAGATTTTTTGTTTTGGTTGGCATTAGGTTGACTGCACTTCTCTGGGCAAGGGGGTGACAACCTGAGCCTCATCACCCTGAAAAAGTGTTGCTAAACCCGATCTTGCTGGAAGAGGCAGCTCAGAAGACAATTTTGGGTCAGTACTGATATACATACTATTGATTATATGACCATAATTCTGGTTATAATTCACCTTGTTACTGCCATCATGCAGACTCTAGTCTCCCAAGTATGTGACACCAGTGGAAATCTACAGTGAAGCTCAATTAGGTTTATTATTGTATTTGATTCTTAGATTGCCTTCTTAACACTGGCCTTCAGCCTTTTTAATTAAAAGTTTGCAAACATGCATTCCTTAAGTAATTTCTGATCTTCACAGCTGGTTATGAAGCAGCTGTAGTTGATGTTTTTGAGCAAAGTCTATTTCCCTCTCGCAGGGGCCTCCACTTCTTCAGTTTTGGAAATGACTTATTAACTTTCCAGCCATTGGGACAATTTTCCAAAGAAATAAATTTTCTTGATGAACATGCACAATTTTTCTCTGCACATCAAAGAGTTCAGATTTTCACTCCACTTCTCAGAGAGTACTGATAATTACTTTTATTAACCATCTCAAAAATAACAAATGTATGAGGTCAAAAAAAGTCTCATTTGAACATTTTGGTTTCATGTGTGAAAAAGAAATGCTTTTAAAAGTAACCATGAGTGTTGGGTAAGGAGCCATAATTTTCTCAGCAAAACAGAACCCATTAAGAAAATAAAGATATTGGGGTGCTGCTCCAATGCTCCTGAGATTTTGTTCTGACAATTATTTGCAGGTGTGTTTAAAACTAGTTATCTCTTTATGCTGCTTTGAGGAATAAATGTACTTTACTACATCTTTCATTATTTTCTGTTAAAAAGGGTATGCCAAATTAAAGGGCTCATTTCAGGCAGACTGGTTACATATATAGGGTTGTTTTTTTTCTCCTCACAGTGTTGGACATAAAACACAAAGACCTGAGATAATCCTAATCTCACTTGTGCCACTGTAAATCAGGGTGAGTTTTGCTGAAACTAGTGGAATTATTCCACTATTTCAAGGAAACTAATGAGAGCCAGATATTTGAGATCTGTGCCAGTGCTTTCTTCTGTTTGGCACTTGCAATCTGCTCTAGACCAAGCTAACAAGGGACAAAAAAAAAAAAAAAAAAAAAAAAGGAAAAAAATCACTTAAAAACTGTCATGTAGGTGTCTAAAGGGTTGCCTCTGAATTTCAGCTGTGGAAAGTTGTGATCTTCTATAGTTGATCTCTAGTTGAGATCTTTAGATACCAAGTGTCGTAGAGCACACCTCCTCACCTTCCATCCATCCCTGCTGAAGATGTTGTTGCCCTGATATTTTTGGACTCTTCTAGATCTTGTAGGTGTAGTTGGAGCAGTCCAGGAGTCCTGAATACAAATTCCTGATTCACCAGTGGCTCCTGTTTTAAACATTTCCTCCAAGGCAAATGGGAAAGGGCATTTAGTGTGTAATGTTTAAGCCTGTCTCTGCCTTTAAGTCTTGAGATATGTTATTTATGGGAAGCGGACATCTCAGCTATCTTACCCTTTTCTTCCGTGCATTGAAGGCAGTGAAGGTTGTAACATTAATTGCTGCATCAGCAACTCCAAGATTTAATGTTTTTCCCCATTCTGCAGGCAAGGTATCTCTTGCATGATTTCCCTCACAGTCTTCTCTTTCACAGCCATCAGAATGATAAGCAACAATAATGTCTCTGGAAGTGATCCATAAATCATATTCAAATCCACACATCCAAATGATCCTATTTTTAATCTCTAAGCTATACACAGACTATAGTTTCTGCTTGCTAGTGCATTTCAATTGGAAGTATTATGCTCCCTACCAACATGTTTCCTTCAAATCTGTGCTAACACCCCCCGCCCCCATTTCAACCCCACCAAAAAAAAAGAGTAAAAATTCTATCTGGAATTTGAGTAATAACACATAGGAAAACTAAAGACAATGAAGGCCTCCCCAGATAAATTGAAGTGCTTATATGAACTACAAATAACTCAATGTTTTATCAGGCTCTATAAAGGAAATATGAATGGTCTTGGGTTTAAGTCATGACATTAGAGTGGAGAGCACCTGAATTGTCTTTGTTCCTTTTCCACAGAGTTTCTGTTCAAAGCCCCATCCAGCCTGGTCTTTCCATGGATGGGGCATCCACAGCTTTTCTGGGCAACCTGTACCAGTGACTCACCGGGTTTTATTTTGTATCAAAATGTATAAATAGTTCCAGAACACTGTGAACTTTTTCTTCTGGAACATCCATCATTTGTTGTTGAGATCTTTGTGGAGGTATTCCTGAAAAAATGCCTTTGCTTTCTTGTGGCTACAGCTGACGCTTCCTTTCCTTCTTTTGCTCCCCTCAGCCAGTTGGCTGGGGACTTCTTGAGATAAAATTAGAAGTGGTGCCAGGCTTCACCCAGCTGATGGCTGGCAACCCTATACTAGAATTGCTATGTCCCTTGTGAAGGTTTTTAGGGATCCCTTACATCCCTTGCCTGTTCAGGTCTGCAGTCCTCAGCACAAGAAAGAGATGGACCTGTGGGATCAAGTCCTCAGGGGCCACAATGATGCTCAGAGAGCTGGAGCTCCTCTGCTCTAAAAACAGGCTGAGAGAGCTGGGGTTGTTCAACATGGAGAAGTGAAGGCTCTGGGGAGACCTCGTTGTGACTTCCAGTGCCTGAAGGGGGCTTAGAAAAAGGAGTGAACAGGACTTTTTATACAGTGACAGGCAAGGGGCAGTGGTATTAAAATGAAAAGGACAGTTTTAGTTTGGATGTTAGGAAGAAATTTTTCACCGTGACTGTGGTGAGACTCTGGCAGAGGTTTCCCACAGAGGTTGTGAATGTCCATCTCTGGAAGTGTTCAAGGCCAGGTTGTACAGGGATTTAAGCTGCCTGGTCAGATGAGTGGCAGAGAGGTTGGAACAGAGTGACTTTTAAGGTCCCTTCCAACCGAAGCTATTCCATGGTTTGAAAGCTCACACTTGTGCCTGGCCAATTCCTTGCAACTGGGTACCAAAGGAGAAAGGGGAAAAAAACTCACTTTCATTACCCACACCCACAGGTGAGTTTAAGAAGACTGTGTGCTCCTTGTCCACCCTGTGGGTGTTGCCTCTGCTGCAGGATGGGAAATAGGCAGCTCTGACTCTGTTGCTCCTGCATCTGCCCATCGCATGGTAGGCAGCATCCCATGCTATCACCCCAGTAGCAGGTGTACATCCCCTTCACTTCCAGGGTACCTCATTAAGTTGACATCCCCCGAGGCACACAACCTCCATAGTGCTACCCAGGCTGGAGAGATGTCTAACAAACTCAGTCCTGACCAGAATGCTAATGGGCTTGTGCCTTCAAAATGTTCCATGCCCACTGCACATGATTACTGTGGTTACTGGGGGACGGTTTTCTCCTTCCTCCCAGAAAGTAAATTTTTTGTATAAACGGGATTCTCAGATCATCTGATTTGGGGTTTCTGACTTATTTTCAACCAAGTTGTAATTCTGGGTGTCAAGGAAGTATATACTTTTGAAAAGGATGTTCAAATTAGTCCATATTAGACAGGTTCCTGAACATAATCTTTGCAGCAGTGCTGGACTTCCAAGCAGCCCTGTAATGTCAGTTCTGAGTCTTCACCATCTAAGCCTCCACATTCAGTATGTGCCTGAACTAAATATGCAAACCGAATTGAGAAATTTGATAAAATCTTGGTGCCAGGGTTTTAATTTTGCAACCACACTAATGGGGGAATGTGAATTATTGTCTTGACTTCTGCATTACAGTATTGTAGGATTTAATTTTTTCTTTGTTCTATTGAAAGGAAACCAATATGGAAGTTTTTGATATGATAATCTCTCTTAGTAATGTTAGTAGTTGATTATTTTTCTGGCCTGAGAAAAGGGAAATACTCCTTTATCAAATAATGCAATCATTGCTTGACAATATCTAAATTATTTTTTGTGTCTTTTCATATGGTTTCCATCCAGCATTAGCCAAGGTGGAGATTCTCAGTTGAATTCCCATTAGACTTGCACCTATCTTTAGCTTCTTTTTTAACCAAATTCAGCCTTTTTGGAATTGCAGTGGGTGAATGACCAAGTTTTATTGCAAGTGAGGCTTCATTCAGCAGCAAACAGATAAGGACCCAACCCAGATGTAATCTGCTGGATGTCTACACATCAAGAAAGAGATGTCTGAGTGAGAATAAGAAGTTTTGTTAGAGTACACTATAGAATAAATCACAATTGGGTTCAAAGTCTGGGATGGAGACTTAGATGTCTCTGGGATGCAGCTTTTTACAGGCCTAGAACACCTCAGCATTGATGTTATTTTTCTCTACATGTGCAGAGGGAAGTATTTCAGAGTTTCTCAGCTGATGCGGATGCAGACAAATGCTCTGTTTTGGCTTGTCCTTTTGAGTCAGGATTGGCAGCTACCCTTTCCATCAGACAGCACTGTAAAGAGAGGTAAGAATCCCTATAGAGGCGACAGGGATCCTAAATAGATCTTCCAACCTGCAACAGAACCTGCTGTAGTTTTCTTCCACAGTGCTTATGTGTGGCACCATTTTCATGCATCCTTGTTCCTTTAGGGCAAATAAAAGCAACAATAATTATTGTAGAGTGAAAAAAGAAAAGAAGAAAAGAAAAAGAATTCACCTCTAAATTATATATCTTTTTCTAGTTTAAAACTATGTAATTTCACAGGGAACACTCTGGGACTCATCCTGCTGTGAAGCCATTGCTCAGTTTCTCCCAGCAGTGGTTCAGGTGCCTACAGTTCTCAAAGTGCTGAGCAGCCCCTGAGGAAGGCAAGGCACTGGTGTTGAGCTGACAGCTAAGCCAAGATGTTGGCACGAGGTTCGGAGTGATGGGACAGGGAAGGATTTTGCTCCAGGGTTCCCCGGGCTTGCACAGCTCCTCCGTCTCAGGCTCCTGCTTAATCACAGCCCACTGTGCAGGGAATGTATCCTATTGATTTGGCCAGCAGCATAGTGTTAATTCAAAAAAGGATGGCACTGGCTCTTTCTGGACAACTTTCCTGATCTGATTTTTAAAAAAAAGGTGAGAAACAAGGTTTGAACCCAACTTCTACTCTAAGGGCCAGGTAAGAAAGCAAGGGAGATTGTGAAAAGATTATTTGTTTTAGAGATGAGGCTCTTTTTAACGACTACAAAAAAATATGCTTTCATGAGCAACAAAGAGTGAAGAATGATGGGAAAGATGCCCAGGATAACTTATAAGAATATACAGTGAAAATAAATGCAATCTAATAAATTCCAAAGCTGAATGGTGTTTGGAGTTCAAGGTTTGAAAAGCAAACACCAGTTTTTGTGGAAGATTTATAAGCAGAACACACTGCAAGTCAAAAGAAGAATAGCTGCAAGGAGAAAGATATTGTTGAGTCAAAGCAGGAGCCTCCAGCTCTGTTAGTTGTCCTGGGCGAAGTAATGGAGGAAGAGAGAAAGGTAGAAATTGGTAAAACAAGTCATTTGCTTCTAGTGTCTTTTGTTATTTTCCCAGAAAATATTTTTAGGATGTTGAAGAAAAGTCACAAACTGCCAGGAAATAGGCAAGCTGGTGGAAGGATTATTCAAGCAACATCATAAAAAAAAACCGTCTGCAGAAGACAGATCCATGTATTAATTACAGGTGTGCAGCTGAGCTAATGTAAAGCTATGAGTGGGAATGAACAATGTAAAGAGTATTTTTCTGTACTCTCCAGCTCCAAATTGGCTTTGAATTATTCAGTGCTGACTTTGACAGTTTTTTTCTACTCCAGCTCCAGTTGCTACCTCCACCCCGGGCAGGCTCAGCCACCTCATTATTAATTACATTAGTCTGAATGCTTGGAGATACCCAAGCAGGTCTGGGCTTCAGCAGGTCGAAATCTAAGAGCTCTCATTATTTCAGAGTGATGCCAGCTGCTCTACCCTGACCCCCAGCACAGATGGAGATCATCCAACCCATCCAGAAGGAAATCTTCTCAAGCATGGTGCTGCCCCTTCCATGGCGACGGACACCAGGCTGCTGAGAGGAGTGGCTGCATGAGCAGTGGGCTCCTGAGAGTGCAATAAAGTTACCCAGGAAAATATAATCTTTAAGAATAAAATGAAGTTTGAATGTCAACCTTTGATTAGGGTAACAGTCTATGACTGTGTGAGAATGTGTGTGCACTTGGAGGTGTGCACTCCGGTTTGTTTTCTTTTTTTTTTTTTTTTTCCTATTAGAGGAAATCTTATTCTCTTTCTTCTCTTTCTGGAATGTTCTTTTTTTTTTTTTTTTTTTTTTTTTTTTTTTTTTTTTTTTTTTTTTTCTCTAATAAATTACTTTTTTTCTTCCCATAACCAAAATATATCTATAAGATGAGGAGGAGCAAGGGAATTGTTAAAAACTATTAAAAATTTTTCCTTGAAAAATGACATTTTTTTCTCACTGTCTCTGAAATACATCTACAGACACAGTCAAGTTTTCCAGTCACCTATGAGTACTTTGGCATTGTCATGTCCCTTCTCCCCTTGCCCTTTCCTCTAACTTTCAGCTGTGCTTAGTAAATTGGGTTCCCTTGCTCATACATCATACCTTCCAACCCTCTTATCTTTATCACCGTTCATTGTAGTCACTCTATTTTATTGACTTCCTTTTTATATTGAGTTGCCCAAAACTGATCACAGTTTTCCAAGAGAGGCCTCACCAGGGCTATGTATGGAGGAATTATTACCTCTGTAGTCTTGCAAGTAATTCTGCTTCACATGCCACTATGGTATTTGCCTCTTTGTGCTACAGTCTCTCACTGTGAGCTCATATTTAATCTGTCATCCACTATCACTCCCTAAATAAGTCCTGTAGCACTTCCCCTTTAGTAATAAAAACACAGAAAAATGTTTGAAGTAAAAAGTAAGTCATCCCCTTGGGTGGCTCTTTGAGCAAATCAAGGTTTTAATACAGCTGGAGAGACATTGAAACATAGCCTCACACTCTCCTTCCATATATCTGGATTTCACTGCCCTATTGCCAAGAGGGAAAGCAAAGATGGCATTTCCTATTTGTGCATGGTTTCTTAATATTTGCTGGTTGCAGCCCAGAGCATTGATGGAGTGGAGGAACACCATATCTACTTTCAGAGTTCATATCTACTAGATTTCAGAAATCCTGCTTTAAGCAGTTTGGAAGGATGTGCTGTGAATATTGTTTCAGCTACTTGATATTTTATAGAAATCAAGTGAATGCTGCTGTATGTGTGTAAAACTAGGATGTGACTTGAGTTGCAAATTTGACCCCTTGATCTGGAGAGTTCTCCATTTTCCAGACTGGATACCTTTCAAGCACATGTTAGAGTGGGCATTTTCTCAGAACTGTCGGTCCGTCTGTCTTTACTGCTGAATTTTTTAAAAGAACTTTGTTGATATTCGAAGTTGTAAAGCCAGCACAGTGTTTAATTTTCTCCTTCTTTTTGGCCAGTGAGTTGTCCTTCCAGAATAAAAATCCTTTCCTTTTTAGTCCATCTGATAATTCAACATAATTAATCACTGCAAAAAACACAAGAGAGGATTTCTAAACATTATGTGGGGAAGTATGGTGAGCACATATTTACCTTTTGAAGGCTATAGGAATTACAGTATGTCAATTCACAGTGTGTTGCATTTGTGGGTAGTCTGTTATTTTAGTGTTCAACCGTTAAGATTTTCTTTCTTTATTTTGAATCAGCCTAAGACTGTCAAACTCCAGCAATATGGATTTTTCCTTCTTAACATGTTCCTAAGATCTCCCTACTGTCTCTCTTTTGGTATCCTTGAAGAAAACCAAGCATCACAATTTAGAGATGAGGAGTTCTTGGAACTGCCTGAGAGTGCAAGAACTGAATGGTGCAGGAAGAAAAATCCCATAAATATTGCACAGCACCAGCATTTTTAAAGTGCTCCCTCATTCCTGATTGCATCATAAGAGCACACATTCATAAGGCACGTCACCCTGAAATTGATGGGAACCTTTCTGTGGACTACACAATTTGTATACTAAGCCTCCAGGTTCTTGAAGGGAACCCTTACTGCTTCAAAGAGCTCTTAAAATTACATTTAAATTGGAAATAAAAATCTCCTCAGTCCTGACATTGGAGCAGAGTTATTATTTCCCCTGCCTGTCTTCTCTCACTCAGGAAGCCATTGCAACATGAAACCCTCTTCTGATTGTTTCTCCTCCAAATGCCTCTCTCAACTGCATGGACTGCACTATTTCCTTGTGAAAGGAGGAAAAATATAGGAATTTAGGCAAGTGGAACAGTCTGTGTATTCAGAGTGAAAAAGTAGTGTCAAGATGGGTCTAATTTTCCCAGCCACAGAAACATGTTTGCCTTCTTCCTTTGCCTCGGCACAAGAATAGGTGAAGTGCAACTCCCAGTTCAGTAAATTGTTGCAGAATAACCAAGGGCTAAAGGGAACCCTTATGTGTGCTTTAGAACTCGTGAGAAGATACATTCCCAGCAGTTTAGTCTTGCAGAACCAGTAACTGAGAACACACCATCTGTACACATGTGTACAGATCTGGACATGCAGTTTATTTTAAATCCAGAAACTCAAGAACACGAATCTGCTCATCCTAGGAGGATGATGCAAAAGAGGGAACATGACTTGAATTTAAGTATAGCAGGATGAGGCGGATAGTTGTAGGAGGCAATTTTTTAATAAAGGACAAAACAATGACAGGAAGAAATTGTTACATGCTCACTGTGGAGATTTTCCTTTTCCTCCAGTAATTAGGTGAAGATCCTTAAGTACCTGAAAAAATACTTATGAGTTCTGGAGCAGTCTGCTGACCAGAGGTGTGCAAGAGAAAGATCTGATTGAGTATATTTTCCAGAGAGATTAGGTGGTGGTGTTGCACACAGTCAGAAGTTCTCCAGGTGTGTCCCTCAGGGCATGCCCAGTGATTTAGCTGCTCATCTTGAGAACTAAGCTTTTCCAGTCTGCACTGAGAAGGGGACTGAATAAATGATAATCAGGATGCACAGGTCAATTGCCACAATTGTCCATCTGTGCCAATTCACTGGCTCTGAAGACATGACTGTATAAGAGAATGGACAATTTATCTCCTAAGTTTCCAGAAAGATTTCCCCAGAACATGATTAAAGTTTCGGACTGACTCACAGTACTATTACTGAAATAAGAACTTTGTTTTCATTCTGTTTTAAAAGTGAAAGAAGTACTGGCATTAAGTCAGAAATACAAAATCTTGAGAGATGCTCTATAAGGGCAACAAGCCTGGACAAGATGGTTGCTTGGCTTTCTTTCAGATTCTTGAGTTCAAGTTAGCAGTTTTCTTACATGAATCAAAATGTCAGAATGGTCCCTAACTGAAAGTCTTAAGAAGGAGAGGGATGATGTGAAGAACTCACACTCTTGTTATGCAGGTACCAGGAGTCAGTTTTATGCTCTCTTTCTTGATGGAGCTGGCTGTCATCTACAAAAGAAAAAAAAAAAATCCAACAGTCACATTTTGTGACAAAAAAAAAAACATAAGCAAGGAAGAGATGACTGACTGTGTTGAAAGTTTCACAGTCAATGCCATGGAGAGTTCTCTCCTTCTTCTGAGTTGCAGGTCTTTCCTTTCTGTCTGAACTTTGTTGTGTGGGTTTTTGTAGTGAAAATTACCTTCCTCAGCCAAACTCATCTCAAGTGTCTGGAATGTTTTCTTGGTCACATCCAGAGCAGCGCAGGTGATTTGGAGTAAGAAGGGGTTGTTTTGATTTTTTCCTTCATCAGATGGCATACCAGGATTCAAAAACAGAGCAGCTGTGTTCTCTGGTGCTACACTGCAGACATCCAGTGATGTCTGTCAAAGGCTCTGCATTCCCTTGCAGAGGTCTCTGGCTCACCAGGACTGACCACTGGATGAGGAGATATGGGTCTGTGCATTTGAAACAGAACTACTGAGAGGAACTGGACAATGTGAAAAGCTTGGTTCAGGCTCTGGTCACTTTTCTCGCTATGATTCCTTTCCTAGTTTGGAGACAGTTTGGAACATTTCCTTCTTTTGTTTATTTCACTTGGGAACAAATGGTTCATTTCCCTCTGTCCCAGCTGCTCTGAAAGGTTTTCTAGTTTCTCCAGAATGCATTATGCAATACTGCAGAGCAAGTCCTTTTTTTATTTTCAACTCCATGCGTTTACCATGTATTGTAATCTGTCTGCTCTGATTAGGTTCATCCTATAGAAACACTGCCAAAAATTTCTGTTTTACACAGCAATGTTTAGTCTTCAGCCTGGAAGCTAAGTACAGTCCTTTTAAGATGTTCATACATCAATATCAGTCCTGACTAATCCCAAAAAGCTTTGGATGGCAGGAAAAAGAAAAGCTTCAAGCTAGCTGTGCAAGTTGCAGGACAAACACTGTGATCTTTGCTCTGGCCAAAATTCCACAAGCATCAACAGAAGTTGGGTTTGAGAATAGAGCTGCAAATCTGGTTTCTGATATAGTTGTGGAGGCCACTGCCTCACTGGCTCTGCTTCTGTTAAAGAGCTTCACTTCTGATTTTGGAAGGGATTCAGTGGGACCCCACATTTGTACTGAATATGTTAATGTACTCATATGTTAATGAGGCTGAAATAGATTTAACCCATCTAATGCTTCTTTGTAAGAAGTCCAAAACATTCCTTTCTTGTGCTTTCCTTAAATGTAGGTGGACTCCAGATCAGTATGACTGGTGGCCTCAGTGACAATTAGTAACCCGTTATTCTGTTTAATTAATGTTTATATTGCAAGTTGTGTGGAATCCAGGCAGTCTAGAGCAGTCCCATGCAAACATGCAGTTCCAGAGATCCCTGAGCAGCCCTGGAAAAAAATAAGAATACTTGAACCTTTTCAAAACTGTGGGGTTTTTTTACATCCTTATCAAGGCTTGGTTAAAATTTCAGGGTGGTAGAGAAATGGCAAACATTTTAAATGTGATAAGTGGTCACGGTTTTGTGGGTGGACGAAACTGGGGGGGCTCAGCTGGTGATGATGCCTTGTGATAAGAAAGGATGGGTAATCCTGCAGCAAAGGGCAGAGGGAATAAAGAAGCCACCGTTAACATGGGAGCTGTGCTGGCTGAGGAGGCCACTTAGCAAATTCCTTACTTGAGCATTCAAGGGCACTCTCTCGCAACTTGATCCTCACTTTTCCAAGTGCAGGGAGGAGAAGAATGTTTCACTGTCCAGAAAGCACCCGGGCCTTAAGATAAATGAGGATTGAAACAAACGTTTCCATTCATATCAGGGGCCCCTCCTCACTAGCGTCCTCACTGATCTGTAAAAACCTTCTTTGTAAGTGTTTTCTAAAGCATAATCTGTGCTTTTAATACCATTTGATTGAATAATTCCAATGCTAGATTTGTTTTTTAGAGGTTTTGAGAAGTGTTACAAGTAGGAAAAGTTTTTAATAGAAACCTGAAGCCACTGACTGAAGAAAATTTCCTCATGACTCTTCCTGTTGTGGAGAAAACTGGAGAAAAATCAAGTCCAAAACACTGAGGGTCATGTGAATAGCTACAGAGTGGAATTCAGCGACTTCATTTTGGTAATTGCAGTGAAATTGCTCCCAGCAGAGACAAGGAGCAGAGGAGAAATTTTAAATGTCCAAGCAAGAAATAACAGCTCTACCTGCCTTCCTGAATCCACTGAAGTTGTCCTGAGCACAGACTGAGCTCAAAGAACAGAGTTTTCTTTTCAGAGCAGATTTCTCTTTTCCTTTCACCACCCAAAAGTCCACACCAGACACTGAATAAGCTTTACAGGGAACTGAATTTGTTTTGTCTAAAGCACAGGAGAAAACCAACATCCCTGAAATGGTAAAAATAAAAAAAAAAGTGTGTGAAAAGTGTGTGTGTAAGAATGGTTGTTTCTTTTATTTTTTTTATTATTTTTTTAAGAGAGGTGAAATCAGTTTAGTGAAAAGTCACAATCACTGCTTGGCAAAGTTGCAGACAAAGGTTATGTTGCAGCTACAAAGAATTTGGAAAACAACATGTAGACTTGAAAAATGAACCATTCCTTCACATATATAACTTAGTATATCATCCTTGATCATAATTATAGACAGATTTGGATTGAATCTATTATTGAATGCATTGTCCTTAGAGATAATCAGGGACATGAACAGTAGTGACACTGTGATGGAAAGGACTAAATGGTGCAGTTCATCATCTCAGCCCTTGAAACGGCTGAGATATGCAAAAGTGCAGATTTTATCCAAGAAGTATGAAAACTACAAAGAGAGGAAGAAAAAGAAAAGGCAAGCAGAGGAATCAGGTGGCTTCACAGACTGCTGTGTTTGAGGAGCAATTTGACAGAGACAGAGCAAGATGATGATAACTTGAAAAAGTATAATTTGTTGTGATTACCTCTTTTTTTCTCCTTCCTCTCAAAGCAGTACAGTTTGCAGTTTGCACCCATTGCAATTTATACCTGGGTAAAAAGATGGCTTGGATAAAAGACAGTTTACTATGGAGCATACTTGGGTAAAAGATAGCTTAGCAAAATAAAGTATAATTTAATCCCTTCACTTACCTGGGCCTGCACAAAGTATTTTGGATGTCTTGAAACCTCAGTTAATGAATCCCCTTGCAAGAGTCCATTAAATACCTTGTGGGTGGGATTCGTTTCCTGAAGGACACCAAATAGCCGGGAGGGATGATTTCTGAGTGCGGTGTGATCCAGATAACGCCATATTTCCTCATCCTGAGGCAAATGCCTCATGTGCATGTCTCTTCTGCACTTTCATTAGTCAGTAGTTTGAACTTCTGTAATTTCTCTGCGTGCCAACCCCATGTATTCTTTAAGCGATGAGAATCGTTGATTATGTTGCATTTGGCTTCCAATGATTTCCATTTTCAGGCTTCTCTATCCAAAGGTAGTGGCACTGATGCAATTGTCACTGTATATGAAAATGCATCTGTGAAAGAGGCCAGAGAAAATAGGGAGTTTATAACATTGGGATCCTGGGTAGCCTGACTATCAGGTGGGGATATGCCAATTGACTGTTACTCTGCATTGCACTATGTATGAAGGGGACAGAAAAAGATCCTCAAAGGATGATGGGTGATTAAAATGAACATTTTGTTTCCTCTTTAAATTTAATTCTCTTCCTCCCAATCTGTGAGGGCAGCATGCACTATCTGGCTCCAGCACAGTTATACACTGGAGATGCCATGCCATATTTTTAAATCTTCCAGCCATATTATATTGTTTAAAATGTTTCAGGAGTCATAATATGCTGTTTAAAAAGTTGTGGCATGTGCAGCACATTGAAAACACTCTGATGTGTATAGTTACCTTTTCTGCTTGTCATTTCAGGCTCCTTCCCTGTTACTTGCTCTCCATGCTTTGATTGTACAGCTTCTGTACTTCTTCCACTATCATGATTAGTTTTGGCACCAGCAGACATCCAAATGCATGATAGACTTTTAAAATAAATACCTGAAGTGTCCTGTTTCTTCCTTCCTACGTGCCTACACAAAGCAGTGAGCCTTCCATGCCTGGAAGGCTTTCTTTGTACCAGCTCTGTGAACAGAAACCCTGTAGGAAAAAAAAAGTGGGGAAATTTCAGACCCTGTGTCCTGACACTCTTGAGGCAACTTGTGTTTTGCTCGAACATTGGGTCTTTCCTTGGGAGCTCACTGTGAACATCCTCAGTGAAGCTCTGTAGCACAGATGTGGGCTGCTGAAGCATCTCCAAAGGGCTGGCTCGGAGTTGGAACAATGCCTTCATCTAATTTAGAGCCGCCTGGAGGCTGTGAATTTATCCTTCCCTCGTATTTGTCTTGCACTCCAAGGCTCAGCTCCACAGAGGTATTTGAGCTCCTCATTCTTTTATAGGAGTGGGAGCTTTGACAGGAAATAGATAGCAAACATCTGTACAAGATCCATTTTGAACCGTCTCGTTTACCATGTGTTGATGATGACAGGATTGAAAAGGGACTACTGTGAAGAAATGTTTTGGTGGCCTGAAATTGCTGAGATTTTGCTCTGCTCTGCAGATTTAAAAACAGTACAGATGATCCTGCTATACAGGGTGATTTACAATGGTCATCCCAGTCCTCTCTGCTGATATGTGCTGGCTGGCTGGACTGCCATGGAGAAAGTGACTTTCCAAGCCTTGCAGTTGCATATTGAGCTCCCCCAAGGCTGGGGTCCTAAATCCCTCCCCCTTGCCTGCAAGAATTTGCCAAGGGTCTTCATTATTAGCAGCACATGGTCATCTTCCTCATGGTGAGCTGCTAATTTTGGGTAGAGTGTTTGTTATTGTGTGCATGCTTGCATCATTTCTTTCTTTTTCACTTGTTGTCCATCTTCTCTATTCTTCTCCCTCGATTCCATCATCTTTTTTTTTTCTTTGTTCCTTCCTTGCTGAGGAAAAGAAAGCAATGGACCTTTTCCCTCAGTTGCTTATGAATTCATTCTAATATCACCCAGTTAAACATCTCATTAAACAAGGCACTCTCAGAAAGGGGTTATTGACAGTAACCTCTCCATGTTAAACTTCTGATTCATGTTTGAAATTAGTTCCAGAACAACAGAGAGAAGCTTCTGGCCTTGAACCATGATGTCCTTTGTGCTGAAAGTGAGTTTTTATTTACACAGTCCTTTTACCCTTGTGCTAGCTCATGGCCCAATTCTCCAGTCCTCCATGGCTGATGCAATCACTTATTCTTAAATAGCACTAAGAAGATGCTAGAGAAATGCCCCAAGAGGCTGTGTTTTCTTACATTGGTGAAAAGGCCAGGGACTAAGCCTGTTTTTATTTTTTTTTTTTTTTTTTTTTTTTTTGTTATGTTTTGTTTTGAACCCACCTATAGCCCCATCTGTTTTTGTGAGCCCCACTTCTGTAACAGACTTCACCTTGAGCTTGTGTGTTCCCTTGTAAATACAATGACCTCCTTGTCTCTACAAACCTCAGCCCAAGAACTGCAATAAGCAGCAGAAAAAGGGCCTTCAGCTGCTGTTGGTGTGTCTTGTTCACGTCCTGAGGGCTTCGTCTGTGAACAGGAGCCTCAGGCACTCTTCAAGCAGATGAATATTTACAGGGTTACCTTGACAAGCACAAATGGGGCCCTTGCCTAATGAAAGTTGTGTGTGCTTCACTGTCTTTTTCTATTTTAGATAATCCATACTGGTTCAAGGAGCTTGAGGTTTTGATGTTTCCAGCAAGGTGGGAGGTGGCAAGACATAGCCACACAGCTTCAGCTTGACTGCAAGGATTTAGTAGTCTTAAGAAGCCGCCCTTTTTGAGTTTTCTCCATGGTTCAATCTTGTGCGTAACAACCACAACCTGAACCTGATCATTACTCTTCCTCCAGAGAGAGATGTCATTACTTGTTAAGACTGATTACATTCATACAGAGCCACTGGAGTAAAATCTCAACAGCTTTTGGGCTGAGGGGGGTGAAATATTTACAAACGAAATCTGTAGCCGAATGAGAAAAGCTATTGTTTGAATTTCAGGTGGTCTTCCTTCTAGATACAGCAATTGTTGCCTATCTGGGGTGGTTCAAGGTGGGTTTTGCAAACCCACATGGCCACCTACAGCCCTAGCTTAGGATTCATGTTTGTCTGTGCATAGGAAAATATGTCCCAGTGTTCAAGTGAGATGCAAGACCATGTGGCCTCTCTGGCCAGCACTTCCCCTTGTTCCACCTGGAGAAGTCTGAACCTGGAACTCCTCTGTCAGACACCCAAATCTGGGCTTAACCTGATGTAATTATCTGTTATTTGTACAAAAGCTGGTCAAAATGCTAATTGAGTTTGCCATTCTACTAAAACCAATGTAGCAGGTGCTGTACAAACAGAGTAATAAATGTACTGTCTTGAAGAAATTATGATCTGAAAGTGCAGGGAAGAGACTGGGTGGGAAAGGGGAAAAAAAGCAAAATGGCTTGGAAGCTGCCAATGGAAAGAGCTGCAGAGTTAAGTGTTGTCATACAAATTTATTTCAGTGGGATGGAAACTCTGCTCTGTCTGGTTATGTGTGATCTATCCAGACAAGAGAGATTTCTTTCACAAATCTCTTGTAACCCAGCCTTTGACAATATCACTTCACTCTTTCAGAAGGTACTGGAGGAATGCAACTCATGCTAAATGTGCAAATAAAGGAGGGAAGGAGAAATTACCTTCTGCTGTGGAATGCTGTCTGGCATGCTGACTCCTGTGTGCACACACACACACACATTCATTTATGGACACACAAAGAGACCCAGAAGGAGGTGAGAAGGGAAAGTTTTTCAGTCTCACACTAAGCCTCACAAAGGGAGTGACTGAATTCTCCGAGCGAGCGGCAAAGATTTGGAAGAGAATCCAACTGCAGCTTGTGTTTCATATTTGCATTGGATGCTCAGGTTTCCAAATTAAATCTGCAAGTTAGACGGGGGTCCATGTTGTCTGCTGATCATCTGTTTCGGGGGAGAAGGAGAACAGAAATGACAGAAGAAAAATACTTGCAAACAACAACAATAATTAAAATCAAGCTTTTGAGCACTGCTACCCCTCCCCCCAGCCAGATTTGTCTGGGGAGAAGATAAATAACTTCAACTGTAGGTTCCATGCTTGCTCAAGATCTGAAATATTTAAACCAGGTCCCAAAAGCCCATACACATTTTTAATCAAAACCTGCTCTTTTTGGTTCCTTTTTCTGCATAAATACCCTGGCTTGATAGAACATCAAAACCTCATTAACTTACTATCAGTACAATAGAAAAGTTGAAAATTATCAATGCCATTTAAACTGCTGCAACTGTACACATACAGTGTTAGACATTTCTTTGGTTCAAGGTTACACATGGCATCACAAGTTCACCTCCTCCCCCACTTCCAGTGCTAAACAGGGTTGGATTCTTGCCAGAACAAAAGAATCTGCAGTCAGTTCCTTCAAGATTGAAAAATAAAGAATAAAGTTGGGGATTTTTTCCCCCTGCAGGGGAAAAAACCAAAACCCAAAACCCAACAAAAACACAACACACACACACAAAAAGCTCCCCAAAAAACCCTGAAGAAAAGCAGACAGCTGCTAACTAGTTGTCTAGCTGTCTATTTGTGGACATTTTCTTTCATCTTGTCATACCTTTTGTGCTGTTTGAAATGTTTGGAGCTTAAACTTGAAGAACACTCAATGGATTCCAGACTTGTATTAAAAGAAAGGAAAAGGAAGGCAGAAGAGTTCTGACAACAGATGTGTGTGTTTGTGTGTTGGGGCCACATCATTCCAAGCATCAGCTCAGAAAATCATCATCATTGATTTTATTTTCATCTGACTGAAGAAAATTTTTCAGACAAGAAAATGTACAGTAACAATGCAATTTGTAGAAAAACACATATATCTAGAATGCAAGTGAGAGGGATATGTTGTAAGACCTCTGCAGAACAAGCAGAGACCATTTAGTCAATCTTATCTACTGCTTTTACTGTGTTGATTATCTATTTCCATAGAATGGGTAAAATCATCTATTTCAAGACAGTTTTCTTCTGCTTTGCCATCTTATCTGAAGGAAGCAAGGCAGAAGTCTAATTAATGTCAGTGGTCTTCAGTGAGCCTTAGCTCAGTCTGTGGTGTATTTAACTCTGTTGATTTTTGTTGCCTTCTGCTATGCAGACAGCGAGTGCAGAAGGGGACTGGCTCCTACTCTGGCTTCCAGATAGTTCTCTGGAGCTTCCAATTTCCCCAGACTCACCCATTCCTCCAGCATAATGAAGAAAGCAAAACCAGCTGACAAGTGAGCAGAAGCAAAAAAGGAAGAGAGGAAACCACTGAAATGCTTCCCCTGTGGTGAAGAATCCTTCTCATCCCATCCCTTTCCAACTACTCTTACTGACACCCTGATGGTGAAGAGCTGTCTTCACACCTCCTCTCTCCTCAGGAGGAGCAGGGTTTTGTGGCTGTCAGCAAGTCTAAGGCAGAAGTCTCCCAGGAGGGGACTTTACTTGGAGGGACCAGAGAATCCCTAACTTGTTCCCATCAGTGCCTGTGAGATTAGTGTTAGGCAAAGAATGGCATCCCCTCCCCTGTCAGTGCCAAGAGGCAGCCGAAGCAGAAAATTCCAGGTGCTTTGTGGCTGTCTGCACATCCTGTGACCCATATGCCCTCATTTCTTAGCCAGGGGGGAAGGGTGGAGAGATAGCATCATCACCATTAACTGTGACCATGCTGGTGATCATGGTGGTGTTTGGAGGGAGGGTGACTGGTGATTCATGAGTCCTTGGAGAAGGATTGTCCAAGAGGAAGTTCTCATGGGCTCCTTCACCAACAGCCTTTTGTGCTTCTTCTTGCATTTATCAAACACCAAAGCTGTGAGGACAGGAAAATGAATTATGCCGGTTTCCAGCACCCAAGAAACCAGTCTTCTTGGATCTCAGGTAATTCTTCTTGATCATACAGCAGAGATGGCTTCTGCCAAAGTAAGGATGCGGTACCTTCATTTAAAACAGCTTATTCCACAGACTTCTCTCTCTTCAGGCAGAAGAAAGTGCTCAAAACTCACAAATTTCCTGAAGCAATTCCTTGACTTCCCTGGTGCTCTTCTACTTTGGCTCTGGAGCCACTGTGCCTGGAATTGCCATGGAGTGATGGGCAGTGACCATCTTCTCTGTGCTGTGCCCCAAACACCTGTACCAGAGGATGTCCACGAGCTTCTAAGACTAAAGTGACATGAGAGATCTCACAGCTTGAAACCTTAGGTGATAGAGAAAAGCTTTAAACAAGGGAAGGTTTTTCCTCCTGGCAGCAGATGTCTTTTTAGGAACTCCTTGATTGCACCCTGGATGATCAAGAGGTTGAAGGGAGATGGGATATTTACATATAAAAAGGAACTCTACTTTTGGGATCAATTAGACTATTCAGGGTTCACATTATACACCCTTTTTTCCCAGACTTTATACAGCCCTTGCTAGGATTAGGCCTCCATCGAGTAGATTATCTTTACATAGAGGCTGTATCTAGTGTTACAGGCTCTTTATTATCTCTTCTTTGAGACTGTGCAGGCTATCCCCTTGAAGTTCTTAACCCTTAAAGCACTTTATCTAGTATTTATTGTTTCTTCTCCACAGGCATCTGAGATGGCAGCACTGGTATACAGACCCCACCTGTCCTCGTTCTCCATAAGAGCATCATCTCTCCTCCCCCAGCTTTTTCTGTACACAGGGGGCTCACACCAGCATCAGGCTCTGTTTCCTAATCCTTTTCATCCCCAAAAAGTGTGCATCATTCCAGCTTGACTCGGGTGGGCTGCAGAGTTCCTGTCAAATGCAAATGTATCCCAGCTGCTGTGATTCTGATGCATTTGTTTTGAGGGATGTAAGAAAGGCTGTCAGTGGCTTGGATGATGAAAAGGTCAGGACTGACCATCTGAGAAAAGTAATAAGAGGAACATGGGGTAGAAGATTACAAAGTAGTGACTGGCTTAAAGTTTTCTGCAGCAATACTTCATCTATTGAGTGTTACAGGGTGTTTGAAAGAATGTTTGGAAGTTCCTGTGTGCTATCTTATGTTTTCTCCTAAAATGACAAGCTCTGAAGAAAGCAAGAGCCCACATGGAATCCTGGGCCTGTTTTCTCTGTGCATAGGCTCCAAGAAGCAGCTGGCACAGTGTGCTGTATCACTGTGGCATCCCTCAATAGCCAGAGTGGCTGATTCAAGTTTTGCCATTCCTTCTGTGCTGCCTTTCCTGTCCTGGTGAGACCACTGTTGCTGTTAGGGCTCACATGTGAGAAGCAGATAGGATTTACTGAGTGGCAGTATCTAGACTTTGGTGCCATTTCCTTCTCACCATTCCCATAACGGAGCAGAGAAATATTTCTCCTTGCCAGGCTCCTGCTCAGCAAAATGCCAAACTTTTCTGAGTTGCTTTTAAAATTTTTTAATAGCTTCTGGCTGTGGACATTGGAATCTACTCCAGTGCTATCATATTGACTTTCATCTATTTCAACAGAAGAAAGTGATCAAAAATAACATCTTGTTAGATATTTCTTGTTAGAAATAACATCTTCAAGACAGCCAAATTGTCTTGAACCCTCAGCTTGTAAATGTCCCAGGCAGCATTTCCCTGGTCTCATCACCAGATGAGATCCCTAGCTGGTGTTAGCTAATGCATGCTCACTATTCTAGTCTATTTGTGCCACTCTTGCCATGTCTTTGCTCCCTAACTCCGCATGACAGAGCTGAAATAAACTGAGCTGCATTGATTTTAATGGTTCACCCTCATCTGAGAAGGATTGGGTGGCCTTCTTAGCTATCAGCTCCTTGAATGTCTTCTGGCCATCAAATGAAGGATATACCCTCTTTCTCTCTAGATATGCCTCTCCTGAAGTCATGCTACCCCAGTCTGCACAGGAATAATCACAGCTCCTCCTTCAATGGCCACTTATGTGAAAAATGCAGAACTGAAGAAGCTACGGCTAAATGTGCTGGAAATATGAAGAGGGGAATGATCTTTGGCTGTGCATCAAAGAGCGTTAAGGCATTCTGAAGCAGATTCCTCTTGCTTTCTGGGTTTAATTCAGAAGGGATTTTCCAGCCACAGAATCAAGCTCTCCACCGAATGATTTCTTTTCTGCAGGAGCTGTGAAATTGTGGATTCTGTGTGGGACACAAAAAAGCCATAAAGGAGTCCAGGGGTGTGTAGGAGTTTCTGTGGAGATGACAGCAGACCTTCCTGCAGTTCCAAATGTGCAATGCTGTTGGACCTGAGAGGCATCATTCCTAGTGAATTCCTACAGGGGAGACTTGATCTCCGTTTCTAGATATTCACATTGCCTGTTCTTAGTCAGCTCATACTTTTCTAAATATTTTTCCTCTTGATCTCTTAAAATAGTTTCCCAGGCTATCTCTACTGCTGACGTTAACATGCTCCAGTCTGTGTTCCTTTTTTATTATGTCTCTTTGTCTCCTTTTTTTTTTTTTTTTTTTTTAAACAAAACCCACATAACTGCCTTATATAATTCACTTTTGAGTTGATAAGCCATTTCCCCTAAACACAGCCTTCATGTGGAAACATACAAGGATGCTTCTTTGGCTTTAAATTTTGTTTGTTTGTTTGTTTGTTTGTTTGCTTGTTTGGTTTTCCTGTTTTGTTTTGTTTAAGGTTTTTGGTTTTGTCATTTTTGTTTTTTTATGTTTGTTTGTTTCATAATTTTAAAATTCTGGATGTATTATGTCACCTAAATCTGTGGCTTTAATTCACTGCTAGCAATTCAGTATTCCTTCTGCACTCTTCCTGATACTTTCCCTCACTTTTCCAAAACCACAATTTCAGCTTAAATGCAGCATGGCATCCTTGGTACGAACTAGAGATACCATACTCTAGTCTCAAAATAATCAGCATTTATGAATAATTACACAATCAATTACCACTGTTTTGTTGTAAAATAATCATTCTGTAGCAATGATCAAAGTATTTAATGTGGATATTCCCTTCTTATGCATGCTTATTTGTTGTTCATATTTTATTTGCCTGCTAAGGCCTGCAAATGCTGGTTTTGATGTTACAAGTTGTTGGATATTTCTTGCTTTCAAGTCTCAGTGTTTGCCCCACATCACTGAGTGCTTATTATATCTAACACTTTCTTTTCTAGATCTGTTTACACCTATAAATATGCTTAGCTTATCATTTGATATTGTCCCCCATTCCTTTGCCAAAGCTTGTCTGGCTTTCATCTTGCATTTTAAACTAGTAAATATGAGTGTTTCTGAGAGATGAGGAATATAACAAACTTGTCTCTAGTTGTGCAATCAAGTAAACAGAAATGTCAATTCTGTGATCTCTGCAATTTCCTTTAATAGGCCTGTTGTAAGTTGTCTCTTGTAACAGTTCAATACACATTAGGTGTATTCTTAGTAATGAGACCACTGCTCATGAATATACACATGCAGTTATTTAGCACAAGTGGGAAATGACAGCTCTACCTTGATCCTAGGCAGGATTAAATTGATAGACTTTCCCTGGACAAGCTGGTTTAGCTGCAGTGGGAAGCATTGTCCCAAATGCACCAATAACAAATGGTTGGTGTCACTGTCTAGCACTGACTTGGCTGAACAACTCATGGGCATAAAGTTGCGTGTGCATTTGAGGCAACGCTTTTTCTTGTGTTCTGATTTGTCCCCTATATGTCCTAGAGTGTTCCTTGGTTGTTTTTTGGATCCTGACACTCTCCTCTGGTTCAGTTTCACCGGCTGATCCCTCCATGCATGTCTCCAAATGGAGGCCTCTGTCTAATTGGCATCCTTGGTGCCAATGCTGTCACACACTGGAAGTGGCAGTGCTGGTTATCCCCCCCGTGTGACACTTTCGGGGGGAGGTGCAGTGCTCAGCTTCCTGGCAGCCTCATGAGCACTGAGCCACACCTTCCTGCAGGTGCAGAGATGGTGCTTCTATCACTTCATCCCACAAAAATTCATGCCCACTGGATCCTGCTTTTAGACCTGGGTGGAAAAATGTGACATTGCTGCCGTTTTCACTTGTTTGACTTCTCTTTTTGAGCATGCAAAAAAATACATAGAGGATGGGATTAGTGATAATGTTAATTACTCACACACATGGGGCCTAAATTGAGTTCATGGAAATGAATGAATGAATGGGATTCTGCTGCCTTTCACAGGGGGGGTTAGGTGAGGCTGGAAGGGTAGCTGGAACACCAACACTGGAAAATATCTTTGAAGCGTTTGCTAAACCACTGAAATGTTGACATCTTGTGGAAAGTTTAATTTATTTTTTCATTTTGCCTTATAATCATCTCTTCTGGGCTAGTAAAAGGAAAAAATAGCAGCAAGCAGTCACAGCAGGTATTCTCTGAAACGCAAACACACAGGCATATCAGAGTGTATTTGTGAATGTGCCTGTTTGTGTTTTGTTGACAGAGCCTGATCACCCTATGCCTCATGTTAGTCATATTCTGTCATGTGTCTGAGATGAAATTCCTCACTCAGTGAATTAAACTGAGACAGCATCACCTGGAAATGCCAGGTCCTTTCAGTGGGACAAAGCCAGGAGGTGAAGGATATATCCCTGCTCCATATGTGTATCGCAGTATTGAAATATGCCAAGGAGAAAAAGGGTGAACAGGTATGGAGTAAGCAGAGGGGGGGGATACAGCCAGTTGGAGCTGCATGAAAAAAGGAGAAAACTATTCCTCACCAAGAGGATAGTTTAGGGTCCCTTTGTCTTGCTCCTGCCTGAAGATGAAGGTTATAAAACTCATCTGATGCAGCTCCCTCTGACCATGAGGATCAGATGAAGCGATTTCTCTGTCTTCTCTCCTGCCAGAAGGAGCTAGAAAGACCCTTGGGTGAGGCTTGGCTCCACTGAGGCTTTCCAGCAGAGGCCACCAACGGTGATGATGGGTTATAGAGGCAATGGCTGGATGAGCTTCCTTCCTCCTTGCTCTCTTTCATTTTGCAAGTTTTAATATTAGAGACTGGAAAAATGCTCTTATAATAAATAACAGTAAGGGATGACAAGATTTAAATTATTTCAGGACACCCTCTGTCATCAACATAACTGTTTGAAAGCTAGTTTTCATCTGTTCCTCTGTGATGAATTTAAAAAGTGATCTGTTAAGTGCATATCTAGACAGAGGAAATCCCACCCTAAAATTCAAAAGATCAGTGTCAGATCCAGAGCCCACTGGAAAGAGCGGGACATCTCCTGATGAGTTTGGTGGGCCTTTAGTTCAAGGTCTAAGTGTCCAATTCTCTGAATAATGCCTGTGATTATTTGTGTTCCTCCCTTCACTGATCATAATCTCTGCCTCTTGCTATTGAGTCAGGAGGAACCATGCAGCAATTTGAAGGACTTACCTGGCAAGAGTAGCCTTGCTGTAAATACTGTATGTCTTGCTGTCTGCAGTGCTCAAATCAGTCTTGAGTGAACACATGGAATAAATGTACAAACAGCCTCATCAGATTGCAATTTTCTGTTCAGTGTTTTCTACAGACCTTCAAACAATTATTTTTCTTTCCCACAAGCCTCTTGTTCTGCTGCAATGTGAAAGGAACAGAACTGGAGGCCTTTCTTCCTCTTGTCTGCAATTATTTGTAATATCTTGCATCTTAATTTGCAGCAATGGAAAGCAGACAGAGAGCCTACCCTGCTCCATCTGATGAGAGCTTTGACCTGTTTTTCTTGGGCATAAACAGCTGTAGCACACTCAAAGCAAAGTGCAGCCAGACCCCATTGCAAATTATTCCTAAAGTCACCATTGGATGGTATTTTGGAAATATCCATTTTACACTGCTTGCATCTAGTTTTGAATGCTTACATCGTACTATGTATAATTTGAAAATTATTTTCAGTGGTCATGAATTTTTCCCTAGAGTGTCTCCCCAGGTAACCAAATGTTAGTGCTTTTTGTGTTTCAGAGATACTAGCCTTTATTTTATTAAGTGCTTTGCATTCCTAACATGATGCTCATCTTCACTGATTCAGTGCTTAGAATCATAGAACGATAGAGCAATTTGATCTGGAATTCAGTAATTTAAGATCATTTAGTCAAACCATTAACACAGCACTGCCAAGCCCACCACTAAACCTTGTCCCTTAGTGCCACTTCTACCTGTCTTATAAATACCTCAAGGGACAGTGATTCGAATACTTCCCTGGGCAGCGTGTTCCAGTGCTTGACAACCTTTCCAGTGAATAAAGTTTTCCTGGTATTCAAACTAAACCTCCTCTGGTAAAACTTGAGGCTGTTTCTTCTCATCCTGTCCCTCATTACTTGGAAGCAGAGCCTGTCACCTCCCCCTGACCCCCCGGCTGTCCCCTCCTGTCAGGGAGCTGTGCAGAGCCAGAAGGGCCCCCTGAGCCTCCTTCTCTCCAGGCTGAGCCCCTGCCCAGCTGCCTCAGCCCCTCCTGGGGCTCCAGCCCTTTCCCCAGCTCCGTTCCCTTCTCTGGACAGCTCCAGCCCCTCCATTCCCTGTCCTGAGGGGCCCAGAGCTGGACACAGCACTGGAGCTGTGGCCTCAGCAGTGCCAGCACAGGGACGGTCACTGCCCTGCTCCTGCTGCCACACCGCGGCTGCGACAGCCCCGGGGCCACTGGCCACCTTGGCCACTGGCCACAGCTGGGCTCGTGTCCAGCTGCTGGCACCAGCACCCCAGGGCCTTCTCCAGCCACTTTTCCCCCCGCCTGGAGCTGCAGGGGGTTCTTGTGGCCCGAGGGCAGGGCCCAGCACTTCCCTGCTTGTACCTCAGCCCACTGGCCTCATCCCATGGATCCAGCCTGTCCAGACCCCTCTGCAGAGCCTCCTGCCCTCCAGCACAGCCACACTCCCACCCAGCCTGGTGCTGTCAGGAACTGACTGAAGGGCCCTCAATCCCCTCAGGAAGATGTTAAACGGGCCTGACCCCAGTACTGATCCCATGGGAACCCTGCTGGTGCCCAGCCCAGATGGATGTCCCTCCATTCCCCACCAATCCCTGGCTCTGCCCTCAGCCAGTTCTTCACCCAGAGAACAGGGCCCTGTCCACGAGCAGCCAGTTTCTCCAGGAGAAGCTGTGGGAGAAGGTGTCAAAGGCTTTGTGAAATCCAGGCAGACACATCCACAGCCTTTCCCTCAGCCCCTGAGCAGGTCACCTGTCACAAGAGGAGATCAGGTTGGTCAGGCAGCACCTGCCTCTCCTAAACACAGGCTGGCTGGGCCTGATGCCCTGGTTGTCCTGTTCCCGGTGCTGATGGCACTCAAGGTGATCTGCTCCTTGCCCTCCCTGGCACTGAGGGTGGGTGACAGGCCTGTAGTTCCTGGAGGATGGAGATTCTCCTTAGCTCTCCTTTTGTTGCTGAAAATTTTATAATAATAATTACACTGTCAGCACCCAGATTAGGTTCCAGTTGGGCTTTGGACCTTCTAATTTTCTGCCTGCCTAACCTCACAAAATCCTTGTTGTCTTCCTCAATCTGGCCTGATCTTTCATTCAAAGGTTGTAAGCTCTCCCTTTTTCCCTGAATTCCAGACACAGGTCTCTGTTCAGCCAGGCCAGTCATCCTCACTGTCTCATCTTTTGGCACCGGGGTTGATCTGCTCCTGCACCTTGGACAATATCCAGTGTTCCTAGATTCCTTGGTATTTCAGGATGCCCTCCCAGGGGACTTAGCCAGTCCCCTAACCATGCCAAAGCCTGCCCTTTGGAAGCCCAAGGTGGCAGTTCTGCTGCACCCCTCCTTACTTCTCAGGGAATCAAAAATCATCCTTCCATAATCACCAAGCCCAGGATGGCCTCCATCACCCATGGCTGTTCTATCACCCATCAGCCCTTCTCTCTTCTTGAACCACAGGTCCCATTGACCACTTTCCCTCATCGCCTTGCTCACCAGTTGTCAGGAACTTGTCTGCCATGCAGTTCAGGAATCTCCTAAACTCTTTCCACTGTGATCTGTTGTATTTCGAGCAGTCACATGGTCAATTGATGTCCTCCCCAAGAATAAGAGACTGTGAGACTTCTCCCAGCTTCCTCTTCCTCCTGGCTGAGTAGTCTGCAGGAGTTTCTCACCATGACATCTACCCTGCTGGCCCTCCCCTGGTTTCTGTGCATGAACCCTCAAACCTTTTGTCAGCATCATCAAACTCTACACATCAAAACTCTCCCTGACATACAGGACTTGCATCCCATAGAAAACCAGTGGCTGAAAACTGGGAAATGTTTGGTTAAAACAGTAACTGCTGTAATCCTTTTCTTACCTTGAGCCACATGTTCCTGTCTCTCCTGCTTGGAACATTGCATTGACTGTGGTAAGGGGAAGGTTTTATAAAATCATTGCAATTTAAGGAGCAATTACTGCATGCTGTTTGAAATTTTTCACCTGAGTCTCTTTGGTCTCAATCCAACACCCAGAGAATCTAGTAGAGTCTTTGCCTGGTCTGTAAAGACATTTGATCAGGTTAACCACAAAATCAGTGTTTTGGGGAGGAACAGTAACATTTCCTTGTATATGCAGAGTGGAGTATGACTGTGTGTGCTTATATTAATTCCAAGACTTTTAAGGTATCATGCATTGTACATCTTTCTGTAAAGGACACTAAAAAATCAGGTGTCATTAATAGTCAAAATGCAGAAAAATGCTACCAAAGCCTCAATCAGAATGTTTGAAGTCACCTGCTGCTCCCCTGAGGAAACAGAACTGGGAGTGAGTGTTTTGGAGGAAGAACTCATTTCCTACGGCCCCTCTTTAAAGGAAGCCAAATAATTTCAGGTTCATCAGAACTCACTTTAAAAAACTTCTGTGGTCTTTGAACACCTGTAAATCTAAAAGTACCCTCCCTCCTTACTTAAACAGATGGCAACCCTCCTCCCCCAGCAGTTTCTGTCATGACACTAAGGAAGGAATAACAACAACAAAAAGGGATGATGGCAAATTGTTTCTTATCAGAGGAAGTCTACTTCATGACTGACTCACAGGAATAATTATCTGTCAAATTGTCTCGGCGTGTAGGAAGAATGTGCATTTCCTTTCCTCAGACTGAATTCATTATGGTTCTTACCAAACTGGACATTCCCTCAAGAAGGATTTCTTTACTGTTTAGCAAGTTCTCGATTTAGGATTTAGGAAGGGAAATGGTTCTTGGAGGGAGCTTTAAAATCCCAGTACCCTCCAAGACCCAGCATCTTACTGAAACCTGCAGGAACAGTGTGGTCATGCTGGATTACACCACTGGTTATTTTCCTGATGGCTTTGATGGAGTCCAACTGCAAATAGATAAACAAAGTGCAAAATCTCCAAAATGCAGCTATGCAGTTTGATCAAACTGTGACACACGAGAGAACATTTTCTTTCTAATCCATGTGAGCTGTATGTATATATACATATACCAAATAAATAATGAGGCATGTGTCTACCAGTTTTCTAAAGTTATTTTGGGAACTGGATGAATAAACAGGAAAGAAAAAAATGCTGATTTTTTCTACCCTCTCCTATTCTTGAAGAGAGTATTTGACAAATTTTTTCTTAAAATGCAAGTGTACTCTAGTCTTTAATGTAGCCAGGAGCACTTATTATAGACATCAAGTCATTAATATTGCAGAAAATCCACAAATGATGTGCAGAGAGCCTTCACAAGAGGTGTCCATGTTCATTAAAAACATTGCCTTTCTTTTTCTTTAACATTTTATCTTGAAGATTTGTCTCCATCCTACATCAAACAACAGGGTAGAAAACAGGACCTTAACATTATCCAGTTCACTTCCACCTTTTTATCTGATTCTTCTTTAAAGAGCTCTTGGATGGGTGATCTGTTGTTTGTCATTCATCACTTGTAGCTTGCTTTTTTATTTTCTTCTAAGATAAGTCATCAAAGAGGAGTGGGGGTTAAAATGCAATTTGAATGGCATCACAGATTGCAAGGCCAATGTTGCTGACTGCCCACATGATTCAAGCAAATGCTCCAAGCCTGCATTTCTCATTGCCTTGTGATAGTAAATTACAGTAGCTGGTGATAGCAATCAGAGGTGAGGAGAATAGCCTTTCTTTCTATTGCTTTGCAGGGTGGAATCCAGAAATATTTCTCTTTGCCAAAGTAGAGCTCTCCACCAGGCACTATGTGTGTTTAAGTAAACAGAAGGAGATTTACCTTCTGAAGCTCATGTCAAATCATTCAAACTTGACATCATTCCAAGGCATTGCATGAAAGGAGGTTACACTCATGATGCCTTAAGCCAGGGCAGGAATGTGACTGACCAAGCAGCCCTAGCATGTCAGGAACTCCAGAGACATGTAAATTGTTATGAGTAGCCAAACACTTGCCTCTTTATTTATCAATCAAGAAACTGTGCAAAGCCTGTTATGTTCCTCATACCAGACCTGGCTAGGATGGACTCGTGCCAGGGAGTCAGTGGTAGCATATGAAACCACCTTCAAGAGAAAACAGTGTTCTAAGTTGAAAAAATAATACTTTAGAGGTGTCTGAAGACAATCCTCAGGTGCTAATCTGGTCTCTACAGTGTAGAACTGACATGACTGGGTGTTGTCTGTTCACATGGTAAAGAAATCACATAAGAAATGTTCCCTCATTTCCTGCAAGGATTAATTCTTCTAGGTGCAAACATGGAGGGCTTTACACCTAAACCAAATGTGAATTTGGAGGTCTACCTTTACAAATCAGTCAATTTACTCAGGAATTTCCTTAAAGGTGCAGTGGGACTGGGAGGCACAAACTGAACCTTATGTTGGCACTGCTCAAAGCATATGTTGTAGCCGCTAGCCTTGCATCAAAGGAAGTGAAACTGTTTAGGACAGAGGTAAGAAAGAAAATCTTCATGCAGGAGATGCTCCGGGGAGGTCATTAGGAAGACAAGATGTAGCTGCCTGAGCTGGTGTCAGAGCAGGACACAAGTGTTGTTGTTGGTACATATGTGGAAAATGCAATGGGATACAAAGGTGCACATCTATATCTATCTGTATCTGTCTATGTATGTATGTATGTATGTATGTATGTATGTATGTATGTATGTATCTATCCATGTATATATCTATATAATCTATGTATCTATATATTTATATCTATATATCTATCTGTATCTATAATCATATCTATATCTGTATCATCTGTATCATTTATATCAATATTTATCTTTATATCTATCTATATCTTATCTATATCTGTATCTCCATCTCCGTGCTTCTGTGTGTACTTACCACCTCAGCATGAACAATCTACGAAGAAACAGAAGGGTGGCTGAGATGTAGGGAAAACCAGCAAAAATAGGTCTAATTATTTTCTAATTTTATTTCCCTTTGCTAGCTGCAATTTTTAGAAGGAGTGTTTGCCAGCCAGCTTGTAAACATGCCAGTTTAAAGTGTATGCAAACACAGCATGCCCTTTGCATGTCCTCAGAACAGTTGAGTGCATAGGTGAAAGCTTGTGTTTTGCAGATGTATCTCAGTGCTTTCTGCTCTTTGTTTCAAATCTTGTCCCACTGTGGTTCAGAGAATATTTTTAGGAATCTCCTCATCATCTTGGTTGTGGTGACACCCTGGGACAACCTGGCACTGTCTTTTACTTCTGCTGAGGTAAAAAAAGGTAGTTATCATTTAACACCCACAAAGTAATGGGTAGGTCAGATGATCTCCCAGTGTTTCCCCAGGAGCCAAGTTGCAGCAATGAGGACCTAACCAGAAGCAGCCTGGTAGTGTTAAAGCTAGTAAAGCAGGGCTGGGTAATACTAGCTGGGGATCTGACCACAGTCTATACTCTTAAAAATAACCCAAACAAACAATACAGACTCTGCTTGAGCCCTGGTGTGCTTTTTCAGATGGTTCATAAATTTATTTGACTGGATGCCAACACAGACCACCTGCTATGTTGATAGAATAAAGAAACAAGCTTGAAGAGTGCTGAAAAACCTGAAGGAAGAGCAGGAGAAAAGCCCAGCATCTGACTGACATCCTTGATAAGGGGCAACCTTGCTGCATAAACATAGGAAGCAGCCATTCTTTCTAATGTCTCATTTTCATAAAGGTCGTGTCACCAGCTGGCCTGTCAAGCTTGCTTTCCCCCTGACAAAAGAAAGACATGCTCCTTGTCAGTATCAGAGGACCTGGAGGTAGAAATGAATTTGGTTCTCCAGCCAGACCCTGAATCATTTGGGACATATTTTATTATTTGAATTCAAAGTCTAGAATAAGCTCAGACTTTTTGTATTACTCATATGAGTTTCTATGTGAAATGCATGTTCCTAATTTTTAGTTCTCTCTTACTGAGACAGTTTTTCACTCAGAGGTGGATAGCAACCAAGACCTTCCCTCTGGTCCATACTGCCTACTGTTCATGGTCAGGTTTCCAGACCATGACTAAGTAACACACTGAAAAATACACCTTGACATGCATCTTGGAGAAAATAACACATGTAGAAATAATTTCACTAGGTTTTGTGAAAACCCGAATGGGTTTTCATAATAGGTTTTATTCTGAATGGGTTTTGTTCTCCCTGAACAAAATGCAACTGTTAAGCAAACTGCAAAATCTGCCAGCCCAGCGGTCTCAGCACAACAGAAAAATGAGAATTTATCAGAGTTCTGGTGAATTAGAAGAAAATGCCTCCTGCATAAGCAGGGGAAAGACCTGCATTTATCAGAACAGGTAAATGAGAAGAGCTACAGAGTACCTGTTGAATACTTGTAGGTTTTCTGTAAAAAAAACCACAGAGTGCATTAAGAGTTACAGAGAAGAGTATGAGGTGCATGTCCTTGTAAGCAAAGGCCAGAGGTACCTCCTTAGGACCTAGAGTCCCAGTGCTTCAGAAAATTTTGAACCTTCTCTGGTCACAGAAAGGAGACAGAATGATTTTAAGGGCTGTGAATTGCTTGTGCTTTTATATCAGAGGTGTTAGTGGAAGTCTCTTTTTACAACTAATGACAGAAAGCAAGTTGTCTGTTTTTATGGTAGAATATATTTTGATCCAATGGTGCTTTCTTTTTTGTGTACCTTGTAATAAGCTTGTCTTTCTGCTTCTAGAATGCACGAATCATTATATTTATCACTGACGTGCTGGAGTTGAACATAATTTCTTTATTTTCAATATAAAAAATATAGTCAGTCCTGCTGGAGTTATACTTGGCCTGGACTGCAGCTTGGCTTCCAAGCCTCACTCCTTAAATACAGGTCTAGATATGAATGTTCTCCTTTGCTCTTCCCCACCCCATTTTCCCTCATGCAAAAGCATATTTGGAGCTTACTGTTGGTTTATGTCTGTGATATTTGGCTGCAATTCAGATTTTTGGGTTTTATTACTTTCTGGAGAAGAAGTGTCTTACAGCTAAGAAAAATGAACCTTTCTCTCCAGCACCATTATGTCTAAGAGAGTGCTCCTCCAGAGATTCTTATTTGTAAAGCCAGTCCTAGACTTGGATGGATCATTGTGGGAATGAGAGAAGAGTTTAATGCCATTAAAGTAATTTTCTCCCTGCAAGATTTCTCTCGAAAGCTGTTGTAACTCTCAGAAGCTCTGGTGGTATCAGAGGGACTGGCAAGACTGAAATTTTGGCAGTTTTATGTTGCTGTTCCATGTATAAGCTCTTGGTGTGTCTCCGTCTCATCCATTGGCATTTACCCTCAGATCCTGCCCTTTTTCCACCTCATTTTCTTTTTGTGGGGTATTGGTGTCTCATGTTGCATTCCTGTCTCTCTGCAGGATTGTTGCTGGCTGGTCCCAGTGCAGAAGTTGTAGCTGATCTGTAGTAGGTGGCAGGTGAAGGGATAGACTGATGAAACCTCAGAAAGTTGGACAAAGGGAAATGCAAACCCCTGTGCAATGGATGGCACAGGACAGATGAAGAGAAAGATGCATGGACAAGCAGCTGAGCTCTCCTGGGAGGCTCAAGCACAGAGCTTGCAATGGGGATGCTGCTTTGAAGCAAAAAATGCACATTTGGAATTTTGGGCAGTGGTCTGAACCAGGAACAGGTTGCCCAGATAGGGCATGGAATCTCCATTCTGGATTATTCTACTCCTGCTAGCCCTGGCAGTGTTTGGGGTGGGCTGGAGCCTGCCTGAGGTCCAGGCTGACCCACTCCACTGCTGCCTGAAGTACAGACAGGGCTCACTATGCACCACTGCTTATTTCCACAATTTTTTTCCTCCGAGAGTTTTTCTTCACTAAAATTTATCTCTTGAAATAAAATAGCTTATAATATTTTCCACTCACAAGCCTTTAACTTGGTGATGCTTCCCTTGAGTATAAAAGCAGTGGGAGAATGGTATTTTTTAAGGAATCCCCACTTGAGTTACAGATTACATGCTTGCATGCTTGTGAAATGTGGTTGCTCAGAGTTCCTTTGTTTGCTGCTTCCGGTCTTGTGGTGATCTTGTGCCCATGTGGCTCCCTGGTGGCTTCCCCGGGGCTCCCTCGGGCACACACAGCATTGGCTGCCATGAAGCTCACCACGAGACCGAAGTGAGAATAATTTCACAGCCTGGAAAGATGGATTCCTGCCTGTCAGAAAGGCCATTACAGTGTCCAGAGTGCATCCTCTGTGTTAATCGACAGGTGAGGAAATGTAAAGGTTTCTTCACACCCTCCTTGCTGTGGATTTCTTTCAACTAAGACATTTTATTTCTGTTTCTGAGAGACGGAGGGAAGATTTTGTTTCAAGGCCTTAGGCTTTGTCTGTCTTTAGGCTGCTACATCAAAGTAGGCAATAAGAAATTAAACCCACCAGGATAACATAATAAAAAAGAACAAGCCATTTAGGAAAAAAAAAATCAATATTTTGTCTTTAAGTCCCCAGTGGGAAATACTTCTGTAGAGAAGACAGAGGGGAAAACATGAGCAATGGGCCTCTCCTGCCCTAATTGCGAGGCATGTCAAGTGTGAATTTGAAAGACAGAGGTAAGGACTGAGGACAGAAGTTTTGTAAACAGTAAAGTAGCTGCTGAAACAGAAGGACAATAGCTAAGGATCAACCGATAGCTAAATCTACCTCCAAGAAACCTTATTTGAGGAAGTAGGTATAATTCTAGATCAATGTACCTTTGTTTTATCTCCTGCTGGATGCCCTTGCTGCATTTTATATGAAGCTTGATTGTGTAAATGGGTGTCACGTTTTGTAAATACTTCCCGGTTTGGGAGAAATAAGTGGGAGAATGGCTGATGTCTGGATGTCACTTGGATGGTGTAAAAAAGCAGCTGCTGTTTTTATGAGCTGCTGCAACTGGACCTGACTGGACCAAGGGTCTTCGGTGACATGAGAGGGTGTTAAAATCTCACTGGGCTTCCCTGTCCACAGAGTATTTACTCTCCAGAGGCAGAGCAGCAGTCACATTTTGAAACACCATGTGTTTGGGTTCAGGGACATCTTCCCTATCTGTTTAGTGAATATAGCCACTCTTTATTGACATTATGGAGTGAAAAGTGACTGCTTCTCCAACCAAAATAAATTAAACCTACCTTATTAGGATTGCTGCCTCTGAGCGTTAAAAGCATGAAACACACTCTGGGCAGCAAGCTGTTAAATATACAGGGAAAAGGTGCAGAGGTTAAAGAATATTCAGATAAGTTAGAAGTATGCAAGTCAGCAGGGCCTCGTGAAATTCACCCTGGAGTACTGCAGGTACTAGCTGAGGTGATCTCTGAACTATTATCAATTATCTCTGAGAGGTTGTGAAGGATGAGTGAGGTCCCAGTGGATGGGAGAAAGAAAAACACAGAACCTATCTTTGAAAAGGGGAAATAGGAAGACCCAGGGAATCACAGACCAGTCAGCCTGGCTTTGACACTGAGAAAAATGCAGGAGCATATTATTGAACGATCAGTTTGTAAACACCTAGTGGAAAATAAGGTGATAAGAAACAGCCTGCATGGGTTTGTCAAGAACAAATCATGTCAAAGCAATCTCATTTCCTTCTTTGACAGAGTAACTGGCCCAGTGGATAAGGAGAAAGAAGCAGATGTGATAGATCTTGACTTTAGCGAGGCTTTTGACATACATCCACATGACATTTTCATAAGTAAACAGGAGAAATATGGCTTAGATGAAGTTATTATGTGATGGGTGCAAAACTGAAAAATTTGGCTTATCAGTAAAGCAGTTATCAATGGTTTGTTGTCAGACTGGGAGAACATATCAAATAAGATACCACAGAGGACTGTCTTAGGTCCAGTATTATTCAATATTTTCAGCTTTGATGATGGAATATGTAGAAAACCTTAAAAAATTGCATATGATGCTGAACTAGGAGGGGTTGCAAACACTTTGCAGAACAGGATTTGAATACAAAATGGGCTTGATAAATTGAAGAAAGTGTCTCAAATCAATAGGATGAAATTCAATAAAGAAAGACAAGTGCAATGTATTACTTTTGGGGAAGGAAAAATCAAATGCACAAGTATTAAATGGGAAACAGCTAGTTTGAGAGCGGTTTTCATAAAAGAGGCTTAACACAGAGCACAAGCAAAATGAAATTCAGAAATGTGAAGATGTGTGAAGAGTAAATTCCATGATGGTATGAATTAATAGCAATATTGTGAATAACTGGGAAATAATTATCTAGTTCTGGCCTGAGTGGTGGAGCCTGACCCTGGAATATTACATCTGTGTCCAAGGGTAATGGCACATTTTGAAAATAATTCTCCTTTAGAATGGAGAAAGAACAAAACCTAAAAAGCAGTTTCTATGAGGAAAAGCTGAATTAACTGAGTATGGGCTTTTTTCTTAGGAAAAGGTGTAATGCATCTAAAATATGCAAAATATCATAGAAAATGTTGTAAAGAAAAGGGCTCTTGCTTTCCCTGTTTAAAATTATGTTAAAAAAAAAAAAAAAAAAAAAAAAAAAAAAAAAAAAAAAAAAAAAGATGGATGCTAAAGCAGATAGATAGAACTCAGATAGATGTTCTGGATATGGATTGGGGTGATACTGCAATGGAACAGGGTTTCTGAGGATATTCTGGAATCCTTGTTTCAAGTCCTGAAAATAGGGCAGACAGACATCTGTCTGTGATGTGAAACAGATGTCCTCTGGAGGGTACTCCTACTTTTACATTTCTGCAGTAATTTATATTCCTCAGTCAAGAGAAAAGCTCACATGGACAAGATAAGTAAGAATTACATGCATAGATATAAATTTACACCCAGACTCCCACTTTTCGCCTGCAAATTTCTTTTTTTTTTTTTTTTTTTTTTTTTTTTTGATTTATGTACACTTATCACACAGTCCTCTGTTCTCCATTTCACCTGTCTTTGCCTTGAAACAGAGGGAAGAGTTGCTAGTCACTCCATGATAATATGAGAGATCATGAATCTAGACAGGGCTGCCTTCTATCCAAACATGAAATCACTCATGTTAGTTTTTCTGGGCTAGTTGCTGGTACAAAATCGAAACCCAAAGACTCAAAAACCCAAAAAAACCCCAAACCTTTTTTTGAGATTATCTGCTGTAAGCTGCTCTAAGAAGTGTTTTGTTCTTTTCCTCCTTTTGTTTTTGAAGAAGATATTCAGTCAGAGAATGAAGCTTTATAAACATGCTTTCTCTCTTTTGATGGACATGGTACAAACTGGATGGTACTCTTATAATGTTTTATTGGCATGATTTTGATCTGGTGTGTTTTTTATGGGACCATCCTAGACAGAACACAGCAAATCCCCTGTGTGAGCCATATCCATCCCGAAACATAACCTTGAAATATATAATAAGAAATAGGATCTTCATTTAGGGCTGTAAGGCCAGAAATCTTGGTCATCAAGTGTTGTTTTGTGTGAAGACTCTGAGAAGAAAGCCCTTTTTAAATGACTGATCTTAACTAACATATTTAACTGCAGGATTTGCACTCTGCAAATGGAGGGTGCTACACTCAAGGAGCAGAATGTCTCTTCTTCATGTGCTTGGCTTCGTGATGATATCTGCAAAAAAATAAATTTGTTAAACTCTTTTTAAAAGGCTACAAGACGTGCTCTCCAGTAAAAATGCTTGCCTGGCTGTGAAATTTGGATTCTTTCCTTTGTGTCTCCATGAAACCTTTCTGGGCGCAGGAACCAGCAATGTTACATTTTGTGTAGATGTTGGTGGGATGAATGTACTTGCTTCCAAATTTGGGACTTGGACTTCCTTGCAAATGTGGAGGTTTAGGAACAGAAATGTATGTATTGGGGGAAGGAGCATTTTATTTTCCAGGTGAGCTGGCCCGTAGGCAACTGTGTTTGAGTGGGATCAGCTCTCAGCTCCTTGAGAGGGGTTTGCCCAGGCTGTGTAGGGAGTGTTCCCGTGCGTCCAGAGGCAGCCAGCTCAGCTGGAGCCAGTCTCATGCAGGGTGCTAAGGCTGCATTCATGTGATGCTGTGCTTCATGCTCATAGACGTCTGTGCCAAGGTTAATAGTGTTGCCAGCCTTCCTTTTCTCTGTTTTGCTCTGGCTCTGTTCAACTTGTATTTTTAACCTCCATGCTTTAGTTTTACCTGCTTTTAAAATCTCATATTACCCTTCGTAACTGAGTGCTTGTCAAAACTGAGCCCCCCAGGATCTAGTAAAGTGACAGCAATATTTTATTCACCAGTAGAGTGTCACTAAAAGACTATTTTGGGACTTTACTGATACTGTGAAGAAAAATAAACTCATAATTAGTGACCCTTACATGTAGTATGGTTGAACTGATTGGAAGATGCATCACTACTCACATTTATGGTGAGGTCTACAGTACATAACTTCTAAGAGGGAATTTTGGAGCAGTAGATTTTGGAAGGTCACTGGTAATATTGCCATTAACTTTCCAGTGAGAAGATAGAACCATATTTAGAGCCACTTTTACCCCTGTTTTCTATAACATAATAGGTTTTGTGCTTTCATTAGCTACCACAACTAAAAGATTTGTAGTAGTATGGAACCAAGTGGGTTCTTCATATCACTTGCAAATGTCTTATTAAACATAAAGTAAAATAATGCTTCCTGAATCTAAATATAGGCAGGACTAAATTGGCAGATTTCAGTAAACATGACTGAATAGTAATGGAGGTAATGCTGAGTGAACTTTATAGAAGGGGAAAAAACTAAATAAAAAAAAAAATCTTATCTGAAATGCTGACAAAAATTAATGCCTCTTTTCCTCTCTAGGAAACAAGATTGTCCTTCTTTTCCATCTCAACCAGCTAGAGACATCTCATTGAAAAGACATTTTCCCCAGTCTGAAAGATATCTACAGCCTGTTCCATGCTAAAATTACAAGTTGTGTCATGACAGACAGGAAAAAAACCCCACCAAACCCCAGTCTAAGACAATATCAATTCCTGACCATATTTCTATTTTGAAATTTTTAATTTTTTAAAAGAATTAATGCTGGATTCAAAGAGTAACTCATCTAGGAAGGAGTAACCTCTAGGTAATCAGCTGGTCAGGCAGCATAGAGGACAGCCATCGTAGACATTGTGAAACTTTAATTGTAGGGGTGATGCTGGTTAAGAGGAAAGATCTGTTCTTATCTACAGCGTTGGCCAGGAGTATTTAAGCCCATTTCTTAAGCCTCTGAAATGATCCTGTTGGGACTGAGTCTTTGCTTGAATTTCTCACCCACATCCCCTCAAGTGAAACCTTCAGGCCGAGCTCTGTGTTGTGCAGAGGGGAGCCCCTTGCAGGGGATGGGTGAGCACAGCCGCCTTTCAACTGGGACTCAGTATGGCTCTGCCCATTTCCAGTGACTCTCTGATCTCCTTCCCCAAGCCCTGAGTGGAGAGATGATGTCTTCTGCAGATTCCTGGCTGTGCCTAAGTATTGCAACACAGAAAACAAGAAGGGACACTCATGCAGATGTTGCAAGGTCACGCATGAGAAAAAGACAACACCAGAGGGCAAAAGCTCAAATTGTTGCTTGCTTTACTTAATTCAATTACCTCCACTGAATTGACTTTATCTGTTACAGCAGACTTCGTGGAGAGGTATGGCCCACCCATGATACGTACATAAATATATACATGTATATATTTATACACCATCATGGTGATAAATTTTAATGAGAGCTTCATCACAACCAGCTGGTGTTTGAAACAAATTATATTAATAATGAGTCTGAATTTTCAGCATAAGTCCAAATAATGAGAGTTGTAAAGCTGCAACAAATGTGGAGTCAACAGTTTAGTGGGCTGGTACTCCCACCTTAGGCAAGGCTCTGAATCTGCCTCCTTCTGTAGGAGGAGGTTTAACTCTCCCTCCTTCATACTCTGCTGGGATGTTACAGGCATGCAGTCTTCTGGCACTGAGGAGAAATGCTGAGATATCTGACAGTGAGGTCTGTATTAACACTTCAGGTAACATGTCTATTTTGGGGCCAGCAGGCTGACAGCTCCCTGCTGTGTGATACTTCTCTGTCTCCCTGCTTTGGAGTTCTCTGGATCCTGCTTGTGTGCCCTGTGCTGCATGGGAGAGGTGGTGGAACTCACAGCACTCTTCTCCTTCTCCTGCTGGCCTGCAGTGGTGGAGGAGGAAAGGTAGGATGTGTTTTCAATGTGCTGCCTCAATCGAGGTCCAAGAGGTCCAGTGAGGCACTTGGACAGAGACCTGCATTGTGCTGGCAGTGTTGTTTCCATGGTGGAAAGGCTCCCTTCCTGGTGATGTGGAGTACAGTGACCTCAATGTAGGACTAGAATGAAATAGCACGTCTGTGCGGTACACTTCTCACCCAATGTTAGAGCAAACCTTCACCAGGATGGAAGGATTTCATCACTTTTCTGGTTAAATATTAATGTACATGTGTTTAAGATATGCTAGACATCTTCCTTGCTTCTCTATGACTTTTGACTGAAGGCCAGTATGAACTCTTTGGTGATCCCTTTCTCTTTCTGATTTTGAGGGTGGGTGGCTCTCTTACAAGCCCTACTTTCTACCTGGCTACCATCAGGTAGACATGGTTAAAGGCAAATGTGTGTCTCAGTGTGTGCACAGACACAGAGATGCCCATGCCTGGGGCTCTTGATAAATACTCTAAGCGTAGAGTCTCTCTATACATATTCTATTCTCCATAACCTCTTTTACTCAGTCACTCTTGTCTGTCATGACACTTAACTCTGTGAATGTTTTCTTTACTTTCTAAATCATAATTAATTAAAAAATGTCTCGGTTTTTTGGTTTTCCACAATAATTTTATTCTCCTTCAGGCTAATCTTCAAGTAATAAGGAATTGTGAACATATAAATAAAAACGTCTGTTGTGTGTTTTTCTTGCAATAAATCTGATCATTCCTCATATGCTCTTCAGTATATCTCCTCTAAGGTATGCTGAATTTGATCAAATCACTACACCACCAGAATGCTGAGTGTTACTTATTTGTGTGCTAATTACTCTTAATCTGGGCCCCTTTAAAAAGGTCGTCAATTAGACTTTATTGAATTGTCAGCCTTTGTAGCAGCAAAGGGAATCTGGTAGCTGGTGTAATGATGTCACAGATGGCTAAATACTCTGTAGTCTGAAGGGAAAAATGAATTAAATATAAGTTCAAGTTACACTATGTGGTGTGAAAATGTGGGAGCCAGGCTTTTTGTGGAGGAAACTACTGTTCACAGCTGATTGAAGCTGACTCTAAAGACGTCTTTTATGGCACCCGCTGGAAAGAGCTATGAATAAATGACCCTTTCTCATCTTATTCCCAAGGTTCACCTTGAAATAGGTCTCTTCTACATGGAGCAGGTCTTCTGCCTTTTTAAGAACATCTCAAGGCCACCTTGCTGCTGTTTGTTTTCCTTTGCTGGAGGTTGGGCCAAGAAGATGAAAACTTGTAGCATGAATTGCTCAATACCCACCAGTTCTAAACTTTAACCTTACCTCAGCCAGGAGTTTTTGTAGGTGTTTTGAGGACCTGGAGTAAATGAATCTATATTTTATAAGCCAGTCTTTTCATGGTTTTCCTGTGCATTAGTCCTGTCAGTGTGTCTCCAGAAAAAATAGATGAACAATTTTGTGTTTTCACAGATATTTTTGGTAAGCAGTTTGGTCTAATGAAAATTATGAATGAATAACATTGCAACCAGAAGATAAAGCAAAATCGATACTTGATTCAACAAAATGCATGCCTGAAATTGTATTTACCTATGCATGAGCACAATAATTGGCAAAATTCTGACATAAACTAAGATCTTTTAAGCTTTTGATAGTGAGTTGCTTTTGTTATTTGACCTCATTTGTTATTGTCATAAATATGTAATTTCCACTGCACAGTTGGCTCACATGCTTATTAGTCTTATCCAATTAAGTAACAGAAATTCATACCCTTTTTATTTGTGATGTTTCACATTTAAGGAGTATTGAGAAAAGCCACAGAAAGGAGATGTACTCATTATCCTGGTCAGAAAACAGGGCAAAATGACCAGTCAATTATGTGTGTACCTTACAGATCTCATTAATGGGTGCAATTTAGTTAGTCCTGAGGTAAAGACTTTTCAGGTTTTTTGAAGAGAGGGCAAATCTAACTTTAAAAAGTTACTACCTTTTCTAAAAGGTACTTGAAGCTCCGAGAACTGAGACATTCAAATGAAGGGCAGGGATGGTTACTGTGCTTTTTTTAGTTATTTTTTCTCATATTAATGTAGTCTGTTGGTGGCTAGAGAGAAAGAGCCAGAAGCTATCTTCAGAAGGGACAGAAAGTTTCCAAACAAGGCAACCGAGCTACCAGAGAACAACACACTGTACTTGTAAAAACTTTCTATGGGTCTATTAGCAGGGAAGAAGGAACAACAGGGGTGATGGTAACCTGTTCAGATGAAACTTCAGGGTTCTCTCCTGGGCACAAGTTTGGCTGACTGTGCTGTGGATCATAACCTTCTCAGAGTTATGTATTACATTCCTGCCACAGGAGTCCCTGATGTCTGCTGAGTTCACTGATTGATACCCATGTGCAAATACCAATATCTCCCACTGGAGATTTTTTTGTTAACAATTCTACGGGATATTGGAGGTTGGTGTGTAGTGTTGGCTGGAATATCTTAGTGTGAGAAGCACTGGGGAGTCCTGCCTCTCTTTTCATGTTGATTACTGCGAGATATGGAATTTCCTGTTTTCTTTTAACTTTGGGATAGATTCTGATTCCTTTCACTTTACTCCTGAATTGAATACTACCTTGTCCCATAAGTAGTCCAGCTGATTCAAAAGGATCATTCATTGGTGGGAAGGTACCATTCAATACGACTAAAACCCTTGGTATCTAGTTAAATCAAATCCTTAAATCAAATTTGCTAGCTGAACTTTATGTGTGTGTTGGTGTGCATGTCTGTTTTTTCAGCTGTTTTTTCACAAGGGACTGTAGTTTGCCCTTTTAGACTTCAGTGAAACCTTCTATTTCCAGTGCTACTGTTAGGTCACAAAGCTTCATAATGGTCTTCGTTGTTGTTTCATACACTGAATTAGAATTTAATTCTCTCTCAGGTTCTCTTGCATGTGCTTCTAAAATTATATTCTCTATTTAATGTATTCCATGGTATGTGTCTCTCATCAAATGTGACAGATTTGGGTGATTCTGTCAATAATTCATATTTGATATCAAATAGAACAAAGTTAAGACGGAATTGCAAGGTAATATAATCCCTGTCCCTTTTAAACAGATGAAGTTGGACTTGATGTATTGATGTATTCGACCAGGACACTTAACATTCAAAAGCCAAACCTACTAGCACAGGGAGTGATAGCTGCTTGCTTGGAAGTAATATGGGAAACCAGGATAGAGGACAGCAATTGACATCTTCAAAAGAAGTCCTGTGGGCCTCACTTTTCAGAGGTGAAGAAGCAACCACAGATCTCATCAAATTCCACTGGAGTCCCAGGTGCTCAATACCTCTGAATTTCAAGGAGTTAAGTAGGACATGCAAACTGGGATGCTGCAAGCTGATAACAGTTGAGGCTGATCCACTTGGAGGTGCTGCTAAAGCAGTTGCTGAGAAACTAAAGGCTGGAAAGGAAAACACTGAAATCAGTGTTGTGTGTGCCAAAGACCCTTCAAGCATCTTTGGCTTCTTTGAAAGATGTCTGAGATGATTTGATTAGTGTAGAGAAATAGCAGTCAAGGGGTTTTTTTGGTTTTTTTTAAACAGTTCTAAATGGTTGGAAGATGTGAAGACAAGAGTCTGTTTCTGCTCTGTCTGGGAGAGGATGTCTCCCTGCTCTATGCCAAGAGTTTGCTCCATGATGCCTGATGGAAAGCAGAGACTCCTGCTGGGCTGTGCAGGTTTTCAGTGAAGCAGCTGTTCTCCAGAAAGGGCACAGCTGAAATTTCACATGGGTGTTGTGTGTGAAGTTTAACCTCCAGTGCTTCACTGTGCATCTTTTTTCCTTCTACAATTGGTCTTTCTCCACGGGTATCTGCTAGAGGTCTTCTCTTATTATTTTGACCCATAAGACTGAGACATGGAAAGGAGCCCTATAAGTTTCAGAGAATCAGAAATGTTATGTAATCCCCTGGAGACTTGGAAATGTACAATTTTGCTGCAGTACAAGCAGTAGCAAAAGTCCCTTTGAAATCTCATGTGGCCAGTGTCTGCCCATGTGGAACTGTCTGATACTGCAAGTTTTTCCCCAATCTCCTGTGGGATTCTTCTGCTGTGTCTGCAATGTTCTGCCCATCCTTTGTAGCTGCATAACACACCCTGAAAATGTTCTGCAGTTTCCTATGGAATTGTCTGTTGAAGAAGTTAAGCTATCACAAAAAGCACCTTGAGATTTTCAAAACTACAAAATTCTGGACTCATGGACTTTTCCCAGCTCCGTGTTTTCCACAGCCAGGCTTGAAATTGTTGTCCCTCCTCTCCAACTGAGGTGCCCTCCCATGGACCAGGACTGCTTTGCCGAGGCCTCTCAGGAGCTGATTTATGTTCTGACAAAAGCAACCACGTGTAAGGAAACAGTCTGTCTCCCAATCCTTTCTGTGGGCTGAAGATTCATGCTGCACAGATGCTGCTCAAGAAGACATTAAGTAATTCAACTGCAGGAGTCTGGGAAAGCAAAAATCTGACTGGGTCAATCAAATGTGATATTGTGTGGCCACAGAGATGAAGCTCTAAGCTTTCATGCCTTTGAGTCTTGTTGATAAGACAGGGCAGTACAGGGACAATATGTTAAAGATAGTGTGGCTGCCTTCTCCTTTGATTAGGATAGGTCTGACCCAAAATGAAGCGCTCATCACCTGTTACAGTTAAATTTACCCTGCTGTTCATGCAATATTCCCCTTGCTAAATGTGTTGCAGAGGTGATGAAGCCACATGCTGCAGTGAGGCTGGTGTTGATTGAAGGTTTTTCTCCTTATAAGGGTGCAGAATGTGCAAAGGGAAGATGAAAACAAGGAGTGCTGGTAATCAATGCTCAGGGTATCCAAGAATGTCAGGGTGTCTTGCTCATATGGGAAAATTAGAAACACACCCACCAATCCCTCAAATGTAGTCTCAAAGACCCCAGCCTATTTTAGAAAACACATACTGGACTCAGAATTGCTATTCAGTGCTCAGTCCGTGTTACCCTAAATGGTGGATTTACTTAACAACTCACAGTTAATTGGGCCTGATTCTTCTTTCTTCTGCAGTTTTAGGTCAGCAGTTATGTGTACAAACTTTATAGGATTATCCTTATTAAAAAACTCTGTTCTTGTTTCAGTGAGGGTAAACTGTGTATCTGCAGTAAAGCAAACATTGGGTCTTTGGTTCCTGTTTTGAAGTAGAGTCCGATGGAAGAAACTACTTGCTGTTATTCACAACTCTTTCTCTTAGGGCAAAAAATTAGAATGAAACTGTAGGGAGAAGAAGATTATGCTTTGACTGTAGTGAGGAAAACAAATACTTCATTTTGAGTGACCTGGAATGGAGAAAAAAAAGAGGAAAATTCTGGGTAAGGATTCTAGTCACCAGGTAACAGAAATGCCTGAAACCAGGCATTTGGAGGCTTTTATGAAAGCATTTTCTTTGTGTTTCAGCTTAGAAGAATAATGATTTGAAACACAGGAAGTTGCCATGGAACAGAATCATCACCCACTGATGAGCTTTATTGTCTCGTAATGTGTCAGCCTACAAAGAGTCACAGCAAATGGTCAAGATACTCTCTGTGGTGATGGGCGGAAGACCATGGCACTGTCTTGTGACTGACTCAAAAGGTGGAATAGTAAATATCTCTTCAGCCTGTCATTTTCTATTTTACTGTGTTTACCCCAAAAAGAGGATAACTTTTCAGAAAAGAGTGAAAAGTTGCAAACAAGAACAAGAAATATTTTCCCAGGGTAGAATATTCTGTTATATAACACACCAGAAGGATTACTGTGTGCTGGAAGGGAAAAACACACTCGAAGAGCAAGATGAAAACAAAACTCTAAAGAAGTGAGTTTTGAATGTATCCTTAATGCAAACTGAGAAAACTGAAGTTAGAGAATGGAGATGACACATCAGTCATGGAAGTCGACTAGCAGTTTTAAATGTCATGTGCTGTAGGCACTTTTTTTGCTCCCCCGTCCACATGAGATACTCAATTCCTCTCTTCCCCCTGACTATCAGCCTGCAGCCTATGCTCAGAACGCATTGCTCTGCTTTCCATTCTACAGTTTTACTTCTTCTGTGGTACCAGACCAACTAAACAGAGTCTTTTTCTTTGCAATCTGGAAATCCAAAAATCTCAGCCTAATCTTTCTGCTTTTGATGCATTCCAAGTTTTGATGAGGTTGCTTTATCTCTTGCTGTTATTAAAGAGCAGGTCAATGCTGCTCCACTTATTCTGTAGATTTTTACCACTCCATGGATATCAGGAATATTCTTTTTATCTTCTCTTCTGAATCCCCTGTTAATCATATCATGATGCACCTTTTTCAAATCTATAGTTTTATTGAATGGTGGTTTTAATCTTTGCAGAACTCCTAACTAGTCACGGCCATAAAGAAATGAGAAAACCCCTGGTATTCACATTACCTGATGTGGTTGGTTTTCTGAGCTCTGCAAAGATTAAAAACACAATAAAACTTGAGAGTATCCTAGAGGGAATATAGAGGTTGCTATTAATATGTTCTTCTTTTGAACAGAACTGATCTGAGAGTTTGGAAATAGAGGAAAAGGGACTGTTTAAAGGAATAGACAAGGTTGAGATTTTAGATGCATATATTATGGTGAGAAGAAACTGGGAATATTAAGGAGGCCAATGCTGAAGCTGCTTGTGGGTTCATCCTCATTTCTATATTCTTTGATGGGCCTGTCGTAGGATTGCAGTAAAATGATTGGAGTGGTGTCAGTGGTGGGATGACTCCTCATGTGGTCATGGAGAGTGCTCTGTGTGAGCCAGGAAGGTCACCAAGGAGGTTTTACAGGCTTGCTCATGGCCAGAGCAGTTCTTTGTGTCCTTCTTCTGGAGTGGCAGCTCCATGCTGCTGTTGCCAATGTTGCTAGTTGCTGGTAGGGAGGGAATGCAGCCCCCACCCACCCTCTCTGACACAGCCCCTTAGCCACCATCTATGGCGTTCAGACCAGTAGTTACCTTCTTGCCTTCTCATACTTCCTTTGCCTGATCTTTATCAGCCGTGAGTGTCTCCCATAAAATGCGGCCAAGAGCTTGGGAGTGCACCAGCAACCAATCCTCCTGCTGGAGATGTCAGTGCAGAGTTCCAGAGGCTCCACAGAAAAATGGGAAGAAGGGGGAGGAGGAACAGAGAAGATACCAGGCAGGAATAGATGTGGTGGTAAGCACAGATTAAAGGAGGAAGGGAGAGGGACAGGAAGGGGATAAGCTCTTTAAAGAAAGAAAGGGCAGGATGGAAGCACACAAGGACAAAAAGCATTCCTGTTGGGAATCCTGGGGTCTCTCTTCAGGTCTGGGCACAGATTTGTCATGCAGCCTTTGGAAAGTCATGTCACGTTCCTGCCTGCAATGTGTCCTCAGGAGCCTGGAATGTGAGCATAGCTGCTTATTATTGGACTCCTTATTTACAAAGCTAGGAGGGCCTGTTTTGATCTTTTATTCCAACTCTTTCTGCAGAGTATGTGGTTGAATTTGCTAAAATTAATTCATGCTTAATCTGCAGCCTATCTTCTAAGAAAAAAATCTCCAGAATTTATGGGGAAGATTCAGTGCAAATCTTCAAATCTCAGTTTGGTGTGTTTGCCTAGCAGTTAATCGTCCTGCTTTTTATTCCCCCTGCTCTAAATTGTTTTACCTTCAGCTTCAGTAGATGTTAAACCTCAATGTCTCTTGTCTCTAGACCAAAAACTCCCTCGATTACCAAATTTTTATCCCTCATAGTTGGTTGTAATCGCTAATTAATTCATCCTCTCTTCACGTGTCTCTCCACAGAGAGAAACTTGATTTATTTAAGCCATCAGGCGTCTTTCCCGGCGCTTTAACTGTCCTCGCAGCTCTTCTCTAGTTCACTTCCAGTTCGCCACCAGCTCCCTGGACTGCGGGTGCAGGAGGAGGAGCCGCTTCCAGCGGGAGCGGACCGGGTGCAGCGCACCTCACAAAGAGCACAAAGCCCTGCTTGTGGGCAGGAAATCCTTTGTGACCGGCTCCCGTCCTCCTCCTCCTCCTCCAGGCAGGCGTGACCGCGGCTGCAGGCAGCGGGAATTGCCTCTCCTTCCCAGCGTCTGGAGCGTGTGCCCTCATCTTCCCGGCGCCCCGGGCAGGTCGGGGAGGCTGCTAGCATCCCGGGATGCTCCTTTGTCCCAGATGGTTTCAGGAAACGCTTGGCAGTCTTGAGGATGGAAGCTCGCTCTTCACAGCAGCGCTGGCCGCCTTTGTTTGGTCCTGTGTGTTTAACCATTACTCTGCAGCTGTTTCCCACACACTTTTTTTTTTTTTTTTTTTTTTTTATCTGTCATTTCCCTACATATGCTGATGTTGGAAAAAAATATGCAAAGATTTGTTAGATTCCCTCTGTTTTGTTTTGAGTTTAGCTCTTTTTTTTCTTCTTTTTTTTTTTTTTTTTCTTTTTTTTTCTTTTTTTTTTTTTTCTTTTTCCCTAAATACGTTCCTGAAGTCTGAAATGAGAGAACACACACACACACACATAAAAATAAAGGATTAGTAGATATTAAATAGCCCAAATTACAAGAAGTCTGGAACTAAACTCTGGAATCAGAACAATACTAGACTCCATGGGAGCTGAGGCTGGACATGAGTCCAAATCCACATGCTGTGGTTTGCTCTCAATTACATGATAGTCCAAGCCAGAAGTCTCATTCAGGGCAGAATGGAACATGAGCTGAATTGGGATCTGGGTCTGAATTTTGCAGCGCAGATCCCTTGACAACTGGCAGTGACAAAATGCACTTATGAAGGAACAAATGATGTGGGTGAAGCATATTGCCAATGGAAAACCAATACAAAGCTGCAGGAGGAAAATACAATTCCAGCCTAATTGTCAGGGCTGATCTGAAATTGTTGACTGGCAGGAGTGATTTTACTCATGTGCCTCAGATATTTCAAACACCCTGGACCTTACTCTCCTCCTGCAGTTGTTTACATTTCTTTGACTCTGCCGATTTCAGTGACTATTTCCAATTTACACAACTTTAAGTGGTGAGAGAATAGGTATTCTGACTTTAGCAGCATCAGATCCATGTCTAATAAAACAGATTTAGTTAAAAAATAAGAAATTGGTTTACATACAGAGGTATACATAAAAATATACCTCAGAGTGCAAGGAAACATGAAAAGGCTGCCAAGTCTGCCTGTATAAATCTCAATATTTTCAACATTTAATTAAAAAAGAGAAATATTCACATTCTCTTTTAGGAAGGGAGGGAAAGGTTAGATTATTTTAGTGTTTTCTGAACAACCAATGATATAGAAGTATCTGTTCCAAAACAAAAATATTAACATCTGTGATCCATTTAGAAGAAATGTAATAGATTTTTAGTTCAATTGCCATTCCAGGTCAGAAGAATAAGCTTTATTTTTACCTCTGTTATATATAAAAATTTGGGGTTTACCTTTTTTTTTTTTTTTTTTTTTTTTAAGTGAAAAAACCCAAAACATTAAAAACATTAAAACATTGTCCATTATTTAATTAATGGGCAAATAATATAATTTATATAATTTTTTAAAATAGGCATTAGAAATAAATGAAAAAAAAATCACTGCAAATAACAGCTTTTGCTACTTTTCTATTCACAGCTGATTTGTGAGCTGATCAATGCTTCTGAGAACACATTTCCCTCAAGTTTGCCAGTAAGCTTGGTGAAAAAAAATTTCTAAGACTTTTTTCTCTGTATTTATCTGATGTAAACCTTTACAAGCTTGGTCTAGTCAGGAGATCCTGTTTGGTCTTTTTTAATTCCATAATTTGAATCTGGATCCATTGTACCATAGGAAACATAAGTTGTGTCTTAAAGTTCATTCAGTCAGTTACTTCAGCGATGGCATGCAATTTCCAAAGCCTCTGTACTGTGAAGTTCTGACAATTTTGCAAGTTAAACCCCTTTGTATGTGCCTTTTCACAGTATTTCATAACACACTTACAATGGCAGATGCTCTGATTGAATTATTAGCTCATACTCCAGATAGTTCTTTTTTCTTATTTGATAATTTTTAAGACTGTCTGAGGAATCTCAGCATTTTTCATAAATTTATTCCTTGTAATATCAAGTATTTTTCTAGCAATTTGCTTTTGAAGGTGTTTAGACACATGCCTATACTTCTGATGGATTTCAAGGTTTCACATCCATATGTTAAGATAGAAATAACATCCCAAGTAAAAAAAAAAAACAACCATGTTTTCTAAACCTGAAGTCATAGGCTATTCATGAATAAATTTTGAATAAGCAACAAGCTGCAGTTTTCCCTATGCTAATTCATGATACTTTCCTTTTTGGACATCCTTTCTAGCCTCCTTATTGCTGTCAAACACAGGAAACAAACTGATTGCCGTTTTAAACACAGACATACCTGGGAATGGCCAAGGTTCCAATTAGATAATTGGTTTTTCCTGCCTGATTGTTTAACCTATAAGTTTTTGTGATTTCTTGTTTCCACGTTCACCAAGTTATTGTTTTGGACAGCTTCTTTCCTAACTCAGGAACATGAAGTTGAACAAAGTCATGCTGATATTTAATCTGTTTATATTTTGTTTTTTTTTATCCTGGTGAAACCCCTTGAATTTAATGTTTCAGTCTGTAATCAGAAAGATGACAACCAGTAACTGACTAATAAGGCAAGTTTACTGCCTGCTTCAAACACCAAAAAAATTAAGAAAAAACAGGGCATGTTAATTTTCGTATGAGGCAAATTTTGTGATTTTGTGTTAAGAGAAAATTTGCCTGCATTCAGGTGTTTGCATGGATGACAAAGAGCACAGTTAATACTGATGAAATGATATAAAGGACACAGTAATGGAAAGGTGTTTCCTTTTAGTTTCTGTCCATCCCACTGGGGAGTGTATGAACCCGGAGCAGCAACCTGAATTTCTCTATGCCTCTGGTGTGCAAGGTGTTGGAAACTCTGGCTTTGCTCAGAAACTGGGCTCTGTAGGGTACCTGACACCTCGTACTCTTCAGTCCACGTATTTGTGCATCCTCTGCTGTTCATTAGACAACACTGCAAACAAAGCACCCAATCAAATAAAAGTATTTTTAAAGCATAAAATTATTACAGAAACGAGGAAGTATTTGCCAGTGGAGCAGCTGGAGTATTTGACCAGCCAAATGTGTCTGTTGCTGTCAAGGCTGCATGAAGATTTCTGTGGAAGAATGAACTCTCAGACCACTTCAGCTGCACCTGTGATGTAAAGCAAGGTTGGTGTTCTGATAATTAGCTGAGCACACCAGTTTGGTAGGAATGGGCAGATTCATTGCAAGGTAATTTAGCAGAGTCATGCTGGAGTCAATGGAGATATAGCAAATTACAGCAGTCAGAAGTCTGAAGTTATAGACCTTGCTAAGGGACAGTTTTTCTGGCTCTAGATACTTTAATCATGCAGAGTCAATGTGATCAAAATTTCAGCTTTTGTTACAATTTGGGTAGTAAGTTCTAATGCTGCTTTTTAGTGTTATTTGTGCCTGAAGACTTTGTTCAGATGTGGTGCCCTTCAATGAATTACAGCTGTATTGAGGTATCTGCAATCTTCATGTGCCTAAGGAAACCATCTTTCTGCATTGTAACACCACAATTGTTTGTAAGGCAGAAAGTGATTCTTCACACAAGCATAGTGTTTTTATTCCTTGTTTAAATAACAAAGCAAATAATCATATCTTCTTATGATAAAAACATCTTAGCTCACTTAATTCTAGATATCTAAATCTGAGCTAATCATCTGGGTTGCTTTTTATAGGCAACAGAAAGGAATAGAACTTTCTAGGGCACAAGCCAGTGACCTACTTGAAATGTGTATCTGAGGATGAGATGTTCTGTGGGTTAAAAATGCCTGTTAAGGGAGGCCACATTATTGCCTCTGGTAATGATGTCTTTAGCTTTATTTTTTCGAACATCGAGATGATTTTCCCTCTTCTCAAAATCTCTGAGGAGCAGGCTCCCACTCACCTCCTCCTTCTCAGCCCTTCTGATTGTATAGATATACAGCTGCTACAGCTTGGGGCAGTTGTGAATCTGTAGCAGACACATAAATCCACTGTGGTGTGATCAGCACAGGCACAGAGACATTTCGTGAACGTGGATACAGCTTTGGGCACTGCCGACACAGCCATTCCTTTCCTTTCCATTGTCTTTGGCACTAGCTGTCCACTCACAACTCTTGACCCAGCAGGTTAGGTTTGCATCTTAAAATACCTTTGTGTGACTGCCCTTAAGACTAGAATGCCTTAAGAGTGAGAAGATTTCTATTTTTTTTTTTTTTTTTTTGGGGAGTCCAAAGTCTGCATGTTGCCTTTGTGGTGCAGAAGGCTGATAACAGCAGCCACTATGTTTCTGTTGCTACACTTCAGGGACATCCAGATGGCATGTTAACTTCTGCAACTTCTGAAGGATCTGAGCGAAAACTTCCGCATTTGTGCAAATTATATATATATATATGTATATATATATATAAAATACTTGTGAAAGTTTTAAAGTTCTTTGCTCTCCTGACATGCTATAAAAGCGTGACACTTCAAAAAAGACAGAGACTTGTGTATGCAACAAGCCCAAGGGAGAGTGCTGTGCCATATTATTAAAGTCAGTCAATTCTGAGCCTGATTCAAGAGTTACATCTTTCCTTGCTGAAGCCTGCTGGGCTCATTAGTATTTTTTATTTCAAGCAGAGAATGCAGGAGATTATTTTAAACATTTTATATCTTCACTGAGGTCTTTGGTGAGCTTAAAGGTGAGCAGCTCACACAGGATGTGCAAAGAACATTGTCATACGGTTTAGTTTTTCAATATCCCATTTGTTGCATTCTTTGAAGAAATAGGAATGTGATTTCTTCCTGTAGCTGTGAAAAAATTTTGTCATTTATCAGACTTTGTTACCTGGAGCTCTGTCCTGGACATTAAAGCTTGTGTCTTCTCCATTGACCGCTTGAGTAGCTTTTACTTTAAGGAACTTGATACTGTTTCAGTTTTGTGAAATTCCGCACCTTCATTTGATTCTCATGATCATCAGATTTTGCAGAGCCTGCAAATGACTTGTAAACCACTTTTTTGCTGTGGACCAAGTCAGTTCCAACAGCAAAGCAGACAACTGGACTGGAAATTACTTCAGCCAGGAATACATGAATGATATTTCTATAGTTTTAGTTTCCTTCCTTCTTTTTTGTGCTGGGACTCAGAAAATAAGAGATCAGTGTCCAGTTCTCTGGTCTGATCCATGAATAATGTATTTCTAGGTTGCTTCCTCACATCTTTTGAATCTATCTTCCTTGCCAACCCCTTTTTTTCCTAGATGATGTCTGAAAACATTTTCAAAGTTGGCTGTTTGGACATCAGTTTATGAAATGTCTGTAAAGGAAAATCACTATTCTCACTCTGAGGTCATCATTCCTGTGATCATATTATCTGTTTCCAGTGCTTTGTTTTCCATGGGTCATCAGTAACATTTGTCAGACTGGTAGGTCAGAGATCTGCCTTATCAGTAAGCACTGGATTTTTCTACTTCTCAACCTTTCTGAGCAAAACTTTAGCATCTTTGTGTAGCTTGAAACATTAGAGGTTGCAGATGTCCCAATACCTGAACTAGAATTATTCAAGTGTTGTCATATCTCATGCAGGAACTCTGGAGCTCTTCAAGTGTAAAAGTTGCAACTGGCAGCCCAAGATCTGAGACTAAATGCCTGTTACTCTCCTGTGTGTGCCTTTACTTGCTGATCTATCAGGGTTTTCCCAAAGATTTGAAAACAGAACATTTTCTTTCTGGGGTCAGTGTTGGCATTATATTCTACAAATTTCACCAGCATCCTGTAAATAAGGACAGAAGCAGCAAATATGCAAACAGAACTCATCTGATTTTCATTTCAGTGACCATGGTGGATAAATGATCTGTCTAGAAACTTACCATATGTAAAATATCTACATAAATGCACCAAAAAAAAAAATCAAGTCCAAATTTTCACTTTGTCTTAATCCTTTAGTTATTTTCTTCCTATTTCTACAGTTCTGATTCAAAGAAAGATATGATGTCAGTGTGGGCATTCAGTGGTGAAACTGATACATTTTGTCTACAGCTGGAGCAGGTGTGAGTCTGTTACCTGAACTGTTACTTGACTACAGAAGCTGTTGTGTCTCATTGCCTGTGGAACAGCCCAGGGCTGCCTCTGCATCTTTGGCTGTCCTCAGGGGCACTGGCTCTACCTTCTGTTAAGCTCCTCTCTCAGCTGTATCACGAGTCACAATTTGCATCCACTTGACAGAACATAAGGATGTCAGAACACACCAAAGGCAAACACAGTTCCTTATCCCAAATTTTGACAGCTGCCAGATTCATGAGGAAAGAGGCAGGACACAGGTTTTGTACATATATTTTACCCCGTGTTCATCTGGCTTCTAACAAATCCTGGACTTCCTAAATTTACCTTTTTAAGGATATTAAGGGTAAGTTGGTTTGGACTTAACACAACAGTATAGATACTCTGCCAAAAAATACCCAAGCAAAAATGCCTCCTTATTTCAAAAAGAACTCATGGTTCCTGGGGCATCTTTCTCGAAGTTTTCCTTTTATGCAGGGATATTAAACCAAAATTTTTCTTCAGACATAAAATTTATATTCAGACTCAGGTATGCATTTGATATCTAAAGCACAGTTTGCAACTTATTTATGGCAGGTTAACGGTAGAAACAAACAAAAAAGATGCAGCTGTAGTTGCCCTTCAACTTGGAAAAATCAAAGCAAAAGTTTTAGTTGTTCGTTTCTAGTCAAACTCAGTGTTTGTTAGGTTGTAACTACCAGGTTGCCTCCAAACTTCTGCAAACGTTATTCTGCTTTTTTGTGCATGTAACTGGACTGGCCTCACTAGATTTAACTTTGTGCGACTGAATCTGTTCATGGAAGATTAGATGACAAATACTACTGGGTCGGTATAAACCAGATTTGATACAATCATCAGTGTGAAGATATCTCTTGGTTGGCTGCAGTAGAGATGACCAGAGTGCTGATCCCTCTGAAGAGATGGATAGCTAGTCCAAGGAGACACAATCATTTTTAGTTGTATTTCATGGCTAGAAAGCAACTTAATAGATCCAACTCATATATCTTTTTGCATTGCTCTCTCTCAACTCATGTTTTTGAAACATTCGCTCATGTTTTTAATGAACTTAGAGAAGGATATTTATTGAAGTGTAAAAACATCTGAAGAGCTCAGTGTCCTCAGCTCAATAAAATATAAGCATTTGTTGAGTCTAATTTCAAAATGCAGCTCTGCCTTGCCTGGTTCTGAATTTTCAGGGTTTTTTTCTCCTAAGTTGGTCACTGACTAAACACATAGCTACCACAAATTTTTGATTTTGTTCAGTTTGCTGTGTATAAGCTGAGATTTTCAGAAACCACCAAATAGCTTCTTGTTCCCAATCAGGGCTGTTTAAAACACCTCAGATTTAAAATCCCTGAAGCGCGGATGCTCAAACCTGAATCTCTTCCTTGTCAATTCATGGCTCCTGCCTTTGTCTCTTTCCTTGACAAGCTTCAGCATGTCTTCTGAAGAAATTGTCCATGGAAGCAAGTGAGAAGGTCTGACATCCTTTTCCTTGTCTAGTGGTGTTGTAAAATACTTATTGTAGTCACTAAAAAGGGCTCCACTTTCCTTGCAGGTGCTGACCTAAATCCCTGGGGTTCCTGTCTGTCTCTGATTGCAAGAGATACCTTTTGTAAACATGATTCTTCTGAGGTGGGTGTAGAGACACCCACCAACTCTGTTCACATGAACTGTGACTCAGAACTGCTCTCAGAGCAGCAACTGATCAGGACAAAAATTAAACCATGAGCCAAAAGCTGTCTGTTCTCTCTTGATCTCCCATCTACTGCTTTGGACCTGTGGTGGTAATCTTCAGTCACTTTCAACTCCACCTGCAGATGTCTTCTCACATCATAAAACAAAGAAAAGAAAGGAAAGAAGCTACGGCTTTGACATTTTCTTTTTTTTTTTTTTTTTTTCTCCGGATAAAATACAGTTTACATATTTTATGAGATTAATGTCCCTTGTTTCTGATTACAAGAATCTGATCAGCATATTAATAAGTTAAAAATAAAAAACTCTCAAACTATACAACAGCTGCTATTTTGCTGCTGAATATATTCAGGGTATGTAATTTTTTATGAGATATTTATTGTAATAGAGAGAGGGATTTGTCTGAGAGTGTGTCTATGCATGTGTATGTGACTTTGAAGCTAGCATTAATAAACCAGTTATGTTTCTTCTACATAACACATGAGGTCAGGCAAAGGAGGATGTCCAAAACATCCTAAAAAATGGTATGAAAGGCCCGGAGTTCCAAATGTGAGCTGTAGGTTGCAATACTGTTTTGAACTGCTTCTTAGAGGTCTTGATCCTGGAGTGGAGGAAGGGTGTAGAAAATACTGGATTTCTCTGGGACTCTGAAGCACTCAGCATCTCCCAAACTTGTACAGCAGCAGATTCACCTTTAGAAGGTAACAGCTGTGCTGAAAGCACAGTGAAGTGGTCAGTCCATACATGTGCACTTTAGCAGTCATATTGTCAAGCTGAATGGTGGGTGGTACCTCCTTCATTCTCTTTTTCTCCCCTGAAAAGAGTCAAGGAGACTGAGCGAGCTGGAGAGTGGAAGACATGTGAATTGAATTCCTACATAGTCAAAACAGAAGTCTATTTCATCATGATTGAAAGATAATTCATTGTGTTGCTGTAGAAACCCTGGCAAATGCATTAACCTGAATGCCCAACAATTGCATTCTTATAACAGCTTTTTTTTAACACTTGTTTACTTAAGAACATGTTTCTGTTGTGTTACCATGTACTTTTTGTACTTCTGCACAAAGAAAGGTATTATTTCTTCCCCAGTAGGTTGTGCAAATAGCTCAGCTTACTGCTGCCTACAACTTCTTTACTTCCTAAGTGGTATATTCCCTGGATGTGCCTGCTGACTGTGCTGTGTAATATAATTACCCAATCCTGCACAACCAAGGCAAGCATTCTTTTCTCCAGCATTCAAAACAACCCGGTCAGGGATCTGCAAGAATCCTCCTTGCTGGGGTTTCCAGAAGGTTTGAGAAGGACGGTAAATTGTGGAGACTGGGGAGAAGCCAGGAAGTTCTGCTGTTTTGTTTTGGCAAGATACTCGAACCTCCACTTGTCTTTCTCCTCTCACCATCCCCACCCGGGAGTGTTGATGCTGGTTTGGTGCCCAGAATACATGATTACTCCACAGGCTGTTAAGAGACAATCTGGAACAAGACTTTATGTCAGCTGTTGCTTAAAGGAATGAAAAACAAGAGTTGGATCTTGAATCCTGTGTTGTTCCTCGCACAAACGGATTGTGACCCGGGTATGCTTAGCGTGGTGTAAATTAGAGCAGGGTTAAACATTGATGACAAACAAAACTAAGCATAGTCTTGGGAGACTGCACCCTCCTTTCACTCTTCAGATTGTTCACAACACTTGCACGTTTGTCCATTGTTTTGGGCTGCCTGGTGGTTGAATTTGTGTCACTGGCAACCAACTCATCCAACTCCTAAATTCCTGTAAGGGCCAACGTCAGGGAATATCTCCAGTCAGCACAGAGGTCTCACCCCATGTTGACACCACTCAAATCCTCAGCAGCTTCCAGCTTCCCTGTGTATTTGCCCTGGACAGAGGAGACATGACCAAATTGTTTAACCTGAGGTTCTCTGGATAGCAGCAGGTGATGGAATTAGGAAGTAGACAGACAAGACTGGGGAATTACTGGGTCATTTTAACTATTTTTAGTGTCTGCCTGAATAATTGTCACTGAAATCAGAGCTTTATAATGTTGGATATACTTGAGTTCCTTAATGTACTTTTTTCCCCCATCATTGCATGTGTGTCATGGAACGATGAGCAGTTTCTGTGGCCCCAAATGTGAAGGACATGCCGTTTTTCTGTCTGATTTATTTAATTACTTTTGTGTCAGGGTTCTGGTGAGGGGCTTTACAGGATCCAAGCTCCAAACAGTGCAGTCATGGTCCTCTGTCAGTCATGCTTCAACTCCATTGTCAGAGGTCTTATGTAGGTCTGAGGACCCTAATCCCAATGGTAATTTCTTAATTGTTGTGCTTTGCCCATATGCTTGACAATTGTATTTACCAGTCCTCTGTTAGTTTGCTGTTTTCTGTCACCTTTCACCTTAGACATGATGAAAAATAAGCCAGTAATTTTGATAACACGAGCTCTAATTGTAAAGAATGTGATTGGATTTTTGTAATAACCTTGATGTCAAGGCTGCTGGAAAAGTGCCAGAAGAACTGTTCCTCTGCTGGGTCAGTCAAGAATCTCTTTGGTTTTTTTTGTTTTCCCCTACCCTTTCTGGTCACAAGTTCAATACATAAGGGGGAAAGCAGCATTAGGAGAAGGAAGATTTGTCTGAAAGACAGAAAGACACATATTTTCACCTGAGTCTTGGGATTCTGCCCTGTGACAGCAGGAACACCAGCAGGTTATGTATCACAACCTTTATATTTCAGATAGCCTAAGTCCATGTTGGTCTGTAATGTAGCAAAACAATGTTAAGAATTTTCTTGATAAGCTGAAGAGGAGGGAAACTCTTCTCCTTTAAAGAAAAAAAAAATTAATTTTACAATAAAATAAATTTCAGATGCAGGTCTGAAGGGACTTTTTCTGCTGCTGTAACCAAACTTTTTATGCTTCTCAGCTCTAGTGGATATCTCTGAATGAAAGCTGTAATGAAGTTCAGGTATCATGGACGTTGAAACCAAGGAGTTTGGAGTGACCGGAGAAAAAATTGGAAGTGGCAGAAAAATAAATAGTTTTATAATGTATTATATACTTTTGTCTTCCACAGAAAAGTTTGAATAGATACATGATATTGTATATTCAAGAAATAATGCTGTCCTCTGCAGTCCTGATGGTACATTGCTAAATATGTAACACAGAGAGAGAGGAAATGCTGTACTGTTTCACAATGTTGTCTCTGCTGATCATCTGCTCCCTGGAAATCTTATCAAAAGGCCATGGAAGTTACTGAGGATTTCTTCTTTATTTATTTTATTCTTTATTTTATTTATTTATTTTTATTTTAGTCCATATCTGTAGCTTCTCTACTTTTGTGTCCCTCTCATGTCTCCAGCAATCTGAGATGGGCACTGGGAAGAACTTCTACTTAAGCTTTGCTTTTTTTGGAATGTGTAGAGTATCTTCAGAAATGAGACACTGTGCACTGGATCCAGCTGTATTTTCCTTACTGTTGGCTTGGACAGGATCCCCAGTTTCCACACAAACATACACAAGTATGCACTTGGATGTGTCTGTGAATAAAACTGCTCTGCTGGTTGGAGCAGTCAGTGACAGGTTCCTACTCCTGCAGTGTTTTCACAGTACTCATCTCCTCTCCCATACCTACCAAAGTCTTGCACAGGAACACACCCAGATGCTTTGTGGGGGGAACTCACTCTTTGCTAATATAGATATCTTCTTTTGAAAATAAAAGCTTGTTTGCTGAGTTCTAAAAATAGATGACCATAATTTTTTTATTTTTTTTTTTAGTGTGTGAGAGATTATTATGACCAGTTTAAGGACAAGAACAAGGGCTTCAGGTCATAGTTTATATGTGTTATAAAGACAGAACTGAGACACCACACAGTGGGAAGACAATTGCCTGGGAATAATATATTGATGTGTCCTACAGCTGATGAACAACAGAATCCCTTTATGGCAAGGAAAATATGTGATCTGTTTTTAGTCATGACTAAAGTCACTGTCACTTGTATTTAATTAAGAAAATGTAAAGACTCTCAAAGAAAAGATATGGAAGAAAGAATAGCCTTATCACTTAGGTGTAGGACTGAGAAACACTGGTGTGTACTTCACACAGTGAAGGCTCTCTTAATGGTAATTAATTTCTTCATGCCTCAATTGTCCAACTGAGGCATGAAGAAATATTCTCCAAAATAAGAATATGTGTTTCTTCTGTTGTTGTCCCTGAAAATCAGCATTCTGATTTGTTTTAGTATAGTGGAGTCAGTTCTCATGAATTGTAAGATAAACAAGAATCATGTTTGCATTCCTCTATGAAAAGATATCACCTGATGGACTTCTCAAGTGACCAGTGGAGATGGAGAGGTAGTGACTTCTCTGTCCAATCTCTGGTCACTGTCCAGAAACTTATAGATACGAGGTCAACAATAAACGAGAGACTTCCTTTCTTCTTCTCTGCCTGAACACCTGTTGTGTGTGTTGCTGTGTGTTTCTATCTGCGTCACAGTAACATTCTATTTATTTGTCTGAGAACATCTAAGGAAGGAACTAATGATTTCTAACCCCTGGGTGTGTTCAGTTTCTGGCACCACAGGGATCTGTCTTCTGCTGGGGCACTCAGGTGTCCTTAATACAAATGCTAATACCACATTAGCATCAATATACAAAATAAATGAATCTTTAAAAAAATTCTTTTCCCCACTTGTACTAGATCTCAAATGCATTTTTTATTTTGTATTTCACTTTGTACATGATGCCATTTTTAATTTCTATATCCATGCAAGGAAAAAATACTCTTTTTTAGTGGAAAAAATACTCTTCTTAACACAAAATCTTCATAAGAAAGGGTATTTATGTTAAATACTTACATACCATGCTGAATTAAGCTTTCATCATACAGAGTGTCCCCACACAGGTTTCCAAATGTTCCAGACTGATTGGAGTCAAGAGTGTTTCAAGATCACCCTGTGTATATGGAAATGTCAGAGTTTCTCATCAGGGTTATTTTTGCCAACAAATATCCCACCCTTGGGACCACATTTTTTGCTGTTCCCAGCTGATGACAGCTCTGGTACAGTGGTGGGCAGAGTTCTTCCTCATGGTTGGCTTTGAATTCCAGCTGCAACTTGCTCAGACAGTGGCACTTTCTCCCTCAATACTAAAAATAGCAGCTGTGTGAATTTCAAGCTGCCAGGCAAAATAATTGCGAGTAGACTACAAAAGACTACTTTTGCTTTTGGTGATTTCTCAAGCCTGGAATGCTTCCCTTTCCAAGTCCTGTTGACCAATGTTGTTATGCCACCAGAGTGGCAGAGTTGCCCCCATTCTTCTTGTTCTCTTTTAAATTTTTCATTTCATTTTGCCAGGTGAGATACTGAATAACCAAGGCCATACATATCTGGGGACTTGAAGACAGGTTACCCACATCCTTGAAAAATTCCTGCACTGTAGTTCAAGATTTTCCTTTCTGATCCAGTCTGTCCCCTGTGACACTATCATGCTTGACTGTAGAGGAGTTTTCGTATGATTCAGTTATATATTATCCTGCATGGTTACTCAAATATAGGTCTTTGATGAATAAAGAGGAAAAAAACCCAGACTTGTTCCCCTGTAGCCCCTGGAGGCGTCCATGCTGGAGCAGGCTGTGCCTGAAGGACTGACCCCATGGAAGTGTGACCCACATGGCAGCAGTTCATGGAGAACCGTTGCTCTCGGGATGGACTCACTTTGGAGAAGCTCATGGAGAACTGTCTCCCACGGGAGGGACTCCATGGTGCAGCAGGGGAACAACAACTCTCCCTGAGCACCTGCAGAAAAAACATGTGATGAACTGACACAACCTCCATTCCCTGTATCCTTGTGCCTCCTGGGGAGGAGGTTGAGTTGGGCAGGAAGAAGGGGTGAGAGAAAGCTGTTTTTAAAGGTTTATTTTACTTCCAATTACCCTGTTCTGATTTTGTTACCAACAAATTCAACTAATATCTCTAATTCAGTCTGTTTTCCCCATGGCAGTGTTTGGTGAGTGATCTCTCCCAGCCATTATCTCAATTCACGAACTCTTCATTTTCCTCCCCTGTCCAGCCATGGGGGAGTGAGAGTGTGGCTACCAAAAACTGGCTGCGCAAACCCAACACAACTGTAATGAGTCCACTTCTCAGACATGTTGTAGCACTTTCAATACTTGTGGTCCCAAAGGGCTGGAGTCAGCACAAATTTGTGTTCACCAGTGAAGCCAGTGAAACCTCCTCCAAGCCTGATCTGGCAATTCCTGTAGTGCCTTTCCTCCCACCAAGAAGATTAGCATCATGTAGAAGGTTTTATGGTTAATGGCACTTAACAATGAGTTCAGGCAAGGCAATTGTCCAAATTGCAGTCAGGGAACCCCATGAAAACTTCAGTGAGATTGTTAGCAGTGAGAAGTGGTGGAGGAGGTTTGATTTCTGCCTTATCTTGCCTCAAGCAACCTCACAGTATCTGGTGGGACTGTTGATTCAGACATGACCCTGCCTCAATGGTGTGCCTAAACAGGTCATACCTGGCAAGATAAGGCTGGTGTGCACCACCTCTGCAGAGTTTTAATAATTTCTTCATGAGCATTATAGCTCTGGACTATATTAATTTAAGTGTTTTAAATGGTCTCCAGATGTTGCAAAAATCACTATTTAAAAAACCTCTAAAAACATCTACAGATTTTTAGAAGGCCGCAAAAGGGTAGAAGATAAGAGTCAGATACTGTGCCTCTTATCATTTGCAAGAAGTATCTAAGTGCATGTGAATGGCAAAGGAACATCCTTCCCAAAACACCTGAAACCTGCAGAAATGCTGTGCTGTGGGTGTGGTGGCAAGTCCCGCTATCTCGCTTCCTACTCTATTTACTGCTTCCACCTCTCTTAGAGAGTGCTGAATCATGATAATCAGCACTCTTGTTTGCATTGTAAATAATATAAAAACAACTCAATAATGGAAAACCTTGAACTAAGGGTGTTGTTTTTGGGACTGTGCTCATTTTCCACCAAATGCACGAATTGTGCATTAGAAACTATTCCCTCTGGCAAGCCATAAAACAGAAACTTCTCTGTTCTTTCCACTCCAGGAAACATTCTGTCAGCAGTTCACTTGCAATGCTCATCTATGAATATGGAGATGGGGCTTCTTTTGTGTCTTGTTCCTAATATATTAACACAAGGCGCTCTGGGTATCTACAGTATAGTACAACTGTGTGAATATTTACAGCTTTAACATCAGTAAGCCCAATCAGAAAAACAGAAGGCCAGAATGGAGTTTTCAAGCCACAATAGGACCTGTGTCATTATGAATTTACTCTTCTTCTGTTCTACCCCTGTCAGAAAACCCAATAGTTTTAAGGCTGTGGCCTTATGTATTTCAGTATTCCGGCATCTTCTTCAAGCAGGTGGTGCTCAAGGCTCCAATAAGGATGCAGAGAGGTCCAGGAACACAATCAGTTGTGGTGCTGAAAATGCATCAGGACATATCAGTGAGGAGTGAGGAAGCAACTTCTGCACGTGGAACAACTACAACACTCTAAATTTTGCTGCTGAAGTGTGTGACCATGGCAAGGATTCATGGCACCTGTCAATTTAGCCAGCTAAAATGAATGGTTCATTGCAGCTTCCACATGGGAACAGTGGGAGCACCACTGGTGTTCACTGTTGTCAACTACTTAAGTTGCAGTAACTTGACTGTGACTTTTTCATCAATACCCAAGTGTAAGGCAGGAGGGATGAGTCATGAGACAGCAGAATTCAAGGTGAGACAGGAGAATTCAAGGTATCAGTGAAACCTTACAGGAGACCTGGCAGAGCATGAGCAGCTTGGACAGGGTTTGTGTTCTCCAAGGTGAATTTCAAGAAGACATTTGGGAAGGAATGATGTATTGGCTCTGTGGACTTCCACAGAGTGGAAGAATATTGCTGGGAGATGACTTCGATTTTGTAAATTGGATTTCAAAAATCACACTATCATGTTAAAAATTAACTCACATTTGTTTCTATCTTTTTGGTTTTTTCATTTTTTTTTTTTTTAAGTAATGGAAGAGCATTCTTTTCATTTGCTTTCTTTTTTCTCAAGTCTGTCAAAGTACATTCCGGTTTTATCTATCTATTTAATTTTTTATTTATTTGCAATGACCAAACTCTAGAAAGATTTTTTAATTAAAAATGAAAACTGTTTCATTCTTTCTTCAGCTAGGGTTTCAAGAAAACAGCAAGTGTCATGAGATTTATTATAAAAAGAATATCTTTGGCAAAACGTCTAAACTGGGGGTAGGGTTTAAATTTTTTGTTTGTTTGTGGGTTTTTTGTTTCAGTTTTTGTGGGATTTTTTATTTGTTTGGATCTTTTTGTGGATTTTTGTTTGGGTTTTGAGTGGGGTTTTTTCCTGTGGTTTTTTTTTTTTTTTTTTTTTTTTTTTTTTTTTTTTTTTTTTTTTTTTTTTTTTTTTTGCTTGTTTGTTTTTTGTTTTTGTGGTTGTTGGTTTTTTTTTTTTTTCACATTTGATTTGGTTTGGTTTGGCTTGTTTTGGTTTGGTCTGGTTTGGTTTGGTTTTTTGTGCTGGGCCAAATAGCTTTACTTTATTCTCAGATCTTATTGCCTTCCTTGGAAATTATATTGGATAGCTGTTTGATATCTGGGTTGTTGTCCTTCTGATGGAAGAATGTGTTACTTTCAGTAGCCTTCAGTTGGAGCAGGCTGCTTATTACAACACAGACGTGGCTGCTCTCACATTTCCTCCTCTTGCCCATTGTGATCCACCCAGGAAGAAAATCCCAACTCTGCTTTGGAAGTGTAGTGTGCTGATACTGCACAGATTTAATCACAGATTAAGGACTCCGTTTTGTGTGCTGGGGAGGTCTGAAATCCTGCGTCCTGGTAAGAAAATGAGCTTCCACTCCTAGAGCTGTTTTAGATGACAGCAAAATTTTCAGAAACAGAACAGGAGAGGAAGAAATCAATGAGCAGAAGTGATTAGGAACAAGCTTGTAATCCCAGGAAAAGGGTTCTTTATCCACCTGCATTCTTAACTATTATCCATCACTACTGGTTGCTGCTCAGTACCTCCAACTATAAACAGTCTTTCTTTGACCTTTTTCTGCATCTGTTAGGTACAGAATATGTAGATACACCTCTGAGTGCTTCCATATGCTTCAAGTGTGACAAAACCCATACTTGCACCAGACACCATGACAGCAGCAGTCAGTCACTTGTGGAGAAAGCCTCTAACTGCAGCCAGCTAAAACACTGCCTCCTCCACCAGTTCTGCATGGGCAGGGCCCACAGCATGTGCAGATCTGCTCAAGGCCTTGGAGAAGCTGTGGAGTGGACATCAAAATTTTGGGATGTTTTTTTCTTTCCTTCCCTGCAGGGTCCCTGTTTTGATGCACACTCCCTGCTCAAGGCTGTCAAGGCTCCTCAAGGTCAACACTGGCTCCTTGCCACTGAACCTTGTGTCTTGCAGCTGCACCCATTCTTGCTGCTCACAACACGTGGAGGAGCACAGGAGAACTGGGGTTTAGGGTTCCCAAGCATTTTCCATCCTTAATGCAGTCCTGTAGGACAGGTGCCACTACAGTGAACCCATTTGTGTCCATATGATAGATACATGGCAGGTTTGAAGTCCAGTTCATCACATTTATCCAGGATAAAATGACAAAGAATCTAACTTGTGATAAATTGATGGGGATTCCTGTACATGCACCTGTGCATTTCCCTCCACATTCCTTTTCTTGGTAAGAAATTTTGTTTTAATGGTCTCACTTGGAAGGACTCCCAAAGTTGAAAAGTAACCAGTAAAAATTTATTATCTAGGATAAAATGGAAAGACCGAATGAATATTGTGATGTTCTAACACCATGGTCAGTTTTTACCTATTATGATTTTGCCTCTTAAGCAAATGAAACAGAGAGCCAACTAGAATATGGTCCTGGCCGTAGACATTGTTGGAATTCAAACAAGTGTTTGCATATTTCCTGGTTATATTTCCATCTCTTCTGCATTTTTGCTTCCCAGATGATTCTACTGTCTATCATGGTACAGATTTTGTCTGCAGCTTGTGTGAATAACTGCTCTAATAATACCTTGTGAAAGCATTTGCCATGACAGAAGTACCCTAAAGTTATTTTTAAACTCCACCATATGAAAAGACATCTAACTGCTAGCACTTGTGCTGCTGCAGTTCATATTCAAAAATATGTGCACGGTTAATTGCTGGTATTAAATTGCACCTTGCAATTTAGCTGGGACTGCACTTAATACGTTCTTTGAAATGGATATGCATGTGTGCACACCATGTGTTTGTCTTGAATGTGACCAGCCATGTAGTGGTGCATTAAGCAGCAAAAAAACCCCAAAACCCAGAGAAATGTAGTTTTGGCCAGAGCCTGTGACTCAGAGCAGCCCTGGATTGGAGAAAAATTGGGCAAACCTCAGTGAAGTGTGTTTGAGCTTCTGAGCTCGGGTGGAAGCTGGAGGTGAGCAGTAGCAGAAGGACAGGTGTGGGATCAGGAACAGAGGAGGTCCTTGCCTGTCCTCTTTGCTGTGAGGGCTTCACAGTGGTTTAAATATAAATTTGAATGTTGTTTTCATTCTGCAAGCTGTAATAGAAATCCAAAGACTCTCAGAGCTAATATGATTGCTCAACTGCCTTAGTAACCAATAAATTTTATTGCAACACCCTCCTGCTTCCTCTACCATAGCCTTTTTCAGGGTTTTTGGGGGAAGTATTTGCTTCAAGTGTTCCTTAAACTGTAAGGAGATAGTTCTGCATTCCTGTTCAGTCTAGGGCCTCTTGGCTGAGCCTGCAGATGGTGTGATATGGTGGCTCACATGACACTGATATATATCCAATATGAGTGGAGGGCGGACCACACTATCCACTTGCATGGGCCACAAAGCAGCCAGTGATTTCATACGGTTGTTGCCATTAGTTACTGACATATCTGCTTTGCCAGGTTCTGCATGGACTTCATCATTCTAACAAAAGTCTTTATTCATCTTCATCCTCCATTGATGGAGTAATCAATCTTTTTTAAAAGAGCTTTCTTACTGTTTACTTGTTTTTCTGTTATTTTTTATTTGCTTGTTAATTTTTTTGTACTAATGCCACTTCTGGGTTTTTGGGTCACCTCAGCTTCTTATTACCCTACACAAGCAAGGCTTGCCTGTATTGTGTTTTGCCAGGGCCTTTCTAGCTCTATACATTAGGATATTCCCCATGAAACTGACTCCCTGAGCAGCAGAGATTGATTTCTTGTCTGAGTAGCCATACTCTTACAGAAGTATCCTTTCCAGCTATGTTTTGAAAGTCATCAGACATGCTGTTATAAATGATCACTGAAGATTACTGGAGAAGCTGCAAAATAATAGTGAACCAAATATCATCTGTAATTTCCACCACTGGTTTGCAATCATTACTCAAAATGAATCCTGTCTCAGTTGTAGGGATAAACCTTTTTTTTTTTCCTTTCTTCTTCTTCACTGCTGTATAAGACAGTTGAAAAAGATACTGCCTCATGAATTTTTATGCAAAAAGCTGAGCTGCAATCCTCTATACCAACAGCTAGCATTCTTTGTGAAGATCAAGACTAGCTTAGCAAATGCTGGAGAGAAGTCGGTATTTCCAGTTACTGTGAGGCTCTGTTACAGCTCAAGTGGCTCTGAGACGTATATCTCTGATGCTCTTTTGTCTTAATTTGCCCCAGTATAAATCCAATGCCTCTTGCACAGCATATTTATCACCATTCCTGTTTGTTAGCAGAGGTTTTAGTGTTTTATGAGCATGGTCACCTCCATAGCCCTTGTTTTCCTGTGAGTCATTGGTGTCATAAACGCCCTCAGTGCAAAAGGACAGACATGAATCAATTTTAATGGAAAATAAGCTGTGATGCCTGTGTTTTCCATATCTTCTGCCCAAGGAATTTTCTCCAGAACAATGCCTGAGGCCTTGCTCTGGTGACATGTGCAGGCAGGTGTACAACTCTGGGCACAGGAGCAAGCCCAGTGGCTATTAAACTATGCAAGCTTAAATGCTTCATCCAAGGACATGATAAACCTTCCATCTGATTTGTGTTTCTGGTACGACTTCTCATGGGTGGGTTTTTCCCCCCGCCTTATGATCTGGGGTCACTAAAGAGTTTTTGAGAGGAAACCCAATCACACCTGGCTGTCAAGAAGGGGAAGGTGGGTGGCAAAGCTCCAAAGTCTGTTCCTGTACTGCCACATTGAACACTCAGGGGCTGCCAGTCAAAGGCAAAACCAGGGAAGAATGTCAGTGATAGGAGGTTGTCTTTTGATTCTATATTTCACCCACAGAAAATGTTTTCTTTGCACTTTTCTTTCCTTAATTGAAATTTCTATGGTATCTGTTCTCTTTCAAGACTTCATGCATTCCATGTAAGATTTAAGACTCATTGGGAAGAGAGAGAGACTGTGCCAAATCATACTCATGGCATGGAGCTATCTGAAGCCCATGTTGTGCTAATAAATTTCTCTTAAAATGTTAGAGGAATTCATCACTATCTAAACTAACAACCTCACCACCTGAAGTGGGATGGAAGCTCCACCTTCTTTTGAAACAGATAGAGCAGCTAGTATTGAAGTCAAAAGGGAAGGATGGATTTTAGTCCTGACTTTGGTGAAGAGAGTAAGGAAAAAAAACATAGGAATGGAAGAAAGGAATGGAAGAAATCTTCAACAATCTTTTATCAGCTACTGAATGTACAAAACAATTTTTTCTAATACTCTTCTCTCCACAGCAACTTTTAAATCTTCATCACCTGTAATTTATTTGTTGATGAGAGGGTCTCATAGTGATTAGCAGAGTGAACTCAGAACTGCTGAGCTGCGTCTTCTTTCTTTCAAGAGATAAAGGCTCTTCCTTCAGTGTGCTACATGTTCTTAAGGCTGGGCTTATTTTCATACACATGACAGATACTTTGGAGTATTTTTGAAGCCCTCCAGGTCATAGACTCTGAATTAGGTGCTCTAATACACTTGAAAGTATGTATGGGTGTTAAGTTTTTACTCTTAGGCTTTACATTCTTTTCAGAGCTCTGATTTCTAATGTTAGTTACTTAATTTCCTCATTTAGCCCATAATACGAAAACCCTTATCTCTTTCACAAGTATTCAGAAAGTATTGCATTTAAAAATAAAAAAAAAACTGTTTTGCTTTTTTATTGTCAGGTTTGATTTAAGTTGGTATTAACAATTTCACATGGATCAAACTGAATGGTACCTCCTTCACAGACTAGCTCCAGCAGCATCAGAAGACTGTTCCTATCAGCCCCCCCTTCTCAATAGTTTCTGCCAATGTGTAGGTTTTGTCAAGCTAAAAGCTTGCAACATTTCCTACAAAAATTAAAACAAAAATTTATCTCTGTTTCTGACAAATCACACATGATACCAAAGCAAAATGATTTGTACCATCTCTCCTCAAAAATTATTTTCTTTTATTCTTTTTTTTTAATGTTCCATGAAAACTATTTTTGTGAATTCTGAACTACAGATTCTTTAAATGGGCATGCAGTGAGATGGCTCTTTTATATGAATTTGAGAACATCATTGTCAATTCAGATCAATAATTCCTGAACCAATGGAGTTTTTTAATACAACTTACTGAAGAAGAAGAAAGTACTATGGATTTGATTGCTACCTCCAGCTTTTGAAATGTAAAGAACAAACATGGTATTTGAATAAATTTATTTCTCTCTCTTTCTCTCTTTCTCTCCCCCTTTCCAGGTTGGGCTTGTGCAGTGCGTATTTAGTCATTCTGGCTGATTCATAGCCAGTGGTTTGCATCTCGAAGAGCAAGCACAGGGTGTTCCTTGTGAGATACAATGATCAGTTCTGCAAACACTGCTAAAATGATATCTCTCCGTATTATGGCAGCTCCTGCCAAGCACCTCTGTAAGTCAGGGGTTGTATCAGCATTTCCATTTTAAATATAACATTTACATTACTACCACCTCCCTTGATTTATCTCATGCTCCTGTGCTATAATGCATTTGCTTTGTTCACTACAGCTGTACAGGGCTGTAGATGGGGCTGGGGGCTCAGGGGATTTTTCTTCAAGTGCTCCCAAATCTCTCTCCCACACTGTAAAGCATAGTGTTGCCTTTTCAGCAAATATTGGTGCTTTTTATTCTTTGCTTCAAGACATTATTCTGTTATATGCCATGTAACTGGGGTAAGGTGCATTTACAATTTACTGTTGTATGTACTGCAGGTGCTTTAAATCCTTCTGTTTGTTATCTACATGGTCAACTGGAAGGAATAGATGTCTTTCTGCACCAAACACTTTATTCTGAATTCTCCATGTCCCTGGTTTTGCCACTGAGTCAGGACTCGGGTCTCAAAACATGAGATGTGGACAAGTGGCAGAAAAAGGAACCAAGTCTAAGAATGCAACTATATTAATTCCATGCATAATAAGCACCTGCTATATTCATGGCCCATTTATATATATCATTACAGATGGTTGATAAATCATTAATACATGATATTACAGACCCATATAATAAGCTATTATAAATGGTATAATTGTTCTATCAGCAAGTGGTGTTGGGAATTGCGTTTAGAAGCACACAGTTGGGCCCACTAGCCTCCTGTTACAACAGACTTTCCAGTTATTGCCTATCTAAAGCCATTAAAATGTCTTAATGACCAATGCTAAGCTATTTAGAAATGGGTACTCTAATATCTGATGCACCCCTTTATAGGATTTACTGAAATTTTTCTCTGGCCCATTTTTTTGTCCTTTTGCTCCATGTGATTTTTTTCCTTCAACATTTCTTCTGGAGAACAGTATCTGTGAATTGCCTGTTTGCAAGTGGTGGAAGTGCTATTGTTTGCTTTGTTTTTGTTTGTTTGTTTGTTTATTTGTTTGTTTTAAAATTTAGGTTACAAATTGTTTGGGAAAAAACTCTCTACTTTTGACCATAATTTTTTTAAAAAAATGCATTTGTTTAGAAAACCTGGACTTGATGCCCTCACCTCAGAAAGTGTGGAGGCAGGGAAGGCAGGGGCAGAGTGGTCAAGTAGAATCAGTCAGGCTGCTCAACCCTCCTTCTCTCACTGCAGAACAGAGCATGGAGGCAACTGCAATTTGCAGGAATGTGGGTACCACCTGCCCCTTGGATTAAAAGAATAGTTCTGCACACTTCAAGCTATGAATCCAGTACCTTATAAATAATTACTTAAACTAGGAGAAAGAAGAATTGAAGTAAAAAAATCAACCAAAACCCTGAACTCTATTATTACAAAAATTACCCAGGAAGGCCCCTACATTTTTTCACCTGCTAATGCACCTGCAACTCTCGTCCCACCTCACGAATTATATTTACAGTTTCCCTGTAGTTTTTGCCCTGAAGTCAATTTTCACTCCAGCAACTTCTGTACTGTGCCTTGGCTCCTTAGGTCATTAACCTCAAGAAAGGAACTTTGTCAAATACTTTGAAAAATGAAGTCCACTCCATTTCCCTTGTCTGTCCTGGTAGCAATACAGCACTTTCAAAGAATTCCAGCAATTTTCTGAGGCGTGACCTGCCTCTCCTGAAACATGCTGGTATCTTTGCAATCTTTCAGCAAGCTGTGCTGTACCAAATGTTCCTCCATTCGATCTTCTTAAATATTTACTCAACTGTTTCCAGTGACTCTCATTCAGTTAACTGGTCAGTAACTTGACAAACTCAGCCAACTTGATGGATTGCTTGTTTGTTTTCCATTAAAAATCTCAAAGTAAACAGTAAAATATATTTTATTCTCCCAGCTTACAGTCTCTCCTCATGTAAAAAATTGCTAATCATTCAGTGGCTTTGGGGAAATATATTTGGTTGTGTGGTAGAAACAGTTGCATCTCTTAAAGTACTCTCTGACAGCTAACTTAAATAGTCACTGCCCATGTTTACTATTATGTGCAATGAAAATACCATTTTACTCACAAATGCAGTAAAGTTTGTATTACCTATGGAAATGTGAGAATCATTATGAAATGATAACATAATTGCTTTTTTACAAGTAAAATGCTTCAAGGAATGGAAACTCAGGAGAAAGTGGAATGGCTTCTGTCAAATTTAAAATGGTAAGAGGGTCCATAGTGTTAATCCACTGGATTAACTGCTGTTCTGAATGGACATGGTGGGCAGGCAGAGGCAGGCAATACTATTGGCCTTTATTTCAGGTGACAAAACCACCAAATAAATCAGCGTCCATGCTGCAATGTCCAGGAATTATCCTCCAAAATGAAAAAAAAAAAAAAAAAAAAAAAAAAAAAAAAAAGGTTTTTGAATATATTTCTGGTCCAGCTCCTTGACTGTTTTCTTGAAGTATCAATCACATCATTGCTTCCAGTGCAGTCCTCCTTCCCTCTCCCCTGCAGGGTCTGGCTCCTGCCTCACCAGCACAGAAGATCATTTTAAGTTGTGAGGGAAGGAAATTTTTAGACAGCTCTGTTCCTCCCCATGTTCCCATCTCTTCAAAGCTCGCAGGCAGTGAAGGCTCTCCTTTTACTTGAGCACAGGGAAGTTTGAGTGTTCAGATCAGAAAATCCAAGCTTGCTCTCTGCTGTCACTGAGAAGCTTTGAATGGCTGCATTGTGAGGCACTAACCATAATGTCCTGGCTGGTCATTGATCTTTTCAGACACATTCTTCTAACTGGGGCATCCATGTGGCATGATGAACAGAATAATAATTTAGGAAGAAAGCATACTAAATCATCCAAAGGCAGCTCCTTTGGTCTCAAAGATGGTTAGAGCAGGGAAGAACTTTCTGAGATGCATAGGTGAGTGAGGAATACAGCAGCAAAACACTGTGGAGGAGAGGAAACCCAAGGACCTGAAAATTCCTGCGTGGAGGGGGGACAGCACATATTTGGCATTTTTATTGGTGTTTTCTTGGACAGCAGAAAGAGACTGGTGAGGAAGTGATTTTTTTCCTGGTGCTCAGCTTTTCATCCATTTCTTTCCCTCTCCCTCTCCGCTCATGCCATAGCCCTCCCTGACTTGCAAACTGAGTAATATTTTTCTTCCAAAAATAAAAAGGATTGAGGTCCATCTACTTTGCATCCACACCAAAAGCAAATCTTCTCTTTCCACTGGGCTGCAGTGGGTATAATTCACACCTCGCAGCATTACTCTTGCTGTTTGGCAATAACTAAATATGTTTCTCTGAAGCTTGCTCTAATTTACTCCTGAATAAGTACCAGTCATTCTTGTTCGTTTGGCTATACTGGTTATCTGAGAATCACCCCAATAAAACAGATGGCTCAATCAAGTGTGTATAGATTAAGCAGGACGTAAAATTTTGTTGGTCAAAATGTTTTTTGTTGGAACATTTTTTTTGTTGGAGACTAGCATTTCAATCAGGCAAATTTTCTTCTCTAAAATGTCAAGACTCCTCTATGTAATTTTTCAGATACTGGGAAAGGTTATTTTTTTTTCCTTCAGCCACTGGAAATTTAAAGTTTTCATGGATTTTTGAAAGAAAAAATTAAAAGGAAATGTTGATATGTATGGAAAGAAATTTACTTTTTGAAAAACTTCTAGGGAACCAAACTTCCCTTAATTAGCTTTTAACATGCAGTAGCTATTAAGAGAATTTGAGATCTCTCATTTTGCAAACAGTATAGAAATTCTCCTTACACAAACTTGTTTTGCTTAGATTGCCTGTTTTCATATTGATTTTTTTATTTCTTGAAGAATCTATTACTGTCAATTCACTTCAGATAATATGTGTATGGATACAGTAGTATTGCTGATCAGTTTTCTGGTACAAGGCTTTCCTAATGACTATGGAAGAGATCTCTGCAAGGCAAACACTGATCCTGAGAGCCTGGGGAAAGGGGAGAAATTGAAGTAAGTATTGTTGTGTAGATATTATAAATGTACACTCTAGGTCTGCATTGGAGGTTATTGCTATTTTATTTGGATGCTTTTCTGGTCCCATTCTTGTATTTCTGTTACAGATGCTCAATTCATTTATATACCTGAACCCTTTCAGTGCACTCAACACAACTTTAACAGCCCACCCTGCTGTTTTTCTGAAGCCCTAGCTCAAGAAGGAATGAAACAGTTCTCATTTTTAATTAAAATCCTTTCTAGAATTTGGTCATGAGAAATAAATACAAAAATAAATAGATAGATAAAATTAGAATGTACTCTGACAGACTTGAGAAATAAGAAATCAAATTAAAAGAATGCTCTTCTATTATTAAAAATCCCAAAAACTAAACCAAAGTTAAGTTAATTTTTAACATGATGTTGTGAATCTTGAAATCCAATTTACAAATTTGAAGTCATCTCCCAGCAGTATTCTTCCAGTCTGTGGAAGTCCACAGAGCCAATATGTCCCAGAAAATCATCTTGTGGTGTGGCTATCAGCCTTCCAGTCAAAGGCTTCAAGTGGTGGAGGATCCAAGACTGCCCAGTGGTACTGGAAAATATTGGCTCTATTCCCTGGATGCTAAATCTGACAGAAATCTGTCCCTTCTTTTTGGCAAAGATGTGGCACACATTTTTTTTCAGTTGTGCGCTGAAAATCCCCAAACCTCTTCTCATTGCTGCTGCTCTCTCCACCAACACAAACCAACGAGGATCCTCTCCACATATGTCTTTAAACATTCTGTGTGGATTTTTTGTCCCCCACTGATTAGAACTTTCCCATATTCTTCCTCTTCTGGATTATGATTATGACTCCTGTAAAGTCACAGCTGTGCTCTGTGGTTTTGCAGCAAGAGTAAAGGCAGGATTCAGAGGTGATACTGCTACTCTGTATTTCACTCTGTCAAAAGTTATGGATGCATATCAACACCAGGAATAGCACAGTAAGAGAAGTGCTTGCACCTGAAATGCATTGCTGTTTATTGTCTCCTTTTCCATTTCTATCTCCTGCATACCATTTCTTCAGGAGCTCCTCTTCATAATTCTTTCAAGATTTAATTTTGTTTGAGGCAAACAGATATTAAGATGCTTTCCACTCCTGTAGACTCTTTTTTGTTCATGATCCATGAAACTTGCATTTGCTCTTGTCTAATAATTCAGCAATTCTTTTGTTCATCCCAATACCTTTTATCAGTGTCTTACACTTCCCTGTATCTTTCCCTACATAAATTGTCATTTTCACCTCCTGACATGTGGAAAACTTTCCTGTCACAGGTAGAAATAGTTAGGAGAGAAGGAAAAGTAAGAGGAAGGTTTCAGTTTTCCAGCCTTCTCCTTGCCCAGTGTGTGCAGACCTGATGCACTTTGTTCTCCACAGTGTGTTAAGGTGTCCATTATCAACAATGGAAGCTTGTTAACACAGCAGCACGGAGACTGTCCATTATTCCTCCTGCTTCTTTATAAAGAGGCCATTAAAATAGAGCCAAGCTCCTTTCCCTACAGGTTGAATTTTGAACAAATTTAATTTCTATTTGTTAGGGAAACTAGTGCTGGTGGGAAAAAAAAAAAAAAAGCCAGATTGACAGTTCTGGAATATAAAGTCCTTTATTCATCTACAGTGCAGGTAGAGGAAGTGGCCGTTTCTCTTGTCTTGCCAATTTTTGCTCATCTCTGACCTAGAGGTGTCACCTCGAGCTTGGAGTTCATTCTCCACATCTTTCTAATCATTGGGCTCTCTGCTGGGGTAGGTGCCAATTAGCACAGGTTATTTTAGTGATGTGGACAGCTGACCATTACAAGAGGATGGAAACCATGAATTTCACTTTGTGCAATGACAGTTCACCATCATGGCTGTATCAGACAAATTCGCCCTGCTGTCCTGAAAGTGTTTGTCTGGGCTTGAATCACATTGCCAAGACATTCCAGGCATCTTAGCCTGAACAGCTGTGCTGGTTTTCACAGGGGAAAGGTCTGTGTGTAGTCTGCTGACACTGAACCAGTTACCCTGAGCTTTGCTTCTGTCCTCTTTCTGTCTGAAGGTCTAAGTCACCATAGTCATCCAGACAGTGAAATATCACACTGTCTGACTAGAGTCTTCTAGAAAGAAAGGAAAGGTGACCAAAAATACCCAGGAGTGTCAAAAACACATTGAAAACCTCATTTTGAGGTAATGAGAGAGCTTGCTTTAAACATCCTGGTGTTTCATGCTGGGGGATGGTGATGGGGGGGGGTTTTGCCATTAGGCTGAGGATTAATGACTACAAAACCAAGTGCTGTTAGTCTCCAGAATCCCAACTGAAAGAGAAGAATATCAGGGTCTTGAGCAGGAATGAATGAACTTGAGGTGATCCCTGGCTTGGACATATTCACTGTTTTTAAGTCTGGGTTGAAGTTAACGCATACAGAAGACTCTGTGATTACAGCTGTGCCCTGCATTACTTGTTTGCACAGCAAGAGGCTAAGCAGTCCAAGGAGGCTTTGAAATGTGCTTCTAAGAAACTGAAGAAGGGGGTGGAGGATGCTGGCACCCTTGGGCAGGGTTACTGACATGCACACAGAGTTGCTCAGTCAAAGGAATTTGCAACCAAAGGCTCCTCATTGAGCCTGGTGGGCAGTGGAAGCCCCACCTTGTTTGAAAACTTGAAAACATCCCAGGCTATAAATCTCATTCATTTGCATTTCTTTTCAGAGGATGAGGTGGAGCGTGGAGGATAGCAGTATTGATGAGGATTAAACTAGCAAATGGGATGAGCTTGTGGAATACCTTGTGCTAAGCCAAAGTGCTCTGCTTCTGATACATGTACCAAGTGAGAAGAGGAGGCTGCATGCAGCACAGTTCAGTTCATACTGGTTGGTTCAACTGTTTTCATAAAGATGGAGAGAAATCAAATCACCATCCAGAATATGAAGCATTTTCTTTTTTAAAAAGTGAAATTCACATAGGTTTGGAGAAAACGTTACAATTTTTCATTTTTTAAAATTATTGGTAGTTGAAGAGGTATCTTGGTTTTGTGGGCAGTTTTTTGTGTTTTTTTTTTTTTTTGGCGGGGGAGGTGTGGTTTGTTTGTTTTTGTTTTTTTGTTTTTTTTTTTTTTTGTTAAAGTTAGAAAAACCCATCTCTTGAATTTGGAAATTTCCCAACCACTTATTTGTTTTTATCAGCCACATCCATGACATGACAATAGTAATGTAAAATGCTCTCATGGAACTAGGTGGGACCCATGATGTGGAGCATGGTATGTCAGTCTGACAAGGGTAAGAGACATTGTTTTCTATAACTTGATTTATTTAGATTTTTTTGTTTTTAAATTGCTTTTCTAAAACAACACCAAAAATATCAAATCAACCTTAAAGGAGAGAATTAAAAAGTTGTTTGCCTTAATGAAAACAAGCAGGAAAATATCCTTGAGAACAAGGTGTATTGTTCTCCTGCCTTGAGAAGGCATAAGATACTTGGTCTGAAGCACTGGGGAGAGAAACAGATGTGGAGGAATACACATCTTGGTAGATCCATCCTCTTCTTCCCACAGCATTCCCCCAAAACTGAGCAAAGTTGCCTCCCACTCTGTCTGGTGCGTGTGATGATAGAACACAAATCAGGTGAGGTCTCCCTGAGTCAGGGGAGAGATTTCCCTCCAAGTTGCCAGCATATACTCCAGGTTTTGAATGAACCTTTCCAATGTCAGACTTAAGGTAGTAGATTTTATGTTAGCAGATTTAGTCCAAAGCAAGGAGCTTTGAAGCCACATGTTCATGAAGTGAGCCCTCTTTTCTACTCATGCTCTGGGGTTTTTTCCTTCTAAAATATCTTGCTATATAAAGACTTTTCTTTTTGGCAGCCACTAAAATCACTTTGTTATGAAGCATCCAGATTTTATCAGACAATTAGCAAGCCAGCTCAGTGTTTGTGTGTGTGCATGTGCGCGTCTGTTTGCATGTGTCCGTGTGGTAATTGATATTCATGATGTACGGCTGGCTGGCTGGAATATCTCACTACCCACACAAAATGATTGCTGGTGAGAAAGCCTTTTCCAGCTCAGTATTAGCATGCTTCATCTGAAATTTGCTTTGCTGACAAGCCTTTTGCTTCTGATTTTGTGCTCCTGATGCAAAATGCATCATTGTGCCTAATTTCAAGCATAACAATTCTGTAATAATCTCCTGAGGAGATATTAAGTTATATCTATTTGTGCTGTCTTGGGTGATCATGCAAGTTGCTAGCGTGACAGCAGCAACAAGACCTGGATACAGAACAAACAAAGGAAGGGCCTGCCAAAGCCACAGATGTGTGCTCCAGTTGTGGTGGTAATATATGAGGTATGTAAGATGTCTTTTTAGGAATGCTGGGTTCCTGGCCTCTGCAGGTTAAATATTCCCCTCTGCCTCACGTCAGCTGAATTGATGGTTTTGCCACCCAGCAGCCCCAGGAAGGTAATAACTGTCAGTCACCAGCAATCTGCACTGCATTTACAGTAACAAATAGGATGCCAGTTTGGGAGAAGATGATATTTGTACAAATATGTGTAAGTGACCACATATTGCTGCAACAGTTGTTGCCCCTTTATACATTTATGTATGTCCAGACACGTGGGACAACTGAGTGTTAAACATGCTCCATTCAGAGCTGGATCTGGGCTATAACAAAGGCATTGTAGCAAAGTAATTTCTATACCTGCCTTGAACAATGCGACATGGATGCGGAATCCCTGCAAAGAAATGCATTATGAGATTTCTTTTTTGCTGGTTCAGCCCTATTAAACTGTTCAGCATGAGCTCAAGTATTTTAATAACAGGCATGGAATATTATGCCTGCTCTGAAATAGCTTGTTTTTAAGCACAACTTGGGCTGTGTTTGTTAACCTAGTTGGGGGGAAAAAACCCTAGGTTTTAAGCTTATCCTCCTTTTCTTTCCCTAATCACAGCTACAGGGCAAAACATACCAAGGCTCTAATAGGAGAAACAGCATTATCATATGCTAATTTACAGTAATGTTAAGAATAGCACAAAGAACAAGCCATAGACTGTATGTACACATTGAAATTCATACTTGTGAATAGACTTGTGGCATGGCTGGTTAGCTTCCTGGGGACAGAATTTGTGTTCCTGAGCAAACTGCGTTTTGGGACTTGGTGCTGATATAAGAGTTCTTATTCAGAAACAGATTTTTTTTTTTTTTCTGGTTTTACCTGTATTTATTTTCTGCTGAGTACTACTGAAGGAAAAGGTACTCAGTCTGCAGCCAAAGACTATCTGCTCTCTATGATAAAGAGCAACCTCTCTATCTCCTACAGGAATAGATGCTGATACCAAAAGAGTATCTGTCTGGTCCTCTTCCTCTGGAAACTGTAGGCTACACTTGAGAAGTCCAAGGGTGAGAGAAACTGCAAATGGAGAAGAGAAAGGACATCTGAGAGTCTTCAGTAAATAATCAGAAGACTGATTGATTTGAGACAAAGACAGGAGTTATATAATGCATTCTTCCTCTGTGAGTAATCATATGCAAAGATCGACGTTTGTGAGTATTCCCAAAACTGATCCTGGGCTTACTGTGGCGGAACCTGCATGGAAAAAAACATCAGTCAGAGGGAAAGAAGGAAAAAAAAAGAGAGAGAGAGTTAAAAAAAGGAAATAAGTGTGATTGTACTCCTAGGACGACATCCTGAAAATTTCCCTGGTGGACCCTTGCCATTACCATGGCAAAATGCCTGGAAACTGCCGTTCTTTAAAAAAAAATGTTTTGAAGGAAGAACAAAAGAAGTTTGAGTTTTTGGCAGATCATTGAAGATCACTGTGTTCAGATCCTCAGCTGGTGTAAATCAAGATAACTGCAGTAGTTAAAAACTGAGTGACTCTCCCATCTATCATGGCTTGCTGCTATAGGGGAATATTTCTTTACAGTTTAGATAGAGGAAGGAATTGCTTTTACTGCATGGTACATGTTTTCCTTTTAAGAAAACATTTCTTATCCTTAATTCCTTAAGCTCCCTTGTATATAAAAGGTGGTGGTGCCTTCTGTCATGGAGACATTTGTTGTGTGTGACACCTTGCTTTATTTCTTTGGTTTGCCAGTTGAATGACATGTTAATCTGCTGTGAAGGTGAATAATAGGATCAATGGGAATCAAGATGTATGTTTTAAATTAAAAAGAGGTCCTTTCTTTGTTTGATTCACGTTTCTGTATTATATCACAACATGTGTGGCCAAAGAGAATTCCCACTAGGCCTGGATAAACTGACACTGGTCAATAATTAAATCAAAATATCTTTAAAATTGAAATGTTTTATGTTTCAGAGTGAAAGGCTGTTTTTGTGGCTAATGATAGTCAACAGGTAAGCACCCTGAGACCTCCATACATCCAAATACGTCATGATCATTCAGATACAAGGGCTTGCAAATCCATTTTTACATAACTTTTTATCTTTTATATATATTTTTCTGCATAGTTGCAGAAGGATGAAGTCTATAAACCCTCCTTTGCTTATGAACCAAGGTGTAGGGCATCTGACTAGTGTGCAGTAGTAAGTTGGTCTGTTGGGTTTTTGTTTGTTTTTTTTTCTCTTCTACCTAGAGAGAAATGTCTTGGGGAAACTAAACTCATCTGAGCTATGACAGGAATTGCGTGTGCCCACAAGATGTAGATAAGCCTAGAAAATTCCATTATCTGTTCCTAATACTCATTATTTGATGGCTTAGTCTGGATTTGTGATGTTGTGGAGGTTTGATCACTGAAGCAGGAGAGGCAGGTATGTTCCTCCACATGCCTATGTGGTGGGTGGTGAGTGGCTGAATCAGCAGCCGTGTTCCACATTCAAGTGACCAGGAAGCAAACGCAGGTGTGGAGAGGCAGTCTCAGACATGGACCTCACATTCCCTTACATCCCAAATTCACTTGCAGTGCAAGGACCCAATGCTTTCCACAGCATGTAGTACTGCAGCAAAATTTATCTTTTAAAGCATTCCGGAAGACAGATTTTTGTTTATGTTGAGGAATGTTACTCCTGATCTGAAGCCCAAGTGCTGCATCCTGTTTATACATGTATTCCCTTTTTTGCCTTCTGTTGGTAAAGGGTATTATTTCAGGATCACCTAGCAGCTGATTTGATTAGCTGTGTTATCTTCTAGAGAGCGCTTATGCTGCTTTGTCCCCAGACCTAGGGAATATGAGGTTACCAGGGTAAGAATCCTAGGTAGCAAATAAAATACTGTAAAGACTGGGAGAATTGGACTCAGGTAAGGAATAGCAGCCCTCTGAACTTCCACTTTTCCCCAGGAGCGTCCCAGATGGCACTGTGCTGATAAAAGGTGATAAGGTGATTCTCTCAGTTAATCCAGGAATGAGATCTTCTCCCTGAGGAAGCCACAGCTCTGCCTTCAACCAATTCTGGGACCGTGCAGTGGTGTCTGACTGGTCCAGTGCTCACCCAAAGGTCACCTCTGTGATGAGCATCGTTGTAAGGAAAAATACGTGGGCTATTCTAAACCCCTTGTGCAGACAAAAACTAATAAGATTGGGAGAAATCTCCCCCTTGTGTTTTTAATACATTTGGAATTAAAAAAAAAATTACTTTGTTGTTTATGCTTGCTTAAATGTAGGTTTCAAAATAACATTGCTCCTGCACTCTTTCTTTTATTCCTGTGTTTGGTCTCAGAAATACTAAAAAAATAAGTAGAACAGGGGACTATTTATGGGGAGATTTGAGTTTTCTTTTTGACTCTCCCTATTTGCTGCTCTGTTACCTGATGAATATCACACCATTTATTTCCACCTTGACTAACTTTTTCAAAACAATAGTTACATCTTTCAATAAAATGTTACAGTCTTTTTAGGGTAAGGCTGCTCCATTAATGCTCCCAGTTGCCTTTGGACCTTCAAAGAAACTGGAGAAGATTTAATGAATGAGAGATTTCTGATCATAGTATTAGTGTGAATTCACTCAGGCAAGACATGGCTCTGGTAAACAATACAATACTAACAGGGTTGAAATCCTTCTGAATGTGTGGCTGAGAGAAACCTTACACAGCATGCACCTGGCTGAACTCCTTTATGACTGGAATCATTGAGAGAAGAATAGTAATGGATTTAGACAATATTATGGATTGCTACACTTCTGCTGGGGTACCAATTCTGTTATTGCTGTTTCCCACCATCCTCCTTTTGACTCTGTGTCTGTCCTTTAAATACCCACAACCTGCCTGTGGGCGAAGCCTTCTTCCTTACTGAATCCACCCATGACCTTCCCATGAGTGCATTTTGTACTTATTTTCCTTTAATTCTTCCCACAACTTTCTCTCAGTGTTTTCAGTCAGGCCCAAGAAGAAAGAAGTTTCAATGTAATTTGTATCTGTAATACTTGAAAACTTCCATTTTTTGCCTGGTGCTTAATTGCAGAATGGGTAGGGTTGGAAGAGACTTCTGGAGACTTCACCCAGTCCAACCCCTGGCCAAAGCAGGGTCACCTGGAGCAGGTGACATGGGACCACATCCAGGGGGTTTGGAGTGCTTCCAGAGGATAAGACTCCATGCCCTGTCTGGGCGGCTGTTCCACACTCAGTGTGAAGAAGTTCTTTCTTATGATGAGGTGGAACTTCTTGTGTTTTAATTTATGGCCATTGTTCTTTGTCCTGTCTCTGGGCACCACTGAAAAGAGTCTGGAACCATTCTCCTGGCACCTGCAAGTATTTTATATGCATTAATGAGAACTCCTCTCAGTCTTCTTCAGACTAGCCACGCCCAGTTCTTGCAATCTCTCCTCACAAGAGAAATGCTCCAGACCCCTCCTGATCTTTGTGGCCCTTAATGATAGCACTAAGCCTTTCCAGCAGACCAACTTGCATGGTTTGGTCTGCATATTTACAGCTGGTGTGTGCCACACCCCTTCTCTCCCCATGGATTGAATTCTCCTGCACATCCATGCCAATTTTGATCTGCCTGCTTCATCCAGCGCATGGCAAACTTGGAGCACCACACCCCTGTGAATTCTGCTTTTGATCACCCTGCTTCTGAGCTCTGTCTTTGGTCCTTCACTGAGGCTTCCTGTAATTGGATCCTACCCAGATCCTATTTGCTCCCAGAACAGAGAGTCTTTGGGGATGGATGTTACTGATACCAAAGTGGGTCTGGTGTATGTTTTCTCTGAGGAACCTGAAGAAGAAAGTTAACTCAGGAACATGGTGTAGTCAGGCTGAGTTATCTTTGCAAGGCATCTGCTCTGCTGACAAATGCACTTCTCTGCTGTCTCCAGAACACTGAGGATTTCTGAGGGCCAAGCTGTTCTGTGAGAGCCCTCATTAATAATAAATGCCTGTCACCTCCAGCATGGACTAACTGCATTTCTGTTTATACTGGTACTTCCGGCATCATCCAGCTCCTGTTGAAGCCAGGAACAACACCTCCCTCCGGCCAGGATCACAAGCTGTAACCTCCTCTGGAGATTTTCCCATGGCTTGAATACTGTACTCATTTTAAGTGGACTCTTGATCTTCCAGGGAGAGAGCTGCAATGAGCTGTGAGAGCAGAGGAGACGAGTGGTGGAGCAGAACAAGTGTGCTAGAGGGGTTTTTGGTGTTTCTTTCAGGTTAATGCAATCACTAAAGATAAAACCTCTCCAGCAGAAAGATAATACAGCTTCCCTTTCTTTACCCCCACATTAAGAGTGCTTCTTACACACACATAATAGATACTAGAAAAATATGGGAAATGAGACTGCACAAGCTTTCAATAATGGCTGCAGAAAAGAGTAAGTTATCATCTCAATCAAGAGGTCTTGAAAATGTAATAGGGCAGCTAGCATTTCAAGAGGACAGTTATGTTTGTCTCTGTCCTTACCAATCATTTCCTTCTTCCTTTCTGTACACAAGGCCCCCACAAAGCCTCTAAACATGGTTTATTATTTTCTGTCTGCTTAAATAATTTGAGAAGAGGGATTACATTGTGGTAAAATGGTTGCAGTCTTGTTTGAGGGATCTGGCATAATTTTCAGATACACAATATTCTTCATTCCCAAGCTGTGTGTTCCTGTCAAAGACAGTGGTGAGTGGCAGAAAGTACACTACCTTTCCTTCCAGAAGACTGTAATCATTTTAAGATGGATACCACCTGGCTGATTTACTGGCTATGAGGAACTATTAGCATGTTTGCTTTGAGTGATCACACATTCACGTAGCCACACTTCCCCGCATTTCTGAGACAGATTGTTCAAGGCTATCTGTGTGCGTGATGCACTGCCATGAGCTTACACCCTTCCTGTCTGAAAGCATCTCCTCCCCTCCCAGATATAATAGCAGTGGCATGACTCTTTTCCCAGCCTCTGTCTCTTTTAATTATTTTCATTAGAAGCTTTTTTTTTTTTTTTTGCAGGGACTGTCTCATCTGCTGTCTTTTTTTCAGTCTGTCTCTCAGGAATGTCTTGCATGAGAGGTGGAGGATGAATAAGATGATTGTGACTTTAAAAAAATGAAAAGAAGCATATCTGTATTTTTCTGCCAGCTGATGCAGCTATTACTTTGAAAGCTGATTGTGAAGAGAAAAAGGGTCTGTGATACAAAGTCAACAAGCAATGGACGCTGAAGAGTTGACATTCTCTTTTGGAGTGAGATACTTTGTGTGGTGAACACTGGAACAGGTAAACAACCAACAATTAGACCATCATAGTGTACTTTTAGAAAGAGCTTTTTAACCCCTGCTGGCTCTAAGGTCTATGATCATGTGTAACCATGGCAGACAAGCCATTTCAGCCCCTCACAGGTAGGTCGAGGCAGTTCCTTGAATGCTCCTTTCCCTTGGCACATCTGCAAGAGAGTGGTTTCTTTTCCCTCTGACCCTGAATCAACTCATCTTTGCTGCAACTGAATTTGAGAGAATATGAGAAATTCTTGTCTCCCAGTGTCTTTTCTGGGACTCTTAAATAGTGGGAAACACTGCCATCATTTATCTATGCATCCTCTCTCTGTCTTATTGCTGCCCCATAAAACAAAGCCTCAGAAAGGATGAACAGTTATTTGTTGCCTGCACTGTCACTTTGCTAACTCTAAATAATACTGAGATTATGGCATGCTGTAAAAGTACCTTGAGATAAACCTGTCTGAGTGCAGCGCTGATATTTGCTTTTGGATTAGATTTCAGTAGGATATCTTTTTTTTTCTTTTTTTTTTTTTTTATTTTTTTTTTTTTTTAGATAGCTCTTGTAATTCTCTTAGAAGCTCAAAGAATGGCCTTGAGATTGAACCTGCAGAACACATGGTTAAGCCAGAAAGGAAGACTGAATTAAGTTTACTTTCAACTGATTTGTTTGTTCTCTTAGCTGAGTTACTCAGCATTTCATGTAGTTCTCCCATGCAAGTACTACTCTGGCTCACTGGTTTTAAGATCTTAAAGGATCCTAGCTCAAGCCCAAGCAAAGTACATGTGGTGTCTAGACTGAGAGTATAATTCGCACTCAGACTGCAAAAGAAGTCTAATGTTGTTTGGCTTTACATTAGAAAGATAAAAAGCTAGAAAGGTTTTTTGCTTAAAACTTGAATTCAAGAGCTCGAGCTCTGACTTTCCAGAATAAGAAGTTGTTCATATTCAAACAGAATGAAAAGGTATGACTCAAGCAAGAAATACGTTGATCATCATAAGCTGATGGTTAGGTGGACCCTGGAAGGTAAATATAAATTAAAAAAACCCTATCAATCCAAGCTCTTATCCTTGTTTTGTCCCTTGTTCAGTTTCATTTTCAGAGCTGTTCCAGAAGGAGCTGGTAGTTCTTGTTATGTCTGTGCCTGGTTATACAGCTGTCCATGGCTGACTTCTTTTTCATCTATTTTTTTCAAAGTGAAACCTAAAAATTGGGAAGACTATTGTCCACCAGAGGTACCACCTTCCTCCAGGGCAGACTCAAAGGTTCCTCTGGCCCCAGAGAGATGCCTGTTGTTTGCTGTCCTTGGTCCAATGAGTTAATCTCTGGGGGATGGTCGGGAAGGGTAAGCTTAGTGAGTATTATTGAGAAAAGGAATTTTTAAAAGTGTTTTCCAGAAGCTTAGCAAGCCATCTTGAGGCTGTGATCTCAGACTGCCTCACAAGCTCATTTGGGGAACCTCGTGGTCAATTCAGTGGTGAAATATTATTCTACAACTCTTATTCTCAGGTGTTGCTGACAGAGCCCTCCATATTCTCTAAGTCCTTAAAGTCCCATCAATGAAAATGTGCCAGTTCTGCTGATGAAAAGTAAAAGAAAGCATATGTATCTGGTGAGCTTAGGCTGGGAGGTCAGTGTGGAATTAGCATTGAAAACAGGAATGATCTTTCACCTTTCTAGTCCAAAGTCTGCAATTAACTTCACCAAATTCTGGTGAGAACAAGTGTCCATGGGCAAACACAGGTGGAGATGCCAGGCTGCCCTGGTACTGAAGCCAGTGACTGCATAAACTACCTTGATTTATTTTGCCAAACCCATCCACAAGTGGCTAACATGCAAAAAAAGCCCAAACCATTTCATGTAATCTGAATATGTGCGGCTGAAGGCAGCCATACAGGGGTTGTGGCTCTCATGATTTATTAACTCGGAGTGGCAGTGAATTGACCACACAGAGGTACAAGGCTTTGTATCCTGCTGTCAATCCCTTGGGCTGCAGAGAATACCTAAATATATTTTAGTGCTTAGAACAAAGCCCTTCACTGATACCCATCGTTAATCCTCTACCACCACCTCCACCACATCATTAGCTGGAAAGTCTAGCTGTCATCGAATTGAGAGAAAAACAAATAAAACAAACATGAGAGAACAGAATGTGGGTGAACCTGAAGATTTGTTCGATAATTATTGTCTCAGTTGAAGAACAGGAACAGTAGTTTGGAAATTAAACCACATCTTGCTTGACTATTTGACTACATTGTCCTAGGGGCCTTGGTTGAAGTTCTGACAGCATTGTCAGCACTTTTCTTATTTCAAGCTTGCTGAGTTTCCTGCTGTGGAAAAAAAATCTGGCTAAAAAAAGAAAACTGCTAGAGCTTAAAAGCTCTCTGCTAGCAAAAGCCAGCAGTGGAGGCCTTGGTTGATGAGTCGCTTCACACAAATAAGTGCCACTAATCAATGAGAAATACTATAAGGGGCACTCATGGGCAGGAAAAAGCAAAATCAAAGACGTGGGAATGTGTAGAGTGGGGAAAATGGGGAGGGTTGTGTGCTGGCATGTGGGTTCTTCTGTATGGGATCAGAGAGCAGGTTGGAATTGGAGAGTGGAATATTTCATTGGAGGATGTTGTTCAGGAGGTAAGGACAGGTGTCCAACCACCCTCCAGCCCAGAGTTCTGTTTGTGATAATACCTTATCCAAGGGTTTCATAGTGAGGAAGAAAACCTGAAATTTTCATCATATATTTATGACCTGCTGTGGAAATTAATGTTTCATATGTATTTGGAAATCCAGTCACTAACACAACTGGCTTTTTTTATGCTTAGCATGAATTCTGTCATTATATATCTGTTAAGTATGTATTGGCAATTTATTGACATTGCTATTCAAATTAAATTCTTGAGTAATTAGTCACCAGTGGGTTTGCTTTCCCAAGCTGCAGCAATATGTCTCAAAACCTTTTCAAGCTTCTTCCAAGCTTCACTCATTGGCATTTTTCCAAGATGTTTCCTAAGAACAAGCATTGAAGCTGATATTTAGAACATATGGTGATGATGTGTTTGTATGTTCATTAAATCAAGATACCAATGAAAGAAAAGTGTAAGGCTTTCTATACTTTTAAATGAAATTGTCAACCTAGATATCTATTGCCTTTGCTGAAATCCAGCCTGAAATGACTTGTAAGCAGTGCTCTGTTATGATGACAAATTAATTCACATCAGACTTTGATCACTGCTTGAAAAGTTTTCAGGCATCAATTTCCAGCAGTTACATTTTGAAAATGAGAATTCAGTTTGGAGCCTCAGATTCAAAACAACAGAAATAAAAGTGCCTTCATGTAGCTGGTATGCAAACCTCCAGAATAAAAAAAATTGCAGGATATTCAGTAGAAACTTCTTCTATGTGTAAGATAAAGAATTTCAGCAGCACTGAGTGATATGTGCAATTAATGTTCTGCATATGGCTGGCTTTACACAAAGCCCCTCATGTTACTGTTTCTCAAGTGCACAAATTCATACACTCACATGGAATATATCTATCTGTCTGTCTGTCTGTCTTCTCCCATTGGTCTGTCTCCTTGCCGTGTAACACGTCAAAAGGAAATGAAAAAGGGAGGGGGGGGGGCAGCGAATCTGTCTTAAAATAGAATAGAAACATATTAGCCAGCCTAATAGTAAAGGTGAATTTTGAAAATGTGGTTCTGTGTATCTAATGTTTACCACTTGACTACTCATGCCTCCGGCTCAAAATGCATAACACAAATTAAAGCACAGCAAATGGAAGAGCCAGAATCTCAGAGATAACCACACCTAATGCAAAGTATGACAGAACATCTGCTCTTTAATTAATCTTACGTTAAGATTGAAGCTGTGCATTAAGATGCAGAGTGTTCATGACAACTGTTTTTATTGCAGTTACATGCTCCTGGCCTCCCCCACGTAATGGTTTCTGCTTTGTAACACATATAAAGCTCTGACAAACAACAACAGTCAACTAGAAATAAAAACACAGGGAGAGGGATGGTTCAGAAACACAGTCAGAATGTTTACAGGGAAGCACAGGAGTCACATTTAAGTTGGTGGAAGTGGATTTTGATGATGACGAGAAGAATCTAACATCTGGTTTTGAGAGTACACTGATGACAGCTGAAATCCTGTGATTAAGACTAAAAATAAAGAAAAGCAAGAAACCCCCTGAGATCCTCTGTTCTTAGGTGGTCAATTTGAGCTCTGCTTTAGGAGCCGGGGTTTCAGACAGCATTCTGGCTTCTTATCTAGTATTTCTCAGAAAAGAAGGGTAACATAAGTATTTGGAACCAGCTACGCCAAAACCCTACTGATTTCTGAAACTCTACCATTTATTCCGTTTCCCCTTCATTATGAATGTGTGCAGGTGTTTGCATGGATACAGTTGCTACAATGAGCAAAAAGTATATCTGGAACCTGCTCATTCATCTTGTTAAAACAGTTTCCTCGTTCCAGGATTATTAATTTTATTGAAAAAGTAATTTTCCAGTTATCCACGTTGACTTGGCTGGTCTGTGATGGACACAATGAAGATTAATTTGGAGATAGCCTGATGAACTAACTTGTTTTAATCAAAATAACTCTAGAAAGGGTTAAAATCCTTCATTTGCTTCTGTCTGAGATGGGGGTATGAATCTGCTCTTGGCCTCAGCACAAAGGTGAGTGAGGGAGTTGTCACAACAAAATATGAGAACAGATATCAATAGATCATTCTTCTCATTGGCTGCAGTGCAAAATGCCATCAACATCAGGGGCTTCAACGAGAACTCATGAGAGCTAACAGGTTGACTGTCAGTGTGGCTTAGACATCTGGGGGAAGAAAGACATCTTTATTCCCTTTCAGAGAGTGGTGCAGGCTTGGACACAATCTGACACTCAAGAGGGCAGATACTTCCTGTGCATCCATCTGGAGGAAGGATTTGTGAATCCAGATCTCATCTTATACAAATTCAGTCCAAGACTGAATGAGAAGCTCAAATTTGTGTTATTAGGAGATGTTTATTTGCAAGACATATACCAGTTGTATCATCTGTGAGGGAAAAGGAAAGGAGGTGAAAGAACTTTAAAAATATATATTTTGTGACTTGGTTGTGTTTTCCTAAAATTGTGTTTGGGACTCTATGAGGCACCTTGAAAACTTTTTACTTTTCACAAATGGCTAGAGTCCTGAATAAAAACTATAGCATGCACTTTAAGTTGAATGAAAATAGGTTACCTGCAGAAAATGTGAAGCTGGCATGTCTGTCAAGAATAATTTTTATTTGCCTAAATATGTATAAGGGAAGAAGACAGATAAATTGAAAGAAAAATGCCATCACAGTAGCGTTCACTCTGGCAAAAGGTTTGTAAACAACATAAAATAGCTACCTCTCTGAAATGATAGTTTTACTCAAAGTGTGTCCAATATATATATTTGTATATTTGCACATATATATAATCCAAAGGTAGCCTTTTGGCCACGGGAATTGTCTGCAATTATTTTCCCTTTCCTTGCTGTATTATAATTAGCAATTTCTGTGTCATCATGGGATGGTGTAATGTAAATGCAGGCTTTCTGCTTATCCATTTCTTCCCATGTGTAGTTTTATTCCTCCAGCTGAGCCTGTGCAGCAGATGCCAGTGTTCACTGTAATGAGGGACTGGAGAAGGACCTAAGCTTTACCAGCATTTGAATTGCTCTGGACTGCTCATCACCACTCCTTTAATTTATACTTTTAGAGAGATGGCAATAGGGTCTATGTCTCCTATGGAAGTGATTTGAAATCTTGCCAAGAAAGAGCCTCAGTCCCTTACTCCTTATAGTCCTGGCACGTAAAACCACAGAAGAAAACAAAAAGCATTTGTGAGGAGTCATCCAGGAAGAAAGATTAACAATATAAACCAAAGGAGAAGAGAGAAAAGACCCTTTCCTCATTGAAAGTGGGTCTGTGCTTATTTTAATGGATCTTTTACAGTCCCTGAATGTCCTCTAATCTGAACGTAATGCTCATTGCTGTTTCTGCTGCTTCTTTGTTTGACATCCTGCCTGTTCTGCTTGTGGTTGGGTGAGGGGAGGGGGAAGTGCAGTCACTGGCCAGCTTTATCTTTGTGTGAGGAACAAATGTTGTTGTCATCCTCAAGGTTATGGAGCATGTCTGCTCTACAGAACAAAGGAGTAGCCTGGGCCTTGTTTGTCCACCTAGTTCTCAGCACACCCTGGACGTCTCATGAAAAACCAGGAAGGTTTCTAATTTTTTCTTTTCCTGAAACACATCAAAGACTGTGAGTAGAGGAGGGAGATGCTTCCCCCGCTTCCTATAATCCCCCCCCTTTTCTCCCTCCCCCAGCCATCTCTTTTGGTTCTGAACATTGTGAGGCTTTAACCTTGCTTGTCTAATAATGTGTGACTTTGACTAAAGGTGGGTTGGAAGGATTTCAGAGATGGTTTTATCAGGATTAGCTTTTCATCTGCACAGAAGTATCCAAGGAAGTAAGTCATCTCATCTTCTTTCACCTTAGACTCCGGGCTTTCTCTTTTAGTTCTTAGAACAGTGAGGAGAAAATGGACTGAATTATCGTGATGTGTATGGAGATATCACATTCAGTGCAACACACGAGAGGTGAGGCCACCGCATGGTGTGGGGCTTGTGCTTGGTGCGGCAGGGAGCACGCAGCTGCCTCGTGCAGGAGTTCAGAGCTCTCCTTTCCCAGCACCATGTACTCTTTTTCATGTGCTCTCTGCACAGGCAGCCTGTGCTCTGGGAAGAGCAGAGAAGGAGGGTTGTGGAAACCAAGTAGAGAGAATTTATGCCTCTTCATGTCTTCTCTTCTTCTTGGAACACAAACTGACTTTGAAAGATTGCCTCAGAAAATGAATACCCGGGACATTGCTCTCTGTTACTTTGCTGTGAAATTACTTTCCTGAATGAAAATATTTAATTCTTTTGAAAGCAAGTGCATAACATCTCTGGAAGTAAAAATCCTGTGGAAATAACAAAGGAAAAGAAGGAGGAGGGATATAAGAGCTTTATATCTCTAAATGTTAGTGAGGCTGAGCTTCCCTTACTTTCTTTTTGTGTGTGTGACAACAACCATAAATGCTCTTTCTAATATTGATATGGTCAGTGCTAGACTCTTCTTATTGCTTGCATTAGATTTACGTTTTATCTACAATAAACAGCCAATAATGTGATCTTTAATGCATTGGAGAGCTTATGAACATCCTAGGCTAACAGATTCCAGTTTTTTTGGCAACTCCCATCTGCTGTCACCACGCCTTGTGGAAATTACTGCCTTTCATGGAGGACTGCCTCATCGAGATGGCATAATATAAAATTCCCTTACAGTGGGCGAACTCCTCAAGCCTTTAGCCTTGATCGGTGATACCTGATTTTTCGTCTTTTCTCCATGCAGCTTCCATCAGAGCAAGGTGTTATTCCATATGGGAGAGCTGGCAGGATGCATAGACCTCAGTGAAGACTGATAAAATGCATTGGACAGATTTTTAGATGTAGCTGGCACCTTTCTCCTTTATATGTTCTTACTGCATCCATCCCAGGCATTAAGGAATGACGTTGTCCCCATAAACAAAATTAAATAGGTGCCCCTAGAAGCCAACGGCCAGTCTGAGCATCTAAGAGGACACAGAACTGTGCACCTTGGTGGCTGTGGCTACCAGTTTTCTCTTGTTCAATCTACCAGACTGGAAAAAAAAAAAAAAAAAGTCAGTTCTTGGAGGCAGCCACAGCCCTCTGTTATTCACAGCGGCTCCCTGCCTAAAGTCTGGTATGCGTAATATACAGAAAGCTCTGATGTACTCTAAATCAAGATACCCAAACAGCTCCTGGGTGTTTCTTTAATGGAGTGACAGAGATTTTGTTGTGTGGGAAAGGGAAGAGAAAGGATATTGGAAGAGGGGTGAGGGGTCATTCAAATTTTGATCTAATAATCATTAATAAAATACCTTGTGCTGCAGATAAGTAACAGAAATCTATGAAGGAAAAGGAGGTTTAACTGCATTTCCAAAACATCCTCTCCAAAAGTTTTCATAGGAAGGTAAGAAGTTTCACAGTGCAGGTTATGGATTAATTAATTCTGTATTTCATCCTTTTACTCATTCGCATAATCTTGGCTTGCTCATGATTTACATCAGTGAAACTAAATAGAATATGCCTTGAAATGTCCTGTTTTTACATCCCCACTATTCCTTTTCACTTTGAGTAAGATTCTTAAAACGTAGAATCTGCTGCAACTCTGCCTTTACTAAAATCAGAGGAAGATGACTTTGTAGAATTAAATCACTATAAAATACTTTGGAAGTTCTCCTTTTTGGACTTGTGATTCAATATTTTTTACTCTAGAATGAGAACTCATTTTAGGTCCAAATATATCTGTTCCTGGTCATTGTTAGAAACAGGATACTAATGGTCTTGCTCATATAGGTATATAATGTTATATGTGCACATGCACAAAGCTACATATGAAATAAAGAGTTGGTGTTTTCACTTTCTGAATATCATTACTATTATATGCTGCTGACAAAGAGACCAACACTGCTACCCAGACCTGTCTTCTTCTCTCTGGTCTGGAATCTAAGCCTTTTTCTCATGGGTGTCCAGTCCTCGGACCACGGTATACACATCCAAAACAGTGTTCTCAGGTGTGCCATTTGCTGAGCATCTTTATCAACCTGTTCAGATGATCACAATGGAATATCACCTGCCACACTGGGCAGTGTCTTCAGCTTCCTTCACAAACCCAGATCCATGTTATAACTTAATCCTCACAGTGTTTTCACATTGCATTTTATATGACTGTGTCTTCTTTACCTACGTCACCTATAACTGGTCAGGGTCCTCATATCTTGTGCTGTAGCTCAAATTCTCTGGTCTTTGGCAGGGATTTTGGCCGTCTTATCCAGTTCTTATAAATCTCTCCAACCTGTCATTTTGAATGAAGCGCCCTACAGTTAGTATGTATTCACTTATTTTTCCTTGTTTAGCATTTGGGATATAGCCTGCTTGCCTTCATTTAAAAGACCCTTCAGACCTTTCCTATTACCTCTCATTTACTAAAAGATGCTTCATTAAGATAACATCTCCCATTTCTGATCTCCACATTTGGTGTTTAATATCTCCAAAAAAGGAATCTTTGTTCTTTCCCTGTGCTGCTGCATTAATTTGATATGAGGTCTCCATTAGTCTCTGTCTCATCTCCACCACAAATTCTTCATCAAAACCTTTATTTAAGACAGTTTGTATGGCCCCTGCAATGAGGACTGTCTGGTTTGTGTGTGGGAATGTCTTTTCCTCACAGTCCCTAATACGGCTCTGCTGTCTCTTTCTTCTCCACCTTTAAACATTTCCATCCTTTCTTTCTCCTTCCCTGCTGTAGTTGTTTTTATCTGTCAGCTTTCTAAAGCACTAATATTTTTTTATGCTGAGTTTGGACAGAACCTACAACAATGAATTCTTAGCCGAGACTTTGAGAACTCCTGTGACCTCTTGGAATGCAAATCAAGAGTATACATTTAGAGAAAAAAACTGTGTTACCTTCAGGTCTTGCAATTAGAAAAGACAATACTGCCATAAATTCTTTGAGCAGGAACAGAAACTCTGTACTCAGTTTTAGTTGCCATAGTCCTCTTGTATGACCATTAGAGTCATTTAATCTCACTGTTTTTCAACACTCCCCTCAAGACTGATAAACATTCCTTAATATTTTGTTATGGTTTGAAGTTATAAACTAGTGCACTGTCAAGTCATAGCAGTAGTTAGATAAAAATGCAGGGAAAATTCTTGATCATCTGGATATGCAGTGGAGAAAACAAGTTTATTGCAAGTAACAGTATCTATGATAGTTAGTGTTTGTGCAGAAGGATGATGGTGGTAAGAAATATCTTTCCAGTGTCTCAGCAATATTTTCTTAGCAATCAAGAAATTAAAGTTGAGCTACAAACATTTTTCTTGCTTTGTGAATGATTATTTCCTCTAAGGATATCCTGAAATTTGAGATGTGTAATAGTTCTAACATTTCTTTTCCCATATAGAATTAGTTTCATAAGCAAGAAATAAAATTAAATCCAGGCAGAGCAGTATTTTAAAAGGGAAAGGCAGTAGCCTTGAATTATCCATGTTGATTTGACATAGCCAGTGATGCTGCAGATATAATACACGGCGCTGCTGTCACATCACCAAGTGACATCTTTTTATCCAAAGTGAAAATGAAATGTCAAAGTGAAGGAGTTCTGCAAATCTTCTCGTGCTGTTTGCAAAACATGTAAAACTCACTTTTGTGGAGTAAGGTGGGTGTTGACCAGAACTTTTAATTAAATTAGAGATTTTTAAGACAGCAAGGTGTAGCTGATGTAGCCTAACATTACTTTTAACCTTGTCCGACATGAACTGTTTGGCTTGAAATTATCAATGCTTCATGTATTTGCATCTTGGGTTTGTTTTGGAGGTGCTTTCACCATTTAAGCATTTTTGAGAATGCTAGCAGTAGGAAGACATCCATAATAAATGTTTTACCATTGCTTTCATAGTAGTCACGTTCCCCATTGTTTTGGAGGTTCTCCTCTGATTTGCCAGGAATGCTCTCCAATAGTAGGATCCTGTTAATACCCATATGGAAATTTCCTCCAGAGGCCCTTTTTAGTTTCTTTGTGATCATCAACTTCTTGAATTATGGCTAACCTTCTGCAGAGATTTTGTCTGCATTGAGAGAGGCTGCCATTGACAACAGCATGTGCAAACCATTGCCAAGGAGAGGCTGACCAAGGTACAAACAGCATTGTTGGGGTTTCTTGTCAATCACTACTGCAGCCTGCTGAAACTGGGATTTAAAAAAACCCCAAAAAAACCCCAACAAAATGACAAAAAACTGCCAAACCTAAAACCACAACAACAACCAACCAAACAGAAAACAAACAAGCAAAATGCCCACAAAAAAACAACCAAACAAAAAATGTAAACTGCAAAATAAATCCCCCCAAAAACAAAACAAAACAAAAAAAAACAACAACAAAAAACAAACAAACAAAAAAAAAAAAGTGGCTCTTAACTGGGTAAACTTGAACTGGTGGCTGCCTGGTCAAGATACACAAAGATGGGACATATGGAAGTAAATAGGGTTCAATCCTTAAGCTAAATTAGACATTATAATTAGGTACTCAATGGTTCCTGTGCTGAGATATTGTTTGTAAGAGTTCATCTTATATTGTCTTCACCATTGTGTGTTTGACCTTGCAATCTTAAACATTTTGCTTAACATAGCACTTGAAATGGGCACAGAAATCAGAATATGCAATGTGCAAGTAAATTCATGCCAGTGTTTGCCTCGTGGACCTTCTATAAACTTGTTATCTAGGTACAGACAAAAAGGAAGATTGGAAAATTTCCCCAGCATATATAACTTCATCAGCATGAGAGGAAAGCACATTTGTGTACACACAAATGCGTATATGAATACAAAAAAGAATATATTTGAATTAATTTAGTTTGCCTATCTACTTCTAACAAATTTTTCAGGAGCCGAATGATACCAAATCACAGTCAGAACATAGACAGAAGGAAAGACCAGTTATGAGCAGTACTTGAGGTTTATGAGATTGACATTGCTTGGATGACACCACCACATAATTCCCTTTCCTCGCTTGTTCTCTGGTAATTCTGAGCCTGTTTATTTGTTAATTTGTCACTTGTTAACGCTTATACAAGGAGGGCAGAAGCTGTAAGAGATTTTAGCTGGCATTCTTTAGCTTGTATCAGACAGTACTTACAGGTAGGATGTGATCATTCTGTCGGTATTGCTCTTGGGGTCTCTCCTGGGATTGCATTTGCTTTTGTTATAGGACTGCCTGAGGTCCAAATGTGTTGCAGGTCATATATAAGGAGAATAATTTCAGTTGCAATTTACAGGTAAGGAACTGAGTCATGGGGAGGTAAAAGTGACTTACCTTAGATAGGATTACATTGGAAAAGCCATGAGATGAAAAAAGTCCCTGTCCAGTGCCCTAATCATACAATCGAGTTCTACTTCAGCTGACATTCAGTCTTGAGGACACGAATACTGAAAGAGACTCAGATATGGTATGTGTGTGATAAGACAACAGAACATAAGTGAACCAGGAGGTTTCTGGAATGTGCTGATGACAATTTCCTTCTCCATCTGACAGAGGAAATGATGAAGAGTTTCTGTCATGGATCTTTGCCTCACCAGCAGGGTAGGGACAGTGGGGAACGCGAAGCTCAAGAGAAACATTGGCTGCAGTGACCATGCGATCTCATGATTCTATGAAGGGCTGGATTTCAAGGTTTTTGGCAATGAGGAGGTTCTGCAGCAAACTCACTGCCATGAGCTTCAGGAGAGCAGCTTTCAGCTCCTTCAGGGATCTGTTTGGTAGAGTCCCATAGCATAAAGCCCTACAGGGAAGATCAGCCCAAGAAAAGTGGTTGATGTTCAAGGATCTACTCTGAGATCAGGAGCAATGCAGTCCAATGAAGAGGAAGGCAGGCAAAAGTCCCAGGAGAGCTGTGGGGATGAGCAAGTTGCTCCCGGACAAACTCAAACACAAAAATGAAGTTTGTAGGGTGTGAAAACAAGGGCAGGTTGTCTGGGAGGAGAAAAAAATTGCCTGAGCAGACAGGGATCAGGTTAGGAAAGCTAAAGCCTGGGAAGAATTAAACCTGGACAGAGATATCAAGGGCATGAAGAAAACTTCTAGAGGTACGTGATGGATAAAAGGAAAACTGAGGAAAATGTGGGCCCTCTCCAGAAGCAAACAGGAGAGCTGGTTACCTGGGACATGGAGAAGACTGAGATATTTAATGACTTTGTTGTCTTGGCCCACACCAACGGGTTCTCCAACCACACTAGAGTCACAGAAGGCAAAGGCAGTGGGGACTGGCAGAATAAAGAATCATCTTCTCTAGGAGAAGATCAGGTTTGAGAACATTTAAGAAACTTGAAGGTGCATAACTCCATGGGACCTGAGGAGATCCTGATGAGACTCTGAGGGAACTGGCAGCTGAAGCATCTAAACACCATCCATCATATTTGAAAAGCTGTGGCAGAATACTGAAGTTCTCATTGAGTGGAAAAGGGGTAACACCAATTTTAGAAAAGTGTAAAAAGAAAGACTGAGGGAACTACAGGCCAGTCAGTCTTACTTTGGTGCCTGGAAACATCATGGAATAGATCCTCCTGGAAAATATGCAAAGACACATGGAATATAAAAACATAAATAGTGGCAGCCAATGTGGTTTCGCTAAGGGCAAATCACACCTGACAAATTTGGTGGCTTTCCATGGAGGGGTGACAGTATTGGTGGGTGAGGGAAGAGCAGCTGATGTCATCTACCTGGGCCTGTGCAAAGCATTTGACATCATCCCTCACAATATCCTTGTCTCTGAACTGGATATGATTGGTGGAATACCGGGTGGATAAGGAATTTGCTGGACAGTCATACTCAGAGTTGCTGATGATGTCTCAATGTCTGGGTGCAGAGCAAGTGGCCTCTCAGGTGTCTGGGATGGGACATCTCTGTTGATGACATGGACATTGACACCAACAATTTTGTAAATTTTCTGAGCTATGTGTTGTGGCAGACATGCTGGAGGGAAAGGATGAATCTAGAGGGACCTGGGTAGGCTTGAGAAGTGGGTCTGTGCAAACCTCATGAAGTTCAAAAAGGCCAAGTGTCAGGTCCTGCAGATGGGTCAGGACAATCCAAAGTACAAATACAGGCTGGGCAAAGAATGGATAGAGAACAACCCTCAGGGGAAGGACTTCGGAGTGTTGGTTGATGAAAAGTCCAACACAACTCAGCAGTGAGAGCTCACAGCACAAAACCCAGCAGTGTCCTGTACTACATCAGGTCAGGCGAGAGGATTCTGGACCTCTACTCTTCTCTTGGGAGACTAATGTTTTGACCAGCTTGGTGTCCACAGCACAAGGACATGGAACTGTTGGAACAGGTTGGAACAAAACTTATTATATTATTTCTGCTGGAACCAAAATTGTTAGAGAGATGAAAATCCTCTCCTATAAAAACAGACTGGGATAGTTGAAACTGTTCAGCCTGGAGAAAACTAGGCTGCAGGGAGACCTTATAGCCTCTTCCAGTGTCTAAAGGAGCTAAAAGAAATCCAGAGAGCCTTTTTACAAGGGCACGTAGGTACAGGACAAGGGGTAATGACTTTAAACTGAAAGAGGACAAGTTTGAATCAAACGTCAAGAAGAAATTCTTCGCTACGAGGATGGTGAGAAACTGCCAAAGGCTACCTAAAGCTGTGGTTGCCCCATCTCTGGACATTTCTAAGGCCAGGCTGGATGGAACTCTGAGCAACCTGGTCTACTGGAAGATGTACCTGCCCATGGAACAGAGGTAGGAACGAGATGGTCTTTAAGGTCCCTTCCAATCCATACCTTTCCATGGCTGTGTAATCCCATTAATCATTTGTTATGTACAGCTCAGAAGTCAGCATGGCCAGGTCATTCTGCAGGAATGGGAGGGCATGAAGGCAGGAAGCAATCAGACATCAGGAAGTTTCCAGGTGAGGCACTTTATTAGGTCACCCTTGCCCAACATCTTCACTGTTGGCTGGACAACTGTAAATGGTACTTTATTACGGAAAACTGCTCCCAAGAGAGACAATCTTCTCTAAGAACAGAATGCTGACTACTCAATCCAAGATCCCAGATTCATACTTACTATTTACATGTTCTCAGAGTAGGTGGTCCATTTATGCAAAAATAAAACTTTGCTTAACTAAGCTCGTTTTCTTTGTGAAGTCAAATTTTCTATAGCTCTGTTTATGTAAGATACAGATGAATCTTATTAGAAATATTGGATTACAGTAGTCTTAACAGATTAAAACAATTGTGGGAAAATGTGGACCTATTTACACATTGGAATGTACAAGACTGTATCATGACCAGACCAACATTACTCCAGATCACTAATAGTGTTTTCTGTTAGGAAAAAAAGTCAACATTTAACACATGGTGATACTTGAAACTTCAGGAGTTTTTTTAAGGTTTAGAGAACTGTGGGGTATTAAACTAAAAATTATTGTATTGAACAACAAGATTTACTGAAATGCAAAGCCTTTTATAGTACAGTATAATACACATTTAGAAATTAAGTTCTTTAACTCTTCAAAGATGGAAGAAAGGGCTGCTTATAACACATACACAGTACAGCTGTATTACATTATTTCATCATCAGAGAGTCCCATTATGCATTTTACTGAAAGATGGTGAAATCTGTCTATCCCACTGGGTAGGAATTCCTATTATGTTAAAATCTTCATGATGACCAATGAGAGTTAAGACCAATAGTTTGCATTTGGCCGCTATTTTTTTAATGAATCTGTAATAGACACTAATTAGTCTGTCATTTTACCTATCTTCTCATGAAATGTCTTAACATATACCATACAATGTCACACTCGTTTTAGTTAATCTTTATGGATGCTTCAAACAAGGAGGTTTTGAACCCAAACAATTTTTTGGTTCTGAGAAATCCCTTCTTCTCCATTGTGAACAAAACCATGGAAATATATTCCACTCTTACTAATTCAAAGACTCTTTATGCCACTTTACTAAGCAAAGGAAAAATATTTGTTTTTAAAGTGCCTCTTTCTAAGTTGCTGTTTTAGGGAGTTAGTGTGAAGCAAATTTCAGATTGTTTTAGGTAAAGTTCAAGAATTATTCAAAAGACAGAATCTGACTACTCATGTTTCCTTTAAACTGGCTTTCTACCTCTATCACCTTATATAGGCTTGATTTTGGATGATGAAATAAATAAAATTAAACAGTGGTACACAAAATCTATAAAACTCCTTTGAGTTTGAATGGGTATAGTTACAAGAATCTCATGTGTCTAAAAGAGGAGAATTGTACATAAGGGTTCTATTAAAAAACCAAATAGTGATCAAGAGATGCTCAGTAAGGTCTTATGGGGTTTGTGCAGTTTCTTACTCTTCTTTACTACCTTTTTCAAAAACTTCGGCATCAAGGATAAATTGTGTACTGATGTAAGCATACCTGTGTTATGCATATGCAATGCCTTATTCCACCTTAATGAACTTTGGTGAATACCCCGTTTGTGTCTCATCTGAACTTGTGACACCACCTGTGATATGAATTGCAGGCAGATGTGCACAAGGGTATCAGAAACTTGTCCACAGAAGAGGGATCTCAATAGTGGTGACTTAGGCTGAACTAACTAAGGATGGAGAGCTCCATAAGCACATCTCTAGGAGAAGGCCAGGTGATGTCAGAATGACTGGCCACTGAAATGTGATTTCTCCCATTCCCTTGGTCAGCATACAGAGAAGAAGTCATTCAGCGACAGCGTTTAAAAGCCTAGGTGTGGGTCCAAGTGTGAACACCTCCATAGCTCCATTCCTTGGTGAGGATGGCCTTCTACCTGCCAGTCCAATTCCAGTCTGCAGCTATGGCTGCTCTGCTGCTGTGGTTTCAAAGTATGACTGTCAACATGCCCTTGGAAATTCTGGGGACAGGCATAGTTGTGAAAAAAACCAACCCTGCTCAAGGCATTCATGTTGTCTGCTATGGAGACTGCAGCCCTTGCAGCTCACTCTGCTCAGCATACCCAGAGGAAAGCCTGTGTTCTGCCCCTCATCTCAGTTTTCTAACACATATCTGAATCTAGAAAGAGCTTCCAAATCCTGTCTGGTTTGTAAAGTTGTTTTCTCTTGGCGGAGATGGATGGGGAACAAAACTCACTAGACTCACTACATTCAGTGAAAACATCACTGAACATCTGTGACTAAGGAAGGGTTGACACTAAAAACAGCCACCACTTAAAATGCCAGCACTTACAGAAGTTGATGTGTTATGGCATCAGTGTCAGGCAGCTGCTCCCATACTCAGAAAGGGAGAAACTTTGGGGTATCTCATTTAGTCCTCATAAGTGCTGAGCACCAGGAAGTCTCTTAATATTGTGTGTGCTGTGTACAGGGCTATAGCTTTCAATGGATTCCCTTCCCAAAGCTCTATTAGGAAAGAGAATTCATCATTGTTCACTGTCTGAGATGAGATAATGGGGGAAGGCAAAACTCCTCCCCTGCTATCTCCCCACAGAGTTTGAACAGGTAACTACCTGGAAAAGTCTTTGAATCTCTTAGAGGGGATTCATGGGTCTCCTTTGTCAAGCTGAAAGAAGTGTGCCTGCTCTTGCCAATGCTGAGCTGTGTGACAGCATGCTACTAAATCTGCTTTTAGCAGCTTCAGAGGTATGTGAAGCAAGGAAGAAAGCAGAGTATCAGTGGGTGAGCTTTTAATGGGGTGGGAGACAGACTACTGCTCTTTTCTCCATCATTCTGGAGACCATCACGAAAAATGTTGCTATTTCCTTCTCTCTCCTGAGGTTTTGCACTGTTACTGTACCTTCACTCAAAATTGTTGTTCTCCAGGTGTGCCACCCTAAGTTTCTGTATGTCTTTGCAAGAAGGTGTGATACACAACTTTCATCTTCAGCTTGGTGATAAAAGAACAAATGCAGCTCTCCAGCAGTCTAAAGCATGTCCTGCTGTGTTTTTCCACCCTTAATAATATAAGACTAGAGTTAGAAATATAGGGAGATATTAAGAGTCACTAGACGTAAATTCATTGGTTGCAGTTTGGAATTCCTTCTGCTTAAAATAAAGCCAAAATAGAGCTTCATGTTACCATTCAGTGTCCATCACCCCTCTTACCTACAGAATCTCTACCCATTTGTCTGGGGCATCTAAAGCTGGTTTTTTTTTGTTTTTTTTTTTTTTTTTTTCCAGGAGACTAGTTTGACATTTAGCTGTCTTCTTTACCCAAGTTAGCATTTAGAAGACATGAATTCAAAATTTTTTCTTGCTTCATGTGTCATATTGATTATACTGGTTTGTTAAATGGAAGTTTGCTTTCTACTAGTGTTTACCTTGTTGCTTTGCATGGACACTGCTGGGCCAAATTTGCAGTAACTGGGAGAAGAAAACCATTCTCTAGCTCTGCCATATTTAGCCTGATTTTTTTTCAGTGTCATCTTTTCTTTCCATCAGAACTGCTAATGACAACAAGCATGTAACACAATATTTCTGTTTGAGGTGAGATTTTTGGCTCATTGTACAGTTCTTTGAAAATGTGGAGTCTATTTAGAAATGTTGTTTTTCTACCCTGTCTAGGTCTTTTGCATTTATTGAGGATTTAGTGGGCCATGCTCTGTGGTGAGTGGTAGTCATGGAGACTCCTGGTTTTGTAAGTTTTTGTTTTATGTGGCTACCACCTAAACAACACCTGGTCTGCTCTCTGGAAGTGCAGCTTACACTGAAGATAATCCATTTGATTTCAGGAAGGATTCTGTCACAGTCAAGGTCTGCTCAGCATGGTTGTACCTGCTCTTCTACTTTTTAAGCTTCCATCCCCACTGAGGGGCACCAATTCCTGACAGTGTGGAGATAAGGAAACAAATGGTTCAACAGAATCACTGCATGCATGATGACAGAGCTCTGACCTGACATTTCAACCCCAAGAACAAACCCAGAGTCTTTTAGAGTTCTCAAGTAAAATTTTATCAAGCCTTTTGTACGATTACTCTTCCATGACATCTTCTAGAAGCAGAATCACAGTGCGTTTATGCAAATGCAGAGTGTGACCCATGCTTAATAATCTCTTAAAAATTTATTGCTACAGACAGACAGGTTGGAGTGGAGCATCACCTCCTCAGCAGTAGATTTTTAAAAAGCACACTCTGATCTTTAATCTGTTTTTCACATTAGAAAATGTAGGCCTCAAACACTTTTGAAAATGTGGATACCAACAACAATTTAGGTTGCTCTCTTTCATGAGAGGAAGAGATGCTTAAGTCTAAAAATCACAGTTATGAAATATTTTTTTTAAACAAGAAAAAAGAAAATCAATGAATACAAACATCCGTACCCTGTTACTAATCCTACACTTAATCTGACTAAGCGCTGCTGATTTTGCATGTGAGAGAAGATGTGTCTTTGACAGGGAGTTTGAGAAAGTGACAATTTAACTGGCAATTCCCCTGTTGCTACTGAGATCAAAGGCACACCAAAGCTGCTAACCTGGAATATGAAGTGTGCTAAGAAAGTGTGAAAAGAAGCAACAGATACCTCAGGAAAACAGCTACTTTACAGAATTGCTGCAAGAACTAAATTTTTTCACTTGTTTTTGGCATTGCTCCCTGTATCTGACTCAGTGATATTTTTCTTGCTACCCTTATAGAATTTTTTGCTTCTAAGAACCACTTTGGATAATAATGTCCCTGTAAAGAGTGTCTTGCACGCCTGGTATTTGTCATACCACCTTTAGTTCTCCCATACAGGATGGCTCAGTCATTCTGTTTTGACAGTGTAGATGGGCCTCAAAAGAGAGTGCAGGTGCAATATCCTTCCTCCCTCCACTTGCTGATGAAAAGCTGGACCAGATCCCTGGAAATGTACTCCTGTTGGGCCACATGTCCCACTGCTGTGAATGGTACAGTGTTATGGACTTGCATGGAACTGGTGGTCTCACCTTTAACTGAGCGCTCTGAATGTGTCTCTGTTGTAGAAGAAATATTTGCTCTCAGCTGTCAAGGCTGGGCTGTTGAAACAGGAAGTGAGTCTGTTCTCTTTATTTAAATGCTTCTCCTTTATCGAAGCCATCAATTAGCTGTTTAGATTTTTCATTTCACAAGCCTTGGTGAGCTGCCCACATGCAGAGTCAGTCAAGGGTTTCCCAAACTGTGGCTTTACCTTGGTAACCCAGGACCCGTGGAAACGTTTTCACTGACCTCTGACTGAGGGCAGGCTTGAACCATTTTTGGGGGCTTTGAAGTATGCTTTGTTCCAGCTATCAAAAGCAGGGCAGACTTTTCTACAGAGGAACTGAGTTCCATGTAGCCATCACTCTCTGCCCAGGACTTCTCCTGCCAGCACTGAGTTTGGAGTTGCCTATGGAAAGAATTCAAGGCCTTCCCTGACAAACAAATGGTACAGGACAAAACGAATGTGATGGGAAGTACAGAATTTTCTCTCTTGTTCGGACAACTTAACATTTTTATTATGTTTTTTCCAAAGAAAAACCAGCCCTACTCTGCAATGAATCAATGAAGATTTAGTAATACGAACAAATGAACTTTGAAATGTGCAATTGAGTCTTTCAAACTGCACTATCAGGAACTATATTGTCTGCATCTCTTTAAAAGTCCAATTTGTTCCTAAGCCATGAATAGTTTAAATCGTCAACGATTTTGTGAAAATCAATAAGGATCATGCAGACAGAACTCAGAGTATCATTTTAACCATAAATTATACACCTGATGAATCCTATCCCATGGTTACAATAGACAACAGAGGACCACAGAAGTACAGTATCCTTGTTGCCTTATTTCCTTTACATGTGCTACTTCCACTGTTGGTGATCAGGAGGGAAACATCAATTACAAACCTCTTGGCTGTGGAAAACAGGCAACATTCTTAGTGATGCATTTGCAAAAGTGCTTTTAGATAAATTGTATACAGCATATAATTCAGCATATAATTTATCTTTCAAGTGTTCTGTCAATTTTTCCATTGAGAAAACTCCTCAGGTTTTTTCAAAGCTGGTATTTTCTCTGGTGAGCTCTGTTCTTTTCCCAACAGTGGTTCATAATGCTTCTTGCAGCTATAAGAAGGTGATTAATCAGTTTAACCTGACAGATCTTAAGTCTTCAAACTGCTAACCTCACAAAAATTCCAGCAGACTCACGACAATATCTTGATGTAATCTTAGTAATGTGGAGTCTGATCCTCCAATTCTTGCAGGTTTCTGGCAGTTCTGCTTGAGCTGGTGGTATGCATGGTATGTGCATGTCCATGTTAGGTTATCAAAACCAAAACTGATTCGCAAACTTATGCATAAATTCATTTTCAGATGAAAAAAAGAGGAGGGGGGGGAGAAAAATCCTTATTACTTTAGTGCTGAAGAGGATCAGAGGATTAAGCCCCAGGACTTTTTTTTCTTGATGAACTCCTTCATAAAAAGTTTTTATATCCTTTTTTTGAGTGTTTTCCTTTCTCATTGCTCATTTTTTCAGTGGAAAGATGGTAACTCACTGCTGAATTTACATGAAGGATGTCCTCTTGGATCAAATGGGAAGAGTTTTACCTGAAGCATAGTGTGTGTCTGTGATGGCAGCAGCTTGGAGCAGAAAATTCTTGATGGATTCCTCCCAGAGCAGGAGGCATGGGCAGGGATGGAGAGACAGTGATGGGCTTGGTTCAGAGACACATGCTGTGCTCATTCTCAGCCAGCAAGAAAACTAGCAAGAGGCACAAAAGAACACCCTGAGTTGTAAACAAAATCATATAAAATAAAGTTTAAAAAAAAAAAAAAAAGTTAAACAACACCTTGCACCAGAATTTTTCTCCAAAATCTGTCACTGCTTTTCAAGCTGGAACAAAAAAAAAAAAAATAATAAAAAAGAATGGAGCCTTTTAAGCCTCTTCTTAGCAAGTCCTGTTGATAGCATTCACAGTTTTTGTCTCTAAGGAGATCAAGGAAATATAGAAGGAGACATGTCCATAATGAAGTTTCACAGTAGGCCACTGATATAGGAAGCAGCACTGGCAAAAGTACATCTTGCACATGTCTAGATGAGGTAGAAACCAAGGACAGTTTCTTCCTTAAAGCTTTTTGGATCCTACCCACATATTTCTCATTTTTGCATAAAACCTGCTGAACTGTTGCTGTGACCAGTTGCTTCTTCATTTGAGTCATCCCCTTTCAATATACAAACCAGATGGTGGCTGTTCTTCATGAAAAGAGCTATTGTTGCTCTTTTTTTTTTTTTTTTTTTTTTTCTTTTTGTTAGTAAATATGATTTAAATTACTTGGAAAAAATATTGACAATTTTTATTGAAAAAGTTTGCATCTCTCAATTTTCTCCTTTCATCAAAATTAAGAAATTACTTACAATTTCCATTTGCCAAAACCTTGGGATTTTCCTGCATAATATAATTATCTTGTAAGTTTTGAAAACCTATTTTGAAGCTTTCTGGAGTATTTTTCAATTAAAAATGCAGAGAGAAATAAAATAATTTCTGTGCTTGCTGTTTCCAAGTCATCACTTTAGAGCTGTTTGAAGCAAAAGCAGCTTTAAACACTTGTAGAACCCCCCTTTTATTTTCAATCAACCCCAGTGTACTTTAATAGAAAGAACAGAAGACACAGATACCCAAGTTATGAAGTTAGGGTAAGTAAACTCACATGGTGTGGTTGCAACTCTGACACACTAATTTTAATTTTTTTAGTATTTTACTTGGATGCCTGAAGAGCCTTACAAAACATCCCCTTAGTGCTGCTGAAGACAGCTAGGAATAGATTTCAACTGTTGGAGGGTCTCCATCACTGTAAGGTCCTCTAAAAATGATTTAATGAACCTTTGAAAGGAATAGTTTTGGTTTTCCTGACCCAGTTTTAGGGTAATGGAATAGGATAGGTAATGTCTTCGCATCTTTATCTCCAAAAATGATGATCTTAGTGAACATTTGTAAAAGTCAGTAAGCTCCAATAATTCAGGAGTTGTAGAACTCCTAAAGCTCAGTGAAGGCTGCAAAACACATATTAGAAAACCAACCCACCCTGATATCAGGGCTGCTCTTGTGGGCACATTATCTTACCAGAAAAAGGGAATTGATGTTTTGGTTTCGGTGGGCAGGAGCTCTGCTGCCTAGCGGACAATTCTGACCAAGAGAAGGTTTTGTCCTTGTAGTGGGGCAGCAGCATCTTGTCTTGTATCCCATTTTCTTCACACCTCTGTGCATATCCAATGGAGGTCTGGTTTATATTTCAATTTTACAGCAATTTACCACACACTAATTTTGGAGTTTTTGAAATGACTGAGAAGTAACTTAGAAAAACCTTCTCTTTGGAAAGTATCCAATGCTTTGGTGTAGTCTTGAAATAACTCCTGAAATTCATTACAACCAAACCTTTCCAAAGACAGATTATATAGCATTCTCCAACTAACATGTTACTTTTTCTGAATTTAAAAATTAAAATGAAAACAATACGTGAGATTTTCAGTGAAACCTGATGTTTGTCAAAACCTATCATACTGAGTCCTTCTAACTCTTGAAAAAAACCTGCGGTTTTTTTTACTACATGTTTTTGATATGCTGACCTGTTTTTTTGTTTTGTTTTATTTTGTTGGGTTATTTTTAATCTTTGATTATGAAAATCTTACAGTAAAACTGTAATCACTGTTCTAGACAGAATAATCCCTCCATTTCTAGATTTCTACCCACCCTCCAACCTTGTGTGGAAACCCATTTACAGAACTAAGGAAAATAAATTGACAAGTAAACACAAACTTCTTCCTTGGCTACTAAGAGAGGGAGAAAATTATTCTAAAATCTGCTTACCCAGAGAAAGGCTTCAGAAGTTTGTGTATGCATGAGCAATGCTACTTCAGAACTTATCTTGAACAGCCATGTCCCCTGCAGATTGAAATATTTTGGTATAGCTGACAGAATTAAGCATCACATGGGGGTTCTTGGAGAAGTGTAATCACCATTTTCATGCAGAAGAGCAGCATGCATGGCATTGACATCAAAAACTTTCTGGAACTGTTTTTCAACTAGTGCAGAAAACGACTAGTTAGACTGGAACCACTGAAAGTGTGTTTTGGTTTGAGAATGATGGGGTTTAATGTTTTTTAAATGTACTTAAGTCAAATTCAAAGGTAGGCAGTTTGTTCCTATATGTGCGTGCAGAGTATTTATCAGCAGATCTTTTTGAAAGGTATAAGCACTTAAATAGGTGCACTTCAACATTTCTGTAATTACAGTAATTTTTGGTTATTCATGTCCTGATCTATAATTTGGAGGGATTAAAAGACCAGCCATGTTTAGTAGTCACCATGTCTAATGTGTTCAGCTCTGCAGTTCTGAGCCAAGAATGAGTGGTATGTGCATACCGAGCAAATGGAAAAAAGGTCTGTGAGTATTCATTGAAATTCAGAAATCAGTTTTAATTCAATGATGTTCATAGAACGTTCCCATTCACTTCCTACAGTCAGATTTTGAGCATTTGTGCAAGAAATCAACCAGGCCACAATTTTGCCCTGGGTTTTCATTGCAAGATAATTTAAAATTGAATATTTAAAGCATGGATTTATGGGGAAGAAATGAAAGCATGAAACACTAATAATATTTTCAAGCTGGGTTTAGTTGGTTAGATGATGTCATTATGCTCTGCCAGTTCCCTCTTGGATAGTTTTCATGCGTGACCAAGTGTCTGTAGATCAAACCTTATAGACAAATCCAGCTACTACATTTTCTTACTGATTTCACGCAAAAACCCAGTTTGGAGTAATACAGTCTTATGGCTGGTTCACCATAAATGTGATAAAGAAAATAGATAGCTTTAAAGTTAAAAAAATAAATCAAGACAGTATATTTCATCCTATTGAATCCTAATTTTTCCCCTCTCTCGTTTGATTTAGGAACAATCATCTTGCCATCACTGGAGCTTCATTGGACTGGATTTTTTTTAAGTGTTGCTCCAGCAGAGACAGGACTTTGCATTTACCATTAATAAACAGGTAAGTCAGGAGATGCTGAACCTCAGCTGTGCTTTCTACAATCCTAAAGTGATAGTATTTCCTGAGCTACAATTACCCATATAGATCCTATGTCATGGAATCATGGGCTGATTTGGTTCAGAAGGGACCTTTAAGCCCATCCAGTCTCATCCCCTGCCATGGGGACACCTTCCACTATCCCAGGTTGCCTCAAGCCCCATCCCATCTGGCCTTGGACACCTCCAGAGATAGGACATCCACAGCTACTCTGTTTAGGATGAAAGGAGCTTGGTGGGTGTGATATACATGACAAATGTTCTCTCTGGGAGAGAAAAAAAAATGCTCTGTTAAAGAAAAAAAAGATATAATTTCATAAGGAACTGAAAAGAAACTAAATTTTCAAGGTGTTCATTTAAAGCTTGAAAGTTTTTGACAAGTAAAGGGCTTAGCCACTCCAAGAAATAGTGTAATCTTTTGGTTGTGCTGTTACTGTCCATGTCAGTCTTTCTCTACATACGGCCAGGGTTAAGATCAAGGACATTTTTCAAAAACTTCCTTTAATTCCTGGATTGCAATTCAAGTAAAAATCAAAGATACCTAAGAACATCTTGTGACTTGTAAAATTTTCTCTTCTTGATGTTAAAAAGGCTTTTGAAGATCTCTCTCACTTTATCTTACAATCAGTGCTACCCAGTGTGATTTGGATTACTCAATTCTCATTAAAAATTCTTTGGTAAAGACTATTTGTGGGTTCGTAAAAATTGTTTTTACAATTATGTATTAAATTTTAGATACCTTATTTAATACATTTCTCCTTAGATCTGCTAATGAAATGTAGAGGACAGAGAAATACAAGTATTTGCTTTTTAAAAAATAAAAATTAGATTTAATTAATGAGACTGCAATCACTGCAAAGAGGAAAACCCCTAAAAGAGCAAACTAAGGGAGTCATGAGAATTTTTATCTACTACAGTTTTCAGTTGTGTTCCTCAAGTAATGATAATTTTTACTCCTGATAGTCCTAATAGTACGCTAAGAGTAAGTTGTGAGATTTCGGTGACTTTGTGACTGTGGGGTCAGGATCTGTCACCCATTTGTAGGAAAAGTGAATGTGTGTGCACATTCCTGTTGTGCTCTCTGAATTATGGTCAAATTCTGCCTGCTGGAATGGCACCAGCTGGCTGCTTTGATATTTTTTTTTTTTTTTTAATATTTTTTTGCAAGTGAATTAAAGCAAATTGTACAGTGTCCTTCTCTGTTAGAGAAGTTATTTCCACGCCTTCAGGTTGGATGTGAAATGAAACCTGGGGTCAGCAAACATCAAAAAATTCCTTCCACTGAAAAAACCTGGGGAGATCCCTAAAAATGACTGCAAAAAGGTTTCACTGAAAACACTGAACACTTCTTCCTGGCTGTCGTCTCACTTTTCTTGTGAGTCAGAACAGTAACTTCATTATAGCTTTCGTATGGCTCACACATGGAGGATACTCCAGACCCTACAAGGCTTTGCTGTAATATGGAGAAACAGTGGCAAATACACAGCAGCAGCTTGAGTGGAGGATCCAAACCATAGTTTTATATTAATCCATGACAATTGACTAATGAAGTCATCCAGACTGGGCAAGATTACAGGAGACAGGGTTGGAAAGCCAAGAGCTGTGTTTTTAGGATGTGCAGATGTGTTTAAGGCAATAGGCCTGCAACACTCAGGAGCATGTGCAAGCCAAATTGTGTTCCAAGACTCCCCATCCAGAGCCCCAGTGCATGTGCCCACTGGTTCAAGGATAATTTGTCATTTGTACAACATACAACCACCTACCAGTTTATTTAGACAGCCTTTTGGCCAAATTCTGGGCTCAATTCAGTCCCTACAACCTGTGACCTTTAGTGTTGCTGAATGGGTGTGAGGGAGCTGAGGATTTATTTTTGTGTTGCTTTTTAAGCAATGAATGTGTTGAAATCCTAGGGAAAGCTAGAGCTATTTACCATGTTTCACAAAACACATCCCAACCAGGTTATGAACTGATAGTTTTACCCTATTAGGCTTTCTGATGGAATGGTAAGAACTGTAGGTGAAGGAAGACTTCTAAAAAGCAACATGTCTCTCCTGTTGTCTTTTTAGTTTAGGGATTTTGTTCTGAATTAATGGGTGATACAAAAATTAAACATCTCTGCTCTATTTTATGGAAATGAAGAATTTCTACCACGTAAATGATACTTTAGGACAAGTGGGTTGCAAACTCCTTCTCAATTTCCCCACACTCTTGCTTGCTATTCCAGTTTATATTTGTTGGGGGTTAGGTTTCTTTCTTATAGATTTTTTTTTCCAGAAGTTGCTAAGAAACTAATTACTGGACACTTATGAAAGTGTCCACACTTAAGAAAGACAGAAAAGTAGGTGAAGTCAGGGAAGAGCGTAGCACCTGGAAACATTTTTCTCTCAGGAAGATTTTCTCTCCGAGGGACAGGGATCCCACAGGATTTTGAGGCAGGTAAAGAACAGGGCTGGACCAGCTACTCTCTTGGTTTTTTAGTGTCAGGGGAGACGGTCGGTCTGACCCTTACTGCGAGGAGAATCCATCTGTCCGTGTGCCCGGGAATCCTGAGCCTCGCCTCTCCTGCCCTGCTGGGAGCCGGGCCGCCTCTGCCCCGTGCCCGCTGTTTCTCGGTTTTGTTCTGGGTCTCTCCACGCCCTGTCCCGCACCCTCCTGCCTTGCCAGGATGTTTCCACAGCTCCAGCTCCAGCTACCGAGCTTCTGATACATCTCACCCAGCACCCCGGGGTTTTTCGCTCTTTCCCGCCGGCTGTGACGGTAACTGCACCAAAGGGGAAAGTGTCTGCAGCCGAGAAAACTGTGACTGGGTCCCTGCTTCTGTTTGTTGTTAATGCCATAGTTATTGTTATTTTGTTTATCTTGTTATGCACACTAGTAAAGAACTTATTCCTATCCTCACACCTTTGCCTGAGAGCCCCTAAATTTCAAATTTATAACAACTCAGAGAGAGGGGATTTACATTCTCCATTCCAAGGGAGGCTTCTGCCTTCCCTAGCAGACACCTGTCTTTCAAACTAAGATAATATTGCTACAGACCACTGAATATCGCAACTTAAAATGTGACACTAGGAGTAAGTACAGCCTTCTCATGCTCATGCTTCAGTAGTTTTTGGTGGCCTTTGTAGCAAGGGTATCTTCTACATCTAGAAAACATGGTTCAAAATTTTTGGTTCTGTCAGGCAGAGGTGCACCTGCAGATATCCTGCAGGGTTTATTCTGTATTTTACTGTCAGCGCCTTCACCCTGTGCTGAAGGCTAGCACAACTCCTTTGTGCTTACATAATTGTGACAGTTGCCTCTACAGATTTTTTTTTTTTTTCCTAATTTTCAATAGTTTAAGTGCAGTTTTGTGTATATTTGTCAAGGAGAATATGTTTTCAAAAATACAGTCTTGGAATCTTTTAGTGTTGACACAGGCCTTTCTGACACATTTTTTTTTTTTTTGCCTCTGCTGCTTCCGATTTCCAACAATGCCTGGGAAAAAAAAAATTTTAAAATCCCTGAACCACGGAGAGTGGGAGAAGCTCCCCACTTCTCCCCACTTCTCCCCACTTCTCCCCACATCTCTACTATTTAACATACAGTTGTTTAGAGTAGGTAGTTGGAGTGGACTGAGAAACACAGAGACACACAAAATCCCCCAAAATGGAAACTGAAGTATACAAGAGCTTGAGTTTTGGTGGGTGGGAGAAGGCATTTCAAAACAGACCATGTTACACAGCTGACTTATGGATGGAGAAGCCATCCATAGAGGGATGCATTTGAAAAAGTGTTTTTAGATAAATTGTATACAGCATCCCAAAGAGGGACACAGGGACAGAGAGGAAGCATGGAGATTTGAGTTTCCTTCAAAATGGTTTGTTTGGAAGTTAAAAGGACCATTTCTTGAACGATTTCATGCTGATATCAGTGCAATCTCTGGGAAGGGTCTGTGCCAATGATTTGGAATTTCCTGGGGAAAAAATTGTTGTGTCAAAAGAAAATGTCTGAGCAGCTCTAGAGCTTAGTCAGTATAACATCACTGCCATATGGGACCACTCACAACACACCCCAGGGCCACGCACCTCACTGTGCCACTTCACTGCCTGGAATTTAAGATCTCAGCTACCAAAGGAAGATGGTGTGTTTGCCCACATTATTTCAAGTCATAAAGCTGACAGGAAAAGAATTCCTCTTTTGCAATTAGTTGTTCCCTTGGGAGGGACCATCTGCGATGTTCCCATGAACCACTCTGAATCCTGCACAAAGAAATGGGTTAGAAAGCTGATAAGCAGAACATTTAGGCTGAGGGACCTTGCACACAGGTTTTGCTGCAAGGCTTCAAGGACTTACCAGTGGTTCTTATTCACACAGGTGTTATCTGCCAAGCCTGTTCTAAGGCCTGAACTAAGGCTGAGAATAAAAATCTTATTAAGAGAAGATGGTTCTTTTAATGCGGTAAGGCTGTTTGTAATTCTGCATAATTAGGTGAGAATTACAAGACAGCTATTTTCTATCCACAGGACACCTCCCATGGTATTTTACTGATATGGCCACGCCGATGTTCTTACAAACAGAAAAAAAAAATTTGCTTCAAAAAATTTCTACTTCTGTCCTTCTAGTTTTGGTATATGTTGCGCTGTTTTACTAATTTATATCTGTGCATGGTAATTATTTTTCACACTTAAAGAGGACCTTGACAGAAAAATATTTTCTTTCTTCCAAGAAGTACAGTTTGGACTGCTTCCTGTGTCCAGGGAGAGGCTCATGCTTGATAAGTTCCCTGCTTGTATTTTTACCTAAAACAGTGGCAATTTCCCTTTCTACCTTCATCTCTCCCTATGCCAGCAAGTAGGTTCTGGTGGTTTAGGTTTTCTGATTGTCTTGGATTGTTGTGTGATTCACAGAGCAGCCTGGAGCAGCTACTCCTGTGAATCCTCTGATTCAGCAGTAAGCCCTGGGCTGGACTTTGTCACCTCCATAGTGCCTTGCCAACTTCATGGAGGGCTGATTCAGAAGAAAATTTACGAGCCCAGCTGTGCTCTTGTCTGCAGAGGTTTCTGCCTGGGTTCAGAGGTCTGGTGGGGTCATTTGCTGCAGTGGTGCTGCTGCTCTTGAGCTGTCATAGAATCACAGAACAGCTCAGCTTGGAAGGGACCTTAAAGCTCATCTCGCTCCAGCCCCTACCATGGGCAGGGACACCTCCCACTGTCCCAGGGTGCTCCAAAACCCATCCAACCTGGCCTTGGACACTTCCAGGGATCCAGGGGCAGCCACAGCTGCTCTGGGCACAACAGCCACTGTTGGCAAGCTCCATCCAGGCACACTGTCCCTCTTTTGTTTTGCTTCATGATCCAACACTAGTCAACATCTACAAGCCTAAAATGTATACAGATGTCCCAAATTCACTTCAATTGTTCTGTTGCATGGGTTGTCTGATGGATGTATCATTTTAAGTTTATGACCACTAACGCCTCATGAGTAAGTGCATAGTCTGTTTTAAATAGTGAAATATTATTTTTTTTTTCCTTTTTTGGTCATAATTCCACATATTCTACTTTGGTGAGTATCAACTCTCAATCTAATCACTGTTAAAGATTAACAATCTTACTTTTGGAAGTGACTGAGCTATTTCACAATCAATAAAGAATGAAAATCAAATTCAGGCAGATAATCACCAAAGAATATTATGGAATAAGTGGGTTTGGCAAAGTTATAAACAACAAGTCTTAAAAAAAAAAGTTTAATGGCCATGGGTTCCACTAACTGTGACTATTGCCTGGCCACGCATACATTGAATGGATATTTTGGAATGGTAGGGAATGATACTCTATGAAAATGCACTACTTACATACATGTTAAAAGACTTAGTAATTTCAAGTATTTGCTTTATCAGCACTTTCAGGTTGTGAAGTGCCATTTGCAGCAGTTTGGTCTTCTCAGGGACCATCTTTCAGGAAAACATCTAGTGATCTGGTACTAATAACATTATGTTTTTGTGCCAAAACATCCCTCATGCACAAGGATATTTGCATTTTGCAAAGAAATAATGGGGACTCGAGTCTGGTTTTCCTTCTTCAGAACTCTTATTTGCTCTCTCCTGCTGCTGTGACTGCTTTGGACTGACTCCAAACCACTGACTCTTCTTTCAAATGTACTGTTAATATGCTATTATGTTAAACAGCCTGATAGAATAAAATGGAAATGAACATGTGCAAAAGTCATTTAGGTCAAATGAAGTAACATGCTTTCAAAATATTAGCCAAAATTTTAGCATAAAACTTTGATGAGGCTGAGAAATCCTCTATTGAGTGGGAGCGTAGAATTAGCCCTTGTACAGACCATGTTTAGAACCTTATGACACTGTTTAATTCTACAGTTCCCAAAGGGCTACTTATAACCAAATTAAAGGGTGTCTTGTGCATGTTCTGGACTCTGGTTACGGGACCACAGACTGAAGCTGAAGACAGCTCAACAGCCACTAAGTATGCAAGTAGAGACACCCCTTAATTCAACTATATGTACCCTCAGGGATCTTGGTAATTATAATAAGACATTTTGCAATTTATCCAAGGCCAGACTTAGTGCTGGTGTGGTTTTTTCTAGTGTTTTTTTTTTTGTTTGTTTGTTTTGGTTTTTTTTCCCCTCGTTGTTTCTTTTGTTTATTTTTTGTTTGGTTTGCTTTTTGTTTGCTTTTTTTTTTCTATAGGCCTGTGAAGAAGGTATTTTTTCAGCCTCAGAAGATTCAGCAATTCACTTGTGTCTGCTTTTTCTTGAGATATTCACAGGATCGTGGTGGCCCTGCAGAAATGTCTTGGAATGCCTGTGGTTGCTGGAGTGCTGCACTTGAGAACATTCACAAGCTTGGGTCTTGGTTCTGTCTGGTTTAAGAGAACACATTCCTGGGAGTGCAGCCCTGCAGCAGAGCCCTATCATTTAGAGTTTGCTGTAGGTTGTTAACAAGTCTCTGCCAGCCTGGAGATCTTGGAGTGCAGTAGCTGAAATGGCACTCGAGTCACCTGAACGTCCCTGAATGATCAGAGAGGTGGCAAACCTCACAGTGTGGAGTTGGAGTAGGGGAAGGAGGCTTCTGTCCATATTTCTCTATCTCTCCTCAACAGATTATGCGGTTTGTGAGAGTAAATCAGTACAGCTCCTTTGGCTTTAGGAGACGTCTGCCAGCAAACACCATCTGAAGATTTAGCTTGGTCGGTAAATTGGGTTTTTTGAAACAAATATGTATGTTTTGGTGCAGAGTCTGGCACATAGATCCCTTTTTTTCTCCCTGATGTGAGGTAGCAGATATTCCTTTGGATGATCATAAATACCTCCAGGACCAGAGACACCGTCATGCATTTTCAATGGTTACATCTGGTAGACCATGTGTAAACCACTGTCTGCACTCTCTTTTCATTGTCAGTGAAGAGCATATACTGGTGTGTATTAATAGTGTTCAGCTAAAGCAGAGTGCAACTTAGCACACCACAACACAGGTTTCACTGTTTTCAGGCCTGGTTTTTTGGTTCAACATTACTAGAGTGAGCTAAAAATTATTTTCTTCCTATTCCCCAGGCTGGTCTAGTAGCAGTGGAAATTCCCATCTGTCTGTTACTTGCTACAGTGGTTCATGCCAGCTGAGGATCTGGTCCTGCTGGGTTTGGTCTCAGCTGTAGGTCTGGTACTAGCAGGGCTTGTGGCCACTTTGTTCTGTCTCTTCTCCCCTGAAACCTCCTTGCTCAGAGAGTGGGCAGTGTCCAAAGCAGAGAAACTGGGACAATACTTATGTGCAGCCTATAAAAGGGTGACATTGCAGAGTACATCTCATGCACACCTTGATGGGAACCAACCACATAATGGACCTGTTTGGCCACTAGGTTCAGGAGCCCTTGAGTGCTTGCACCTCAAAATGACACTGTGAGGCACAAAGATGGAAGTGCGAAGGTCTAAGTGGGCAATAAGCTGTGAGTGTCCCAGAGACTTTCTTCTGCCACCTTTGAATTTCGGTGTGATTATGCAAGCAGAGAGGTGCTACTGAACCCAAATTAAACTGAGACCAGGTGTTGAGAGCTGTGAAAAAGTCTAAAGTACTTGTACTGTGGAAGCTGGGGCTTAAGTGGTTCTGTAGCCTACAGTGCTCTCCAGCAAGCAGCAGAAATTAAAGCAGTAATATAAGCAAGAAGGCTGCTTACTGGCAGCACAAATTTAAAAGAAATCTCTGCTCTAGTTCTCCCTAGACTTGTGCAACACATTGTCTACAAGGAAAAAGTCTTTTCCTGGAAGTAATGTTTGGAGGAACAATGGTCTCTCAGTGCTATCAGAGTTAACAACAAACCCCAAGAGTGGGACAATGGAAATTCTTGAGGGGATAACAATCCATGGAGAAAGAACAGAAAGCAAACTGTTCAAAAGAATACAGAAAATACTATGTGTTTGTATAAACCGAAAGCAACTCTTAACTCCTGTTGAGAACTTTTCCCTTTAGCTGCTGAAGGTGAAGTAGTTAGGAAACATAAACAGAAGCAGCTTGGTTGCTCTGGTTCATGAGCTGCCCTTCCTCATCTGTGCATGCAGCAAAATCCAACTCGAGAATGCTACTGAGGGATACAAAGCAAGCTTTGTGAAGGACCTGGGAAGGTGAAATGTGAGAAGTGTTGCTTGCTCTTCCACCCTGCCTTAGGCAACTGGTACTGTTTCCTCTCATAGACACAGTACTGAGTCAGGGGGATTTGCAGTCTAATCTAGCACGTCTGTTCTTATGCTGCCAGAAAAACCTAAAAGAGTGACTTAAAAATCCTGTCTTTTGAGTGAAACAAATCAAGAGTGTTTCTAGGGGGAAAATATGGGTGGAAAGCATTAGAGCTGTAGCCTGGAGAAATGAAAAGGACAACATGAAGAGCAGGTCCCACCAAAATGCTTTGCAAGCCCTCAGGCAGATCATGGCTTTTTCTGGCATTTAGTCCAAAAATTCATTCCACCCGCCAGGAGTTTATTGTGCTATGTGTTCCCCTTGGCATGTCCCCTCCTCTGAATAAAATTAACTTCTGTAACTGGCAACTGATAAATTCTTGTGAACACTCCAGGCCTTCTCTCATAAAGCCCCCCTGGAAAAACATCAAGTTGACATCTTCACACCGACAGATTTTCTGCTTGCTACTGTTAACCAAAGCAGACCTCTTCCTCTCTTTTTAAGCCACCATCTAACTCCTTGCTGATCACAGGCATCCTTTCTCCCAAAGATGTGGAGCTGGATCAAATACATGGCATATGAAAGATGCACTGGGTGCATGGTCTTCTAGTAAAAACAAGCCAAAGCTCATGCCAAATGAACATCTTATAACACTTCTGAAAGGTCCTTTATGTATGCAGGAGGATGAAAATAAAATTCAACTCAACATTAGGGCTCCTCTGCAAAGGTGTTGTACTTCCTTGGCATGAAATCAAAATGGGTTTCTCTGTACCATTATCATCTCTAGAAAAGAGAGGAAGTTCCCAGTCCTTCTTATTTGTTCTCTGCAAAAAACTGCTGGCAAGGAAGTGTCTTCCAATGATATTTCAGGGGCTGGTTATCATGTAGACAGTGGGAAAAAAAAAAAAAGGAAAGTCTGTTTCTAGTCCTAGTGATTGTAAAAATTCAAAAATTTGACCTCTTCAGGCCTTCACACTAGAAAGCAAATGAAAAATGAAAAAATGCGCTTAAAATTATTCAGGCCTTTGGGTGGGCTCGCTCATGAATTTTGGATACCTCAAAGATGATGACATATTTTAGTTTTCTAGTTCCCCACTGAGTAAGCATAGCTCAACTCAGTTGCAGGCTGATTACTTGGCAGTTTTCATAGTACTCAGTTTGGCAACCAGTGAGGGGTTAGAGACAAGTCACAACTGATAAAACAGGATTTTCTCTGTCAGAATGGCAATTACTTTGGCAGGATTTGTCTTGCAGTGGACCATGCTAAGCTGAACTAGCTTTCTCCTGGTGTAGACTAAGAGACATTTACCTTAGCTCAGCATATGGGAAACCACCTGCAGAAGCTTGGCAAGTTGGGGGCAGAGCAGCACTTCTGGGAAAATTCTATCTTGAATGAAAGTTACCTTTCACTGAGAACATTGTATGGGAAGAAAAAGCAATGTAGAGAATTTGTCAGAGAGGGGAGGGGAGGGGAGGGGAAGGGAGGGGAGGGGAGGGGAGGGGAGGGGAGGGGAGGGGAGGGGAGGGGAGGGGAGGGGAGGGGAGGGGAGGGGAGGGGAGGGGAGGGGAGGGGAGGGGAGGGGAGGAGAGGGGAGGGGAGGGGAGGAGAGGGGAGGGGAGGGGAGGAGAGGAGAGGGAGGGAGAGGAGAGGAGAGGAGAGGAGAGAGAGAAGGAGAGGAGAGGAGAGGAGAGGAGAGGAGAGGAGAGGAGGAGGAGAGGAGAGGAGAGGAGAGGAGAGGAGAGGAGAGGAGAGGAGAGGAGAGGAGAGGAGAGGAGAGGAGAGGAGAGGAGAGGAGAGGAGAGGAGAGGAGAGGAGAGGAGAGGAGAGGAGAGGAGAGGGAGAGGAGAGGAGAGGAGGTAGAAGAAATCCCCGTTTTTGTACATTGCTTTGTTTTACGGAATCTGAAGGCAACCCGGATTTGAAACAGATCAAATTTCAAATATATTTTTCTCCTATGGCACAGTAAGACTGTTTGGCCTCCCTTATGATTAGAGGTCATCCATTTTAGTTATCTTCTCTGGGGAAACCTATAATATTGGTAATACGACATCCACACAGTTACTCTGTAATCATAATAGTATGTTAATCCTTATAATTAACATAAGAAGCAATGCAGATTTCTCCATAATTATCTGTATCTCATGTAACCATGGAAAATTCATGGTTTTTTGATTCTGCTGATTGATGTGTCATTTTAGAGCCAGCATCTGGACACTCTCTCCTGGTGGCTACCTAGAAGGCTTTGGATTAGGTACCTCCAGGCTGAAAATATGAGGCCAGGTCCTAAAGTGACACATATCAACATAGTATCACCTAAGTCAGGGCAACTGCCAAGCCATAACTGGGTATCTGCTGGTGGCATGTGTTTGTTCCTGCTTCTTCCCAAAAACAGGAAAAAAAATGCAGAGTTCAGAGGAGGACAGACAAAGTGATCTGTGAAACGACATCTTATGACAGGAGGAACAGACAGGCTCTGTGAGAGCATGAGGTTTGTTCATTTCTCTGTTATGCACTTCTGATGGATTCTGAGGGGAGAAAAGTCATGGGCTTAATGGAAAGAGAGGTTTCACCAAGAAGCATCTGAGATAATCTCTGTTATTTCTCTCTTTACATATTAATGGCCATCTTACACTGTTACTGAGGGCAGTGCAAGGAAAATCATGTGTGAAAAATCATATTCCCCTTGGAGTAGAAGCAAGCAGTGACCAACGAACCTCAGATGCAACAAATATAAAATGTATAACTGAACATGATTGACCTTAAGTGTGAAGATTTGGAGAAGGTCAGGGTGAGAGGAAGTGAGATGAAGTGGATTTTGACCATGTCCATGTATTACACTGGATACTCCATATACTTATGTCATAGGAAGAGATCAGAAATGTACAGGCTCCCCCATTGTCTTCCTGCCTCCCATTTATGTCAAAACTGCTCCTGTCCCTTTCAGAAGTACAATTAATCCTTGAAAGGCATTGGAGCAGAAAATTATGCAAATTAATTTCCAAGTTTGAAAAAAGGATTAAGAATTGAGAAGAGTCTAAGTAAAGAACTAAATTTTGGTCTCACACACCATGCTTTCTTCTCACTGCGTGTCAGACAAGCACATGACTCTGACTTGTGAAGACTATGTCACTGTAAGGCATCTTAGCAGATGAATCTGGGTCTCCTGCACAACAGTAACAGCAGATATTCACAGACCTCATACTAGCCGTTTTTGTGGAACTATTCCTTCATGCCATTGATTGCTGGGACTTTCCTAAATGAAATTGGTAGCTGAGATAATTTGCAGACTGGTTTAAAAGTTTCACAGTGGTGAAGCAAAGCTGTGTCTGCTCCCTTATAACTGGAGTCTGCTGTGACCATTTTCCCTGTACTGCCAAAGTTAAAATCACAACAACATTAGAAATTAGTCATGGGAAGACTCAAAGGCATTTTATTCGTGGGAAAGGTCATTTACTATGAATGTAAGTGATGTAAACAGTGCATGGTGACATGTTATGCTCCTTCTCCTTTTTTTTTCTATTTTTTTTTTTCCTATGAGTACCCATTGATATTACAGGCTAAGGGCTTAAATGTACTTTTTTTTTTCTTCTTTTTCCTTCCTTCAAGTCTGAAAATTTCTGTGCTCCTGCTTGTCTTTGGATTTTAAGAACAAAACAGTACCTGTTTTATTTGTGGATTCCAAGCCTGTTCACAGATTGCTTCATTCCCCTGCCTTGGCAGACATCACACCATGTTTGTGCTGGTTTTTCACAGAGCTAAACCTCACCTGTCACTTTCATCTGCTAACAAGGTTTCCATAACAAGCAATGGAGCGCTGAGGAAGATGCATATATTACCTCCTTTCACTGTCATTCCTTCTCCTAACTGCTCATATCAGGTAGAACACTCATCCTGGCTACTTCTATCCTTCTCCCTTCTAAATTTTTATCTACCAAACTAGAGCACTTTCACCCACCGGGCAGAAGCAGGAGTTTGCTCTGATGGGAGGTAATAGGATTTATCTGCCTTAAATAGATGTGGTTATGCATCACCCTGCTGCTCCCAAATGGTCTTTTTAACCCTTTCACATACTCTGTCAGATCCCTGACTGCCATCCTGTGTCTCTGAATGACTGGGAGGAGAATAATGAAGTAAACAAGAAACTGTTAAGCATGGTTGAAGGCCAGCTTACTGCCCAAATGACTTCCTTCCGCCTTGGCATCACTCAGAAGTAAGTGGCATTTCAATATTCACTGGCTCTCCTTCAGAGAAACTGGATCTCTCTTCAGGTCTCTAAACACCCTCCTATATTATCTCAGACCACCTTTCTAGAAGAGACAGCCTTTCCTGGAGCTATCAGGCTAAGCTGTTCTGAAAGTTTGTTGTGGTGTATTCATATTGCTCCTTTCACCAAGAAATTGTCTCTACTTCCATCTACATTTGCCCTAAACTGAAATCTTCAATGTAATTTTTCATTATTAACTGATACCATAAACATGGGAAATTCATGGGTTTGAATTAAGAAGCTCGTGAAAATCTCCTGTATTATTTTTAGGGTATTCATTAGGGTGCATAATTTTCAATATTACTGGTGAATGGAAATTCTGTCATTGTTTAAATGAGAACACCAAGTTGAGTACAAGGGATTCATTTCAAGAAAGTAAATCGCCAGTGAAGCAAGGAGTAAATGACAAATATATATTTTTTGTGTTTCTATTTCTCTTATTAGGATCTATTTGCAAAAAAATTTACTGGAAGGGAGATTATGCAAAAAACAGTTTAATGTCTATGTTACTTGGTAGTGTCTAGGCTAAGATATATGTGCATCAGTCATTTTTATATTCATCTGCTTCATATTCAACTATCACCTCTGCTGAAACTGTTGGCAAAACATTGCTGCAACAAAGTATTATACTCTGCTCTGCCAGGTCAATATAGTATTTCCCAATTTGCCAACTAGATATAACAGAATATCCTTGTGTTATCACACTGATCACAGAGATTTCTGCTATATCATGCTTCTCCAAGCCCAAAACAATAACCAATTTTGCTACAAGAAATATCTACCTACTTGTGAACAGTGAACCAGTCAGTGATATAAAAGTGCCTCCTTCACGTGAGATGAAGAAATGATAAACCAGACCAATGAAATCTATATTTTCTTGTCAAACAGTAGTGAAAAGTCAGATTCCAGCCAGTCTAATGTTCTTGTTAGCATTTCTGTGTACTCACAAGTTGGTCTCCTTCAGTTAGGCCAGGTTAGTATAGTTGAGCTGAGGTGTGCAAAGCATTTACTGACTTTAGAAACTTAAAAAAAGCTTAGGAGATAATTGATTAAAAGTCTGGGTTTGCTGAGCTCTGAATTCAGCTATGTCTCTTTCAACACCAGCCATCTTGCTGCCTATGACTGTATTTTATATCCAAGATTTAATGGAGGATGGAGAATTTGGTTGGGGGGAGGGAATTGGGAGTGAGCAGCCAAAGCTGAACATTTTTAGAAGTTCCTTCAATTTTTGGGGCTAAAACCTCAAAAAGCTAATTGCTCTCCAATGACATTTGGAGAGAAAGCACACTTACACAGTGTACGTTTGAACTCTGGAAACCAAATAAATTTTCTTCCTCCTAGTCTAGAAGATTTGACTGGAATATTTTTTTTTCTTTTTTTTCCCTTTTCCCTAGAGGTTCCTCTTCTCAAAGCATGTCTTTGTTTTGTACTTTCTTACTTAATTTCAACTATTTTAGTTGATCTGTTTGCAGGTAGTGTCTTGTTGTTCTGATTGGGAAGGCAGTATCCATCTATAGCTTGAAAAGAGGAAAATTACAGATTGCTTTCTAAGGGTGGCCTGAAACATGCCAGTAAAATTTCTCATGCCCATCACTCAGGAGGTAAAGATTTGTCTTTGCAGCTTAAGTTGTGATTCAGGTCACACAATTTAGATCTACTTACAATATGGTTATAGAAGATGATGTTCTCTGAAGGAAGGCTCTTGCCTGTCTTCAACCTGTTTCTGGTTATGAGGTGTTCACTTGAAACAGGAAAACAATTTCAGGAAGTTTCCTCTGCATGTGCACGGGTAAGATAGCAAGCAAATAATCTTGTAGATCAGGAAGGGAAAAAAAGGTGTTCTGTAAGAAACAGTCATTATAGCTGTGTTTGTCTCAGAAAGGGTGGTAGTCATTAGATAAATACAAGATGAAAATGGGTGCTAATACTTTTCCACATAATATCTATTTTCTATTTCTCTGCTTCTGCCCTTTACTTCATCTTCTGTTTCACCCAGTTGAAAGTCTCAGTTGTTTCCATTTCTCCCCTTATGACCACTGATAGAGTTTTCCATTACTCCTTTTCCATTCTCTTTATTCCTCGTTTGTCTCCTTGGATTGCCTTTGGCATTTTTAGCTGTCACTCTAATTTTTCATTTGTGTGCTCCAGCACAAAAACACAGGCTCCTGTACACACACCCAGAGCAGCCACAAACTCTCCCTTGCTACCTCTCTCTCTGCACTTTCTCTGAGGACAAGGACTCCTCTCTCAGCTGCTTCCTGGTTACACAAGCGATTCTCACAAAGTCTGGGGTTAGTTTGATGCCACTGTTTTTCATTTGTCCCATTTAACGCTAATCATGGCCTTGGAAAGGTTTTGGTTCTGCTCTCATTTTATCAGGAGGAATCTAATTTTTTTCCCCAGTTTTCTCTCTGGCTTTCTATTTGTTGTTTTATTGAATTGCTAAGAATGTGAGACTTTTTAACGTGCCACTAAAGAAGGTAAATGCTGCAAAGGTTTGAGGGAACATTGTTGCTCTGAAAGTGCAGGTTAGCCCCTATTCATACCCTCTTTTTGACTGAGGGTGAGCAGAACAGACATTCAGAAATATATATGTACCTGCTCAGATACACTCTCTTTTTCTCTCGGAATATACAGCTAACTATTATCTCTACACCACTGGAAAGAAGAGGGGGTAATATCTGTAAATTGCCAGAAGTGTGATTACTTCTAAATAACTATGACTGAGTCATACCTGATGGATCAAATAATCCTGGTACTTAGTTTTCCTCATTTCTTTATAACTGTGGGTAATATCTTGAATTAAGCCTTGAAGGGACATAGGCATGTTTCACAGGTTAAACAGGATCATTTCTTCCTAGAAAGACTAGGATTAGGTTTGATTTTCACCTGCATAAATGCACACAGAGAGTGGAGAGGCCCTGACAAAAAGTCACCCAGGAAGTTGTGGATGCCCCAAACCCTGGAGGTGTTGAAAGTTTGGATGGGACTCTGAGCAACATGGGATAGCAGAAGGTGTCTCTGACACTATAAGGGGGGTGGAATGAGGTGTTCTCTAAGGTCCCTTCCAACCCAAACTGTCCTGTGATTCCATGGTTATACACATATATACTAGATTTTTTTTGCAACCAGTGCTGCTTTTTGGCAGATTAAAAGGTGCCTGGCCTGAAAGCTTTTCCAAAAGCCCAACTGCAATATTTATCCAAGCTGCACCCTCACCGACAGTTCTATCCTCACAAAAGATTAGAAAACCACCTTAGCTTTAAACTGTTCTTCCCCAGTGCCCCCTTTCCGAAAGAATCTCCCTGCATTATTGTGCTTTCTGGCTCGGTGATCTCAGTAATAGAAGATGTCCTTAGGAAATGGTTTAGATAGCATACTTGTGTGAAATTCTTATGCAAAACTCTGTAGGACTGGCTGACCTGGCTCACCAGGCAGCTTCTGCTCCTGCACTGAAGGTAGAATGGAAAGGCTCTACGCTTCCTTGCTGCTCCAGTAAAGTGCATTTTGTTGCTCTGTTATCTAGTTATTATGCATTTATAAAGGTCTTTGGGTGACTAAGTTGTTTGCATAACGCACTGTATTTCTGGCAGCAACTCTCCCCTGAAGGAGGGATGTGTGTGAACGCCTGCTCGTGGCTACCGTGGCTACAGCATACAGGCACATTTCAGCCACAGGAGAAGGACCAGTATGCTGGCCAGGTGAAAATTTCTGCTGCGTTGTTCTCTTCTGGCAGTTGTGGGCTCTGAGAGGACTCCTCTGAGTTCGGGGCTGTGTGGTGGCAAAAGCTGGGGGACAGCCTTGGTATCCAAGGGTTTTTGCAAACAGTGCTCAAAGCAGCATAAATTCCTCAACAAACGAAGCAAAATCCCAACTCCTCCCTAAGCAATAGTCACTACTGGATCAGGAATCTTGTTAGGTTTGTATTTTTTGGATTAGCAGGACTCTTTATTAACTGGGACCAAAAACCTTCTCTGAATGGTTAAATCCTGAATTACTGAGCCTTATTCTCCTGGTCTGCAGGAAAGGTCATTGGTGTAGGCCTCCTTGCATCTTCAGTATAAAAACGTATCACTGTGGGTGGTCACTCTCTCAGCTACTGTGCACCAGCTTAGTGGAAGTCATGGCCTATTGACACTGAGAACATCTCTACCTTCCCTTTGTAGGAATCTGAATTTAAGCCATGCGGTATTTGTGTAGCCAGCTAAGGGTTTAACCAGTTATTCACCTGCAGGTTGAATAAAATTCAAAATTACGAGTTTGCAGGGAGTAATTTGGCTACTTTAACCTGAAAAAGGACTGTCAAGGTTCAGATGTCTGTGCTGTACTACATTTGCTGAGTTTGTTAATAAGCACACATAACTTAATAGCTCTAAACCACAAACACTTTGATCATTATAATAGTACTTCCTGATATACACAGTCTGATGATGGCTTGGGACTAAATGAAAACATTTTCAGTTGTTTCCAGCTTAGTCAAATCAAAGTGTTTAATCCCATAGATATTTTGCAATTAATTCTGTGAGACAGGGAAACTTCCAGCATTTTGTTTTGTGTTAGTGGACATAACACAATTCTTTCATACTTCAGTAAGGAGAATGAACCAGCAGACATGAACAGTCATGAATTGAACTTAGTAAAAAAAAGTTAAGTTTCAGGTTACGCTCGGTCCTATAAACCTTGTATCTTCAGTGAATTGTGTTGGTAGTAGGTCTATTTTTATCCCATCACGAAACCATATTCTGTGTGAATATCGGTGAAAGCAAAATTGAGATTTTAAAAATGGCCAAGTTTGCTTTTTTGTTGTTTTGGGGGGTTGTTTGTTTGTTTGAGGGTTTTTTGTTTGTTTTGGTTGGTTGGTTGTTTTTTTATTTTGGTTTTGGGTTTGTTGGGCTTTTTTGGTTTAGGTTTTTTGTATAGGGTTTGTTTTGGTTTTTTTGCTTTGTTCTTTTGTTTTGTTTTTTGCTTCTGTTGACCATTGGCAGGAGAAGACAATTCAGGGTGTATGAACTAAAGTAAACTTGGGGTGAACACAAGTGGTTTAGATCAGCATTCTTCCTGCAGCTGTGTATGCCAGCCATGTACTTCATGCTACTGCTTTAATGCACAAGGCACAGAGGAGTCCTGTGCCCTGAATAACTTTATCCTGGAATCTCTGGCTGGAGCTAACGTGGCACACTGAAAGGAGTGTTAGTAAGGTAAAGGAGCAGTCTTTATGACCTTGTTTAGACAGTGGCAGGAGAACCACAACATTTCACTGACAAACAGCTCCTCCTCTATCATTAGGACCTGAAGCACTTACATTTTATAGGGAAGAGTTGATTGCATCCAGTTTTACACATAAGGCCTGTGCTGTGCAGCACATTCTACTCTCCTTTTTGGTATACACCTTTTTTGAAGCTTAAATTTGTGAAGAACCATTGAAGGGCTAGCAGGTCTCACAGGGAGTTGAAAGATCACAAAGGGACTAAAAACTCTAACAGGAGAGACCGCTGCCCACAGACACACTGACACAGAATTGGGAACAGCTCTGACACAGCACACACATGCAAATCACTGGGACACTGCTTGGCTTCAAAGTTCAAAGTGGGAGGGTAGGTATTGGGGATGAAGTGGCACATTACTGGTCACATCCGTTTCCCGCCTTGATGGAGGCAAAGGGAGCATGGGTGGATCAAGGGGAGGTGATGCGCCAATAGGAGGAGTTGCCCCTTTTGCCTGCTATGGTATCTGCTGTCTCTTTCTTCCAAATATGAGTTTCCTTCCAGTTTTCCTCTTTGCCCCCTTCAGTCACACTTCTTCCTCTTCATCTTGCTTCTTTTTTCCCTTTGAGGCACAATGTTCCTTCCCTCCTACCCTCCCTCTTTGTTAGTTGCCTTTCCTATTATTCTGCAAATACATGCAAACACTGAGGGACTTTGAGCAAATTCAAGCTGGTACCTCTGTCTAGCCCCAGAACCAAGCTGTGTTTTGTGTATTCTCTTCCAGAATATTAGTTTATTGTATCTCTTACTCTTGCACTGCTTTAAATTTTTCACTGAGGAGTTCCATCTTTATTTAAAATTATTTTGCAGAGCTTCTCTCTAAACTCACAGTAAATTTCACTGAGCATCTGTTTGTGAGTTTGAATTATGTCTTGCACTGAATTCTTTCACTTGCAGTGCATGTTTTATAGCACTCTTAGATTCATTTAATCTTGTGTAACACATGAATGATCCCACTCATTCTAAAGGCCACATGCTTGATTTGGTAATTACTATGGGTCTGTCTCTGACTAGTTTGGTTTTGTCTCTGTTTCTTGTCTGTTAATTATTTCATGAGATCTTGCTGTATCTTATCTCTCATCTCCAGTTCATACTGTTATTTATTGTTCTCGTTTTTAATCCTAGGATTTGAATTATGCAGAAGTTCTGCTTTAATTTTTTTTTTTCTTTTAATGCCAAGACCATGTTTAGTTTATGAATTTTGTTGCCTAAGAGTCCATCAAACACATTATCCTTTCACTCATTAGGTCTGTGCTCTTCCAAGACCATCTCTAAGCTCTGGTAGACAGGCAATTTTGTAAGTCAAAATGTCAAGGCAATGATGAGGTAGGTTTTAGACAAGCCTATATGAAAGCACGAACTCCACTGGCTCTTAATGTTCAAAAATCCTCTCTTGAAGCTTTATCTCCTCCACCAAAAAAAAAAAAAAAAATCTCCCTCTTTCCCCAGCCTATGGTTGCCTTCAGATTCATTTGACCGAGTTCTGTGGGTGCATGTGTGTGTGTGTATGTGAAGAAATAAATCAGGATGTTCCCTCTACAGCCATTTAGCAGGCCTACAGGCCTAAAACACAGGGCCATCTTCAAATCTCCTGAATTTCCTTCTGTGTCCAGCCCCTGACAATAGAGAAAGTTAAACAGTTCTGAAAAGTTATTAAGAAGGTATAAGCAGAGACTGCTTTAGGATATACATGCAGCTGGAATTGTAGACTGATCGCAATGGGATTTCCTTCCTCCCTTCCTTCCTTCCACCCTTCCTTCCGCCCTTCCTTCCGCCCTTCCGCCCTTCCTTCCACCCTTCCTTCCACCCTTCCTTCCTTCCTTCCTTCCGCCCTTCCTTCCTTCCTTCCACCCTTCCTTCCTTCCTTCCTTCCTTCCTTCCTTCCTTCCTTCCTTCCTTCCTTCCTTCCGCCCTTCCGCCCTTCGCCTTCCGCCCTTCCGCCCTTCCGCCCTTCCTTCCGCCCTTCCTTCCGCCCTTCCTTCCGCCCTTCCTTCCGCCCTTCCTTCCGCCCTTCCACCCTTCCTTCCTTCCTTCCTTCCTGCCTTCCTTCCTTCCTGCCTTCCTTCCTTCCTTCCTGCCTTCCAACACTTCCGACACTTCTGACACTTCCTTCCGACACTTCCTTCCAATACTTCCTTCCGACACTTCCGACACTTCTGGCACACCCTTCCTTCCTTCCCTCCTTCCTACACTTCCTCTTCCCTTTTTTTTCTGTCTCACTCTTGATTTTTCACTCTCTTTCTCTTCCCCCACTACTTCCTTTCCAAGTGAAACCCAAGATGCAAAAGTGCTCCTATTATGTCAGAAGCCAGAGCTTCCAGGAAGGCTCAATACATGGCCCAAAAGAAAATAAATTTGTTGAGTTGACAGCAGTGCAGTGGTGGAAAGACAGATCAGATTTTGTACCTTAATAAAGCCTGCAGAACTATCCAAGGTTCCTGCGATGTGTAATATTCCTGAGGAGCTCCTTCTGATCTCTGCCCCACCTCTCAGGAGATGGTTCCTGGAATTCCGGGTTTTTCTCCTTTGTGCCTCTGCCGTGTGCATCAAGATGTGTGATATTCGGGGCAGTGAAACAGATGATCATTTCTAAGAAACGAAATGTCTGCTGTGGCAGAATGAGTGTGGAAGTCCCGAGCATGTAATTTTGTCTCGAGCAAAGTGATCTCTGAAATATACAAGGGTAGCATGAACTACATGACAACTAGGACTAAAAGACCTTATTTTTGAATTGGAAAAGCTTTTCATCCAGAGGCTGCAAGGGAGGATGAAGTTTGTAATATGATGATTCAGGTGCAAGTGAAAAACTGGACCATCTCTAACAAAGGTCTTAATTTGAGATATGTTAAATCTCAAAAATTAAGATTAGTAGAACATACAAATAATAGAAAATCTTGCCTGTCGAAACTTTCAAACAAACTGGAAGCCTTTTATTTTGCTGAGAATATTTAATGTAGTTTTCAGATATTTAGTGAAATGATTTGCATTTAAAAAATATTTCTTGATTCCAAACAATAAGTTTCAGAAAATAGTTAACTTCTGTTGGGTTTTTTCCCCTCCTTTCATCCACTCCCTCTTCCCCCTCCTTAACTGAGGAGATAAACAAGGAAACCAAATTATATTTATTTTAATTTCTTCTGATTTGAAAGGAAGTGAGTATTGTTTCCAATTGATGAGAAATACATTTTAGCATAAATCATTTAATTGAAAAAAATCAGTACTTTAGAATATTAATATATTAGCATATTTTCAGATGCAGATTTTCCCACTGAAGGTCTTTCAACAGTCCTGCTCAGATTACAACTTTTTCAATGTCTTTAGAATTTTGGGTAGTGTTAGGGGAACAGCTGCTCACAATGGCTAATTCCAGAATCAAAAATTCAGAAGTCAAGTCCTAGATGTCCAAGCCCATAACCTCTCACAACCCACCTGAAAAAAGAACTTATGTTGAGAGCTTGGCTGCTTGCTGGGCTGGGGTATAATTGATAAAGCATGAAACTAAACAACATGTAGAAGGAAAACCTCTTCTACCTGGAAAACCCTTGACAAGGCTGCATTCTGGGCTATTGAGAGTGGTAATTATCTGAAATAAATTATCTGAGCAACAGACAGGCACATAAACAGAGAGGCAGAGGAAAAGAGGCCCTTCTGAGAAAAAGCCAATACCCCCCTCCCACACTTTTACCTCACTTCAGGTCAAGTGAGACACTTCCCTCCAGCAGCACATCATGTCCTCAGAGAAAACAAGTCCTCAGATTCTCAAGGTCACTGGTATTGTTTTGTGTCTTTGCACAGGGAGCTGGTTCCTGCAATCAGACTTCCTTGATGTCCTTCTCTCATGGAGGGAATCAAAGAGCTCCATTTGTGAAAGGCTGACAAGCCCTGGCATACTTGGAGAGACCAAACAAAGGTTATTGTGGGTGGATATCATGAGTCATTTCTATGACTAAGACACTGGGATAAACTACCCCTTCCTGGTAATTTAAAATTATTAAGGTCATGGGCTCTCTAATGAATCAGTGTGTCTAAATGAATTCAAGTGTGATGTTCATGATGTTAAGCGCACCAAAAAAAGAACCCAAAACAAACAAAAAATCCCAAAAGAAAAATCAGGTGGAAGTAAAGATTTAGTTCTCTGTGATCTAATTCAGCATGAGGCCTTTTATTCCTGCATGTGCTATCAAAATGTGGTTAACTGGTAGTGCTGATGTGGTGTTTCTGTTTCCTGCTATTTTCTGTTATTGATGCTGGACTTGGACAGTCAGCACTTACTAGAAGCCACTAAAATACCTTCTATGGTCTTTGAAAGGACTTTTCTGTCCAGAGTCAGAATGGAGGAGATTCCTCCATTGTCATGGTTCCGGAAAGCATGGACTTTCTAACCCCAAACTACTCAAGCGACTTCTGTCCTTATTAGCAGAATTTTAATTAACAGCAAAGAATTTAGAAAGAGGCTTAACTCCAAGTGCTGTGTGTTAGTTGTAGGCAATGAAAGTGGTATCTGAATGCAAAAGAAAGTTTCACACATGAAATATCAACAAATATCAAGCACCAGTGCAGAGGACACAGATTTCATCCAGGAGATTGCAGATCCTGGATTCTTAGCTGTGGACAGCTGTGGTCTTTTACAGTTGATGACTATTGGTAACTGATGGAGCAAGGAAGGGAAGACTTAAAATTATATCCTGACATACACTTTTCTGTGTTGTTGCCAAAGTCACAGCTCATTCCCGACCTCCGCTAGCCCTCCTAAAAAGCTGTGGGTTTGCCCCCACCCCACTAGGTTGCATCCAGGCTTTCAAGAACATTTTCTCCCTGGTTGTCTGTCTCACTCTCCCTTGCTGACAACCAGAAGATGATGCAATGTGCTCTTTGCTTGTGTGTGGCAACCAAATGAAGCCGACAGGTCATTTATGGAGATGAAATTGGCTGCCTCTGAGTGGCAGCAGAGCCTACAGAAGCAGCCCATAACCTTCCATTTATCAAGCAGGGAGTGGTGGGGCTGGCCTTTAGGGAGTCATCTGAGAGTCCTTGAGTGGAAGATGAAAAACATCTTGTTCTGAGTGTCTGGTATCCAGGAGAGGAAATGAACTTGGGTTTATGACATGGGTAGCAAAACAGCAGGAGGTCAGATTATGGAAATGCCTTTTAAGTGATGTTTGTTCTCTTGTAGCATTCAAAGCAGCTGAGGATATTTCAGTAGAAAGACTTGGCCGACTAACTTGGCAGAGGATCCCATTGTTCCTCACCTACGTCCCACCAATAGTGGGAATAATAGAAGAGTAAGTGTTGGGTGTCAGGCTGTAGACTTCACTTTTAATATGCAGAAAGTCTTGTCTGCTCTCCAGGATCCAGCTGTAGGCTCCTAGACCTGCCGATGTTTTCAGATGCATGGGTACTATGAATACTTTGTGGAAAAGAGCTCCATGCAAAAGACTTGATAGAAAAAACCTCTCCCATGTAAACAGTAATGTGCTACCTAACAACCCTGTCTCCTGTGTTCATGATGACCTTTTCTTTTCATGTGTGAGGAACATATGGGTTCACATTTATGCAGGTATGCTTTGATTAATGCCTTTTTTGTTAGCCCATAGAATGCAACCCTCCTTTAAATTTCCATTTTGTTTGGTACAGTTTTTGCTCATTGTGTACATTATTGGGCAGAATATCTTTGCTGGTTCACTTACAATGGTAAGTGCTCTTCTCTCTGGGGTCACCACCAATGCTTTTATATTCTGATAGGTTCGGTCTTTTTGTTGGCACAGATCGCTGTGACTTCATGTCCAAAACTGTATGCCCTGTTAGGCACACTGAAAAGATGATTCACTACTGCTACAGAATAGAGCACACTCAACTTATCTCTTATTGAAACAAAAAGGTAGGTCTGAAGTGAATTCTCCCCCTCTTTTGTGTATCAGCAGCTCTCTCTTCCTGTACATGATCGTCTGTGTATGTGATTATATATAGTCATATCAGCTACTTTGGAACTGTACACTGCTTTCAGTGTATAAAACTACTGTGAAAAACTGCTGTCCACAGAGGTTTGTAGCTCAGAGATGAGAAACTGGGGCACAGAAAAGCTGGGAACTAGATTTTCTCCATTTTGAGACATATTCTGGATGGGTGACTGAGGTGAGGTATCTGAATGAGCTAACTCAGAGAGCTACTGCAAAGCAGGTTTTATAGGATATCTTGAACCAAGCTCAACAAACAGCGAAGGAGAAAAATTGCAAGATGGGGAAGGACTAATTTCATCTGTGGATCCAGCCTGAGATGGCTTTTCCCCAGTTTCTGGCTCTTAACATTTTCTTATAACATCCTGGAAACTCTTCTCAACCTTCAGGTACTCAAAATATTCAGGCCTCTACATTAGTTGCTTATCGTTGTCCATCCTGAAGTGGGGAAATCCCATTGAGAAGGGATTTAATTTGTCATCTGTACGTCATTTGTCACCCAAATTGTCACTAGAGCTTTCAGGCTGAAGGCTGGGTGGTGGCTGAATGTGTTAATGTCTCTTTGGTGGCAGCAAGTGCAGTGACAGAATTGCCAGGTATTTTCTTAAAGGAACCTCAATAAATAAGCACCTCAATAAATAAATTACAGCAACTCTGACTGAAAGCAGCTAGGAGAGAAAAAAAAAGTACTTTTGGGCAACATCAAAATGTTGACCACAGGGTCCCTCCAGTGCAAAATATTCTGGGACACTAATAAAAATAAATTAATCCTTCCAGCCAACTTAAATATCCCTTGACATAAAGAATTTAGATTCACTATTTTTAAACACTGAAGAAAAAAAAAATCACTTGTGCAATGTTGTTACAAGATTTCTCCCATAGCCCTTTACTCAGGCATATAGTGTGTATCAATACATAAGAAATCACACAGAGCAGTTCATATTTAGTAAGAAAACAGGAATAGAAGATTATAATATGTACAGAATAAGACAGGATTGAACATTTTCTGGGCCATTGGTTGTTAAAACTTTCTATCTCCATGGGGGTTTACCAGATTCCTCCATGCTCCAGCAGCAGAAAATGAGCTAGATTGCTACTCCATGGAGCTGAATTCCTCCAAGTAAATAGCTGGGATGGATAACATGCCATGCCCCAGCTTCTGGTGCGGTACTTACTTACTCAGAATTTCCTAGCTTGTAGACAAGGCCTCCATGACAGGGAAAGATGGGATGGCTGGAGGGGCAGGGCCAGGGAGCAGGTCGTCTGTGGTTTTGGGGATATCACTGGCCAGCAGCTCTGCAGAAGGTCAGCAGTGTCTCCTCCTGCCCTCATGGTATGTGGCAAAATCTGAGACCTCACTGTCACAGATGAGGCAGCCTCTGTAAGGAGCAGGAGATCTTCTCAGGGTCTGGTGAAAACCATGCTTGTCCAACGAAGGCATCTTCAAGAGATGAAAGAAGCAAACTGCGCTGCTGGACACATCATAAGAACCTGGTGGCAGTCATGTGAATACAACTTGTGTTGAGGAAATAGACTTGAGGAGCAAGAAGAAGCATGGAGGCACTGAAAAAGTGATCTCAGACCACCAGCAAGGTGGCCACATGTAGAGCATTACCATGCACCAAGCCACCTGTCTTCTTCCGGCTATGTCACAAAATGATGTTAAAAGTCATGTGTACCCTCCTTGCTTTATTTGGTGGGGACCCAGAGGAACTTGTCAACAAAACTGAGGACTCATCACAGGCTTTTCACTGAAAATGTTCATCATCTTCCTGAGAAAACAGTTCAAAGTATACAACTAAATTTTTTTTTGTGCAGCTTTTTTCAGCATAGTCATAGTGTTTTGCAATAATTCAGGGAATGGAAAGCTTACTTGCTTTCAAGAAACCTGTCAGAAGAGCAATAAAAGTGATTAAAATTCTCTTTATGGCTGGTGGTTGACTCTGCACTTATTTGAAAAAAGTCTGCATGTCCAAAGATTAGTCAGACACCCAATCAGACTCTGACATCCATGTCAGGGACAGCTGCTGCTTTGTGTTTCAGCTGTGCAAGTCATCCCATGGACAAGTGGCACAGATGTTGCCTGTGCTGCTGGTACCTGAGAGAGACACACTTTGGGAAGGTTTCATCTTTCTGTGGCCGCAATTTATGACAGCATTGTAAATGGATTGAAGCACTGCAGCAAAAAACTCCTTCTGTCAGCAACCAAACCTGATGTCTCTCCCAGAATCTAACATTCTGGGTGCTCTGCCTTTCAGAGTGGAGATATCTGGAAATGCCACTGCTGCATGGGACCAGATCTCCTCTAAGGCTTGGTTCCGCATCTCTGCATGTCTGTGACTGTATGAGCTGCATATTTAACTGCTGGCTCACACAGGCTGAACCTTTTGGGAACAATGCTGCCAAGCAGACCTCTTATCTGAAGCATTTTACCGTGCTCAGTAGGAGCTAAGTTCGGGGTGGCTCCTGAGCAGCTTGGACATGGTGCTGTCAGCCCCCTTCTCTGGTCTTGCTCCTCAAAGTCATGGGATGGTGCCTTTGGGGCTGTGTTTGGATGGCAAAGCAGCTGCTGCATCCAGGTCTCCAGCTGCAGCTCATCCCATGGCAGCCTGGAAACACCTTGGGCAGGGTGTGCAGCTGGATAGCTCAAAGGATAGTTTGCGTTTCCAGAGGGGCGCTGGCCTTTAGACAGGAGACATGCTGTTGTTTTCTCACAACAGTGGCATGAAAAGCTTTGTTGAAGGATTGGGTTACTCTGTTTTCAGCAGAGGAATACTCAAGCTGAAACTTGTGCTGTGAGCTCCCATTTTGCTCTGGTGTAAAGCAGAAGGAGGCCACTAGAGCTGGGACTGAAAAAACATCTTTTCTTTGTGTGCTGGTTAATCTGGCATATATACCTCTCGGCTGATCTCCCTTCATACCCTAGGCTGAATCTGTGAGCTGGGTTACAGGCGGTCGCTGTTGTGGCTGAAGATTGAGGACTGGCAGTCCCCAAAAAGCCACAGAAGACACAGAGGCAAGCCTGTGATTGCTGGAGACCAAGGAGGGCTGCCAGGTGACTGCTCATTGCAGCAGGAGGCTCAGCCCACTGCCTGAGGGCTGACCACAATGCTGGAGTGAATGGAAGGTAGCCCATTGATTTAGTGAGGGCTGGGTGGGAGGAAAAGCTTCAGACACAGGAAGCATTAATTAGGACAAGGATGTGTGAGAGGCTGCAGATTTCAGCGCACTGGAGAGGACAATGGCTCCTGCGAAGCACTAGGGCAGTGAACATGGGGAATGGCAAAGAGGCCAAACCCTGGTCTCAAAGCAACTCCATCCAGCAGGAGACATGGAAAATTTGGATCTCTGTGGAGAAGAAAAGTTGTGCATAAACAGCACAGAGATGGGTCCTGAAGGGCCCCACAATGGTCAGCAGGCAGAGCTGTAGGCAGGGGTGGGACACACTGATCTGCTGCTTTTTGGCTCCTTGCTCTAGTTGTCCCCAGAAGAACAGGCTCAGGGCCCATGACATGGGCAGCTGGGCAGGTCCAGCCCCGTGTACATCAGCTTCCAGAACACTTTGCAACTTTCTGTCCACTGCTGGTGCCAGGATAAACCTCTGGGAACTACTTTCATCCTGGTGGACTCTCCTTACTCCAAGTCTTGGTGTTTCCTCTGGCTGTGGGCCAGCCTTGAGCCTGGTGAGTGGACAGGGCGCAGGAGATGAAACTGTGGCCAAGTCAGAAGTTTTCCAATGTGAAAATGGCACACTATCATATTTTCTTGGGTTTTATTTATGTATTTTGCAATGCACACACTGGGTTTGTGGTGTCTAATTCCTGGAGCTACAGGAAGATGTTTAAAGGTTGAGTGGTTAGCTTCACTTGTTCACTGACTTCAGTGGGTGTTGCCAATTCCCAAGAGCTATTAGCATAATCCAGATCTCTGCTACATCATCTCAGGCGTCCAGAAAAGTTGGAGCATTCCCACAAGAGTTGCACTCAGGACAGTCTGAATGGAGAGGATCATTGAGCTTCCAAACCCATATGGCCATATATTTGAAAATGTGGTGTTTCTCAGCTCAGCAGTTTAATCTTTCTGAATCACCAAATAGCTTCAGAAAAGGAAAGTTTATCAGTGAGAAATCCAAGTTTAGGCAAAATTTAATTAAATTAATTTAATTTAATCAATTTTAGAGTGAAAACCTTCCCAAAACATGTGAAATGGAGCTAACATAACATAAAAATCCTCCTCCTGAAAATATAAAGCAAAGGAACTTTTCAATGTAGCTTTGAACTAGATTCACCATTAATATTTATGTCATTAAATGGATGGGTATTTTCCTGGCAATAGTTTGATCTCACTGGCCCCTAGGATATTAGAGAGTTTGGCTCAAGCTCATGGTCAGATTTTAGCCAGTTCTTGCTTTCATGGCTGGAGCATGAATTTATACATCTCTGTTGAGAAATAGAGCTTCATGATAGCCTCCAGGCATCAGAAAAGCTCCTTAATTGCTCTCCACAGAATCTGCTGACCAGAGAGGGTTCTTATCTTTAAGCAGTCCTGTTTGTGTTGAAGGATCAAAATCACTCACAAAGAAAACAAAACCCTCTCCTTTCTCCTCATCCCCACGATGTTTCCAATTATCCTAGATTGCTGTCTCTCTCATTGACTAGTAGGTCATCCAAAATCTAGGACATAGTATGGAAACAGCCTGTTAGCCACTTCCCTGGCATGTCTCAGAGAATTTAGACTACACTCATAAGGAGTAGAAAGTAGACCATGATAAGGACTGGCTGTACACATAGCAGGGAAATGTTGCTCCTGTCACTCCTGAGGCCAATCCTGAGGAGGCCACTCCTCTGGCCACAGGAAACTGGCAACAAACCAGGATGAGGACAGGGAGTGATCCCCACAGAGAGCAGGGGACTGGTCATTCTCCATGTGTGTTTCACAGGAGAGCTGCTTCAAAAACTGCAGGAGGGGTAGCAAATTCCATCTGGATGAGGGGTGAGAGCTTTGCCTTGCAGGAGAAACCTCATATCCCTATCTCCTAATGTATCAGAAACCAGCTGAAGATCAGAGAGAAAGCATTTGAATGTGACAGTTCATTGAAGTCTCTGTTGCTTGTACCAAACAAATGAACAAACGAAACCCAAAAAATAAAGTAAAATTTAAAAAAAAAAACTCTGGGGCTTTCCCCAGCAGAATACATCTAGAAGCAAGTGGTTTATCACAGATTAGAATCAGACCTCTCCCTCTAACCATAAGCCTTCACCACATCCTCCTATTTGCCACTGTTTGACTGTACACTGACAAGCACTGAAAGGAAACAGTGGAAAGGGACATGGTTATGCCACACCTGGCAAATGTCTGCAGAGGCAGAAACCTCTACAAATGTCATACACACTTATAAATATCTCTGAATGCACCATCATCCTGCTTGTTTTCATGTCTGGAAAGTCATGTGGCTCCTCCCAGTGCACACTACTTTGTGGATTTAAATGATCGCCATTGTAAATAAAATGCTGCTTGAGTACCTATAAAAATGCAGAAGTCTTTGGGAACAAGCAAATTACCCCACCTTGTAATTTCATTGAAAACACTAAAAATAGCCATACCTTTCATATCCCAAGGAGGAAAAGATGATGGAGATTTATGCTTTTCCTTGAACACACAGATTTATAAGTCTGTAATGTACATTCATTTCATCCATATTTATAACTGCATTGATGCAGAATCTGGTATCCATTACTTTAATCTATGTAACTTGATCATCAGAAATTTAAACCATAATTTTTAACACATATCACCACGAATTTCAGTTAGATTCAAAAAAGAAGAGTATATTAAAATCCCAGCTGCAATTAGTTATTAAAGCTGAACTTTTTTGCTTAAATACATCTGTTTGTTCACATAGACTGTTCCATTCTGCCTTGTGCTGGGTATTTTACTTCAGGTTAATCCTTCAACAACTCTACAAAATACCTTGAGGGTAGAAGAAAAAAATCAGAGTTAAGGATCATATTTGGAAGAATTCCTGTAAATAAATATTTTATATCTTGGCAAAGTGAAATCAGAAATTGAAGAGTCAGTGACAGCAGTAGCCTCTAGTCACTTAGAGTGAAATGGAAAAAATAATTCCAGGCCAAGATCAAAGGCTCCAATTGACAGACAGCAGAAATTAAACCCAGATACCATTTCATAAACATGGAGCGATTGACGTTCACCACATGGTTATTGTCCAGCAATGGAAAATAAAACATCTGTACTCCTCAAGATCCCGAATGGATGACCCAGGACAGAAATTACTTGGTTGCCCAGTGCTAAGAAGGTGTTCCATTGTTTTCTTTCCCCATTTTGATTTGATTCTTTCTGCACCATTAAAAGATGGAATACCTGGATTGTTAGAAAATAGTACATTAAAATGAACATACGTTCATTTTTTGACAGGAAGTGATCTTCTTTTTTCTCATCTTTGGACCCATATTTTACTACTCATACTGCAGGTAAACATCTATAATTCCACAAATTTCAATGGGTTTAGTTCGACTGTAACAGGTAACACAATCTTACATGAGACTAATATGAAGAGGAAGTTGTCTGTTATGTTGCAGAAGCAATGCTTAAGTATTCGCACTTCATGCTTTATAAGGGAGGTAAATTACATTTTTCAGAATAATTTTTCATTACAATTTTTCACAACTACTTTTTTTTTCCTCTGCTTTCCTCATTGTTTTTCTCATTTCAGAACCATTCATCTGTACAAATAAAAGCAATGGAAATGAGGAGACCATGTGGGAGCTTCCTGTTGAAACTGGGTCCAGCAAGGTGATGTTTTTTCAGTGAAAAATGATCACTGAGAAGGACATTTGCCATTTAGAAAGAACTTTTTCATTGAGAAAATTGATTAGTTTTTGTTACTATTCTTAGTCCTCAGTCCATTGAGTAATGTCTGTACTGTTGGCTGTGAAATTATTTTCCTTAGGTAGGAAATTGTAGGAGAAAGACAAAGAACTTAGTATTTGTGACACATAGACTTCAAAAAAAAAAAGGAGTGCCCTGTTGCAAAATAGTGTCTTTGTCTGAATAATTCTATTGCTTTCTTTACAATAACCTGCATATTAAACTGTGGTACATGTGGAAATGTCTTATTAAACCAGGAGCATGGGTGAAAGTTGTCCTCAGAGATTTTCAGATTTTGTTGCTGTCAGAGAAAGATCTTGTCCACTGTAATCAGAACTAAAAAATGTGTTCCACAGCCAGGTTAGTCCTATTGTGTGAAGACTAAACTCAATCTGAAACACCAAAGAGGCACTGAAAATTAGAAGACAGAGAAAAAAATCAGACCTCCTCTATTCAAACTTCAAAGGATTTCTTCCACAGTTCGTTAAATGTAGTTGCTGGCTGGATTCAGAGGTAGAGATGCTCAAAATAAGGTTTTACAAAAGTAATTTGTTCTGTTTCAGATTTCTCTTCAGCTGCAATGCAGTTGCTCTCCTCAACTACAAATACAGAATAAAACATCAGCAAGGAAGAAAAAGACATGTCTCGTCACTTTGAGAAATGTGGGAGGTATGCTGGGCCTCTAAAAAGCTCTCATTTTCTGTTTGATTTGGACAAGCTCCAAGAAATTCAGCTACTCACCAGAAACCTATCTAAAGCTCAAACTCAACAATATTTAGCAGAGCATCTCAAAACCACAGTGACACCCATGAGTTCCCTCTATTGTTTCTCCTGGAAAGATCACAAAAACAGCCTCTTTTTCAGAGACAGACGAATTCCTTCAACAACAACAGTGAAAAATGCAGATAAAAAAATAACATTCTTTTTAAAAATATTTTTTCCTTACTATATCTTTCCACTTGCTAGCAGCTCAGCTTCCAGAGAGCACTAAATGTTTTCTCTCTCAAGCTACCTTCTGTTGTAACCTCCAGTATTATGGCAGCCCACACAAGCTAGGTGTAGCAGAGTAACAAATAAATCACTTGTACCTTTTGGAACCTAGAGAGGCTTCATCTTAAGCATTGTTCTACCAGTGGGCAGGGGTCCACAGTTTCATTATGCCATGAGGCAGTTCAGCCCTCCTGAGCCAGCACCCTTCAAGACTTGTTACCATAACAGCCAAATTTCTCCCTCTTGAGCAACTCCCACCACTGAAAATATGTAAAATGACAGCACTGCATCTCCACTGTGCTGTCTGCTGAAGAGGCTGATCCTGGTCTTGGCTGCACCTACATGGTTAAGGTAAGATACAGCTGCTGAGATTTTTAAAAAGACATCTATGTTTTTCTGCTGGTGAGATTAGCAGTGATTTTTCTGTCAGTCATCGTGTTTCCCACAGCTGCCATCACACCACTTGAAAACAGACCCCAGGTGACCTGAATCCCAGATCTCCTCAGCCCAGGCAATATGTGAGTTGCCATATGTCACTGTGGGTAATAGCTGATGCTGAACAGGTGTATGTCATCACAGCAGACCATCTGGAGGGCAGAAGATATTAAAAAAAAAAAAAAAAAAAAAAAAAAAAAAAAAAGAAGAAAATAAAAGGTACATTTCCAATGTACAAATCTTTCTGGGTGACTTTCTCAAGCAAACCTGTGCGTATAACGTCTGCCTTTTTTGTTTTCTTTCAGTTACATTAAATGATAAATGATAAATGATAGAAGCCATGACACATGTTTTACTCAAACTGATTCTGCTTTTGTCTAGCAGTGGTCTACCTTGAAACTTCATAAAAAACCATTCCAAAAACACCACAAAGATTTCAATAGAGTTCATTGCTTTACACTCTTTCCATTAACTCCAGCAGTGGAGAGCAGGGTGCCACAAACCTGTTGTACATAAAGCAGGAGTTGACCAGGCAGTAGCCAAGATGAAGAGACATTCTGAAACTACACCCAACCACCAGTTTGGTTAGTGGGACTGTACTAGGAAAGTTGTTGAAAATATTCTGCTCATCCCACTTGCCTCTGTGAGTTGAGCCAAAGCAATGGCATCTGTTCTCTGATAAAAAGTTCTGAATTTTGAATGGTTCTTCAAATGCCACATCAGGAAATATGAATCCAAATGCTCAAAATTATGTAGAAGTTGTATTAGTTTGGTTTGGTTTTGTATATTTCTGATTTGTTTCGGGGTTTTAGGCCCTTTCTCCCCCATCCACTCCCCCAAAGACAAAAATCTAATATCAAAGAGGTGGGGGCAGTTCATAAAACATTCCCTTTTTGCAAAATTTCTGAAGAAAAAAGTAAGTCCTCTCTCAGTTTGGCAAATGATATAAAAGGAAAACAGGTAGTGACAGGTTTTGATTTGACAACACACACATAAACATGGAATTTGTAGGACTCACCACTGTCAATATCTCAGGGTTCTGTGGCATGAAACAAAGCCTTGGATGTTCAGGTTTAGCATCCTAGCTGAGGCCATGCTATAAAATTTGAACATATCCAGAAACTACCCAGATAGTACTTTTATCCAATTTAATTTGGACTCCATGCATAGGAGCATTATAGGTTCTTAAAAGTAAATCATTTGTACAAATAAAAGCTGGGTGGCACTATTTATGTATAGTTTTAAACTTCAGGATAACTGACACATTTTTTACCACCTCGGAGTAACCTAGTTGTGAGGATTTTAACTATTTAGGGATTTTTTTGTGGGGGTGGTTTGGTATTGTTTAGGAAGTTTTTTGACATATAACTCCAACAAGAAAACTATTACTTGCCTTACATTCTTATTTCAGTCTCATTCGGATGTCATCTTTTCTTTTGCAGCAGCAGCAGCAGTGTACAATGTCAATTAATTATATGTATTAATAAACCTCTGGTAATTCTTGATCCAAAAATTGCCAGAGTCAGTGGAAACCAGTCAATTTTCTTTTAGAAATTTCATTGTCCTTTAAGAGATTTAGAAATCAATATGATTTTCTAAGTTAATTCTTCATATTCATAAGTTATAATAATGTGTAATATTTAAGGTGGTCCTTTGTTTTAAACAAAGGAGAACATAATACCTCTGAATCTCATAATCAAGTGATTTCACTCTTTTCTTATTACCATGGTTTCCAGATGATAAAGATACACAAAGTGTGGCTCCATATCTTATGAGCAAAAGAATGATTTCCTGGTGTAACTCCACTGAATTTAACAGAGTTTACATCAGGGAGTAATTTTGGCCAGCAGGATTAGGCAAGTCATTTACATAAAATTGGTACTGTACATCATGTGTCTAGTTGATGAATTTGCTGAGAGATTGACTTTATAACAGTGGGCTTGTATCACATGTTATAATTATTTGTATCATCCTTGGCTTCTTATTGTGATGTGCATTACACATCCCAAAGGAGCTGGATAAAGGACATGCAATTCAACAACATGCTGCTGAAACACACAGCAGCTGGAGAAACAACACAGACTTTTCTTTTTGGAGATTGCAAATATATCCAGAAGTATTAATTTTACAAGAGAGGAAATAAGGTGGGTGAGTGGCTTGACTGGAAAGCACACTTAATCTCTTGTCCTCTTGGTTTTTGTTGCTTGATATTTTTTTAATGTAATTTAAATTAATTGGATATTTGACAAAAACACAGAGCATCATGGACTCTAGGTCAAGTAATGCTTTCATGTCGCTCAGATCCTTAAATAAAATTAAAGTTTACTTTTACAAGGGACTGTTTTGTATGATTTTATCACAGATCTACAGATTCACGTTTGTCCAGAAAAGCAAAGAAGCAAAAGAAAATGAAATGTCAAATTAGTACCAGCTGAAGGGAGAAATTACTTGTAGAAAAGAGCACTTCCCACCACTCCACCCACAGAAGAGTCTCAGAAGACAGTGGATGGCACGTAGGGGAAACTAGCCTGGATGAATGTGCAGCTGAGTAAAACAGGTCCCACTGTCTGGAAGAGCAAATTTGCCAGTATGACCTTCCTGCATTTCTAAATTGGTCTTTACATGGCATTAGGAGGAGGTCGATGAGCAAAATCTGGAAGAAGGGGAAGGTGTGGGAAGGGAGGAGAGGGGAGAGGAGGGGAGGGGAGGGGAGCGGAGGTAAGGTGTGGGAAGGGAAGGAAAGGTAAGGTGTGGGAAGGGAAGGGAAAGCACAGACAGGACAACCTGAGCTTTACTCACATCAAATAACCAAGGAGATGCAAAGGGTCTCTAACCATCATCCACTTGAATGTCCAAGTTTACTAAGACACTTCCAGCTTCTTTTTTCCCACTGACTTCTAAAACAGTGTGGTTCAAGGCATTTCTTTGTCCAGAACATGGCACCATCACTTCACATGCACAGCTCTTTGACCAGAGGGGTCAAATTGCAGGATCATTTGGTTCCGAACTCCAGAGACAACTTCACCAGCTGAGCAGCTGCCTCAGGTGCTCCAACATAAATTTGTTAGTGCATTAAATATTTCACAGCTGAAATTGCTCCCTTGCTGTGCCAACAAGGAGAGACTTCCCTACCAGGGAGAATCCTGTCCTAGAGGTCCCCAGGGAGTTAGCTTTTGTCTTTTCCCATATGCCTGCTGTTTGGATATGGGAAGCTTCTGTCAAAGTGTCCCCATATGAGACTTTGCATCATGAGATGTTACCCTTGCTGATTTGACTGCTTCAACTCAAAATCACTGAATATATATGCATATATATAGGTAGAAGAGCCTATTTTTCATCCAGTCTGTTTCCAGAGTAACCTTCTAAAGCGTAGGACAAGAGAGTGCTGAGCTACTGATGAAAAATGCTGATTTCTCAACCTCAAGACTACAATTATAGCAACAAATCCAACCAAGAATAATCAATTTCATTCCCACTACAACCTATTCCATGTAGTAGCACTTCAGAGTTTGCAATAGGTGATCTGAATGCTCCATATCTATGTGAAGCATGCTTCCCATGCAGTGCTTTGTAGTATTCAGGGCAAGTAAGCATTGATGCACTGTGCTACTGAATACTTCCAAAAATAGACTGTAGATACTGCAAAGTAACTGCTCTCTTTTGCAAAGCACTGCAACCTCCACATGATCACAACATGTCCAAAACAAAGTGAATCTGGGCATTTCACTGTTAAAAATGCAGGGAGCAGTCATGGGATGGTAGCTGGATAATTCAAATCAGTCTTTTTAGGCTCTGATTTCATTCATTATCTCCAAATCCAGAAGAAAACAACAGCTACCTAACAACAAGTGAGCTGTTTTCATATCTGCATGTGCGACACTGGCTCGTAGCTGATCAATATATGGAAGCAGCTTCAGATGTACTGCAAAATAAATGTGCTTCAACTGGAAGAATAATGGTAGTTGAGCTCAATAAATCTTCAGCAATCTGGACAACCATACATGAAGGCAAAAGAAACATGTAAATGGAAAAAAGACAAACACAAAAATAAAGGAGTAATTGCAATGAAGTCACATGGAGATTTTTGAACAGCTGTTTTATATTGTATTACACCTATAAAGACTACAAAATAAAATGGGGCATATTCCCCATCATGAACACCCTCCAGATAACTGCTGAGGTTAACAAGGGCCCCAAAAGCATGTACAGTAGTAGAGGGACCTATTTGTCAGCCACCAAACATTCAAGAATTATGCACCTTAATGTCAAAAAGACAGACCCATATTGCTTAAACATCAACAGCACTGGTAACTTTGGGGAAGTTTTACTGACAGATTCAAACAGTGAAGAGCTGTGTTCATCTTTGACTCAAGGACTCTGTCTCTGTTTGACTCATGAGACAACCCACCTCTCATTCTCAGGTGAGCTGGGAGTGTAGGAGTGAGAGTTTTCTCTCAGGAGTCTCCTTTGTGCTGTGATAGAAATGAGCTCCAGGAACACTCAAATGCACTTTTTCCGACAACCTGGCTTCACAGCGGGCAAGCATCTGAGTCTTGACATCTCAGATTAGGGGGGATGATGGCTATGACACACACTGGAACAGCTTTAGAACCTGTGGCGGCGACTGCAGATAGTGATTTGGCGTTGGCATTCTTCAGAAATCCGTAAGGAGACATTCAAGCTTGAACTGCTTTGGGATGGATGTGCAGCACTGAGCATTTTGCAGAGTAGAACAGCTGCCGGTATCCAGCATCCATCATGTTTATGGTTGCATTTTATTGTGTAGTAAGATGCATGAAATAATATATCCTAAAAGCATGCTCCTCCCTTCTCGCTTTCTTCATCTTAATGCTGAGCCTTTGAGACCTTTGATGATACATTTAATTTCCTTTTGTTGCATAATCAAGCCCTAGAAAGAATGAGATGAATCTTTGGCAATTGCTGTGTAAAAACCTTCATGCTGTCACATACCCAACTGGAAAACCAGGAAAGGAAGAACAGTCTAGCAAAGAGTCAGAACCATAGGATGACAGGGTGGTTGGATTTGAAGGCAACTATGGACACTGTTCAGCCATCCCTCTTCTCAAAGAAGGGCTGACCAGACAAGGTTTCTTAGGACTTTTCCAGTTCAGTTTTGAATGCTTCCAGGGAAGAAGACTCTGGGCAACCTGCTCCAGTGTTCTACCACTCTTACAGTAAAAATATTCTTTATGACATCTAAATGGAATTTCCTGTGTTTCAATTTGTGTCTGGTGCCCCTTGCCCTTTCATGAGAATGGGCTGGCTCTGTCTTCTTCACAGACTCTGGCCGGTGATTTATGCACTTTTATAACACCCCCACTGACCCTTCTCTTCTCCAGGCTGGAAGAGTTCCAGCTCTTTCATCCTCTCCCCACACTGACAGATGCTCCAATGTTGTAATCTCCAGTAATTTCCAGTGTTGGACTCTCCTCAGCACGTGTGGTTTTCTTGGCAGGTGGAACCCACCACCAGACTTCTTTCACTAAATCCATATCTTGCACTGAGGAGCCCAGCACTCCAGATGTGTGTCCCTTGGGTTGAGTAGAGGGAAAGGGTCACCTCCCTTGACCTGCTGGCTACAGCAGCTCAGGATCCCACTGTCCATCTTTGCCACACGAGCACATTCCTGGCCCACAGTCAGCTTGGCATCCACCAGGACCTCCAGATCCTTCCCTGCCAAGCTGCTTTTCAGCCAGCTGGCCTCTGGCATACAAAGTGATCATTCCTGCCCGAGAGGAGGAATTGCTTTTTCCATTTGCTGAATGTGGTGACGTCCCTAACAGCCCTTTTATCCAGCCTGCTGAGGCTCCCCTGAGTGTCAGCTCACCCACCTGGTCTGTCATCCACTCCTCTCAGCTTAGCCTCCTTTGTGGGAAGGATGAGAGTCCCCTCAGTCCCACCATTCATGTTATTAATTAAGATATTATGCAGTATAGGCTGCAGTGGCTGCAGAGTGTAAACTGCTGGTGGCTAGTCTCCAGCTGGATTTTGTGCCATTAACCAAAGCCCTCTCAGCCCCAAAGCTCAGACAGCACTCAGTCCATCTCACTGGCCTCTTTTCTAGCCTGTACTTCATGAGTTTGTCCATGAGGATATTATGGGAGGCAGTGCTGAATAAAAGTCAAGATAAAAAACATCCACTGCTCTCCCTTCATGTGCTGAGCCAGGAATTTCTTTGCATGGTGGTCAGGCATTACATGCCTGCTCATGATCTCCTTCTTGTCCTTCATGTGTTCGGAAGCAGTTTCCAGGAGAAGTTTCTCCAATGCTTTCCAAGGGTTTGAGTTGAGGCTGCTTCATCTGCCATTCCATGTATCCTCTTTTTTGTCCTTCTTGAAGACAGGAGTGACATTGGCTTTCTCGCAATCTTCAAGAATTTCTCTTGATCTCCACAACCTTTCAGATACGCATGGATGGCCTCACAATGACACTGATCTACTCCCTCAGCAGTTCTTACACCAGGCCCCTCATTTTCCGTCTGTTTAAATGTTCTCCAATCTGATCCTCTTCCCCTAGTGATAAGAGTTGGCTGCTCCAGAGTCTCTCACTGGAAAAATCAGGTATGGTAATTAATGTGAGCTTTCTTCAGCAAAGACATTACAGGTTAAAGGGAGGAGCTGATACATGATTTTTTATAGGAATGGAAATATTTCCTCCAATGCCTCTATTTAAGACACTTGTATAGTGGACTTAAGGCTTTCCAGACTTTAATAGCAAGAAATGGGAAGAATGTTGCACTGAATACCTGTTGTGGTCACACTTTTAGCCCAATGTGGGCTGAAAAATAGCAAAAATTGCCCAAAAGAGCAATATCCAAAGCAGCAGCAGAGGAAGATTAAGCAGGCTTTGATGTGTAGCTACTGATGGAACAGAAGTTCTGAAAATCACTTACTGAATGTCCTCCCACTTATAATACAAGAAGCCTAATATTACCTCTTAGTTATTTCTTACCTTTCTTTTTCAAACTTGACTACGTGAATCAACATCATAAAAATGTGGCGTAAAATAACCACATAAACATTCCACATCTAAGCTGTAATACAGCAACAAAATGAGAGTCTATTTTATGACTATGAAATCTTTATGCTAAGATGCCTGACTGAAACATCAGTAATGATTCAGGCTGGAGGAGCTCTGTTCCCTTGATCATGCTGTTATGCAGAAAGTTGGTGTCCGCAGGTTGAAGCTTTTCTTTGTTGATTCTCTTGAAAGGCATTTTCCAGAATTCATCTTAATTCTGAATTTAGGATTGGGAGACATATGTCAACATTTCACCAGCTGTTAGCCACTACAAAGAGTAAGAAATCTGTGGCTAACAATTTTTCACTGCAAAGTTGTTACAGGCCACTAAAAATGCAAAATCTTGTGTATATGATAAAAAGAAATAATTTACCACTTGTGACTGCCTAAGCACTTGTGAATGCTGCATATTCCAGTGCCCAAGAGAGTTGGATGTGGATAATGCAATGTAACAGTATAGTTATGTTATGTGCTCAATAGCTGTGCACTGAAGAAAACAGCTTGCTGTATCATCAGAAGCACCCTTGATGGGATGTCCTAGACACGTTACTTGTTAGGTTGACTTATTGATGAAAGTTGTTGGTTTTGCAATTATAATGGAACTGTTGCCAAGCCCAGGAATTTCACTAGGCTTATTGATCCTGAGGTGTAGAGAACTTGTTGGCATGAGGAACTTGGCTTGAATGCCTGAGCTCCAGAAAATACTCCAGTCATTATCCCTGTTCTGTCAAAATCCAAACAAGCCCTTTCTCAGTCCTATTGAAGGAGACATCACTTAGGTTTCCAAAGTCAAAGCAATAACACTGTGGAATGTACAATATCCTGCTTTTTGGAGTGAGCTGCAGTTCCCTGTTCTAATGAGACAGCAGAGCCAGGACAGGACACATGGGCTCTGATTCATCTCATTGCCACATCTAATGGTCTGGCCTACCTCACCTACTTTCTTGTGATTTCTCACATTATTTCCATGTAGAACCTCTGGTTTCTTTTACACTTTGTTGGTGAACATCAGATTTTCTGTTTCCTGCTGAGTTTGAACCCGTCACTGGGGACATGGTGCATCTGCAAACCTTCCCACAGTCTCTGTCTGTCCTGAAACCACAAGGAGCCCAACAGGTTAAGCTATGTCCCATTGTTCTTTTGAAGTTGCTGCTGATCAGCATTCTTTCTTAGTGATTCCTTTATCATTTTGGATAGAGCCTACTGTGATGCAGCTGTGCCCTGAAATCCACATGTTAATGAGAAAACATATTCTTCATTATTAGCTTGGTGCACATTCCAGACAGTCCTGATACAGACAGTGTTAGGGTAGGGCAGTTTGGCAGTGTTAATGCATCTGCTGGAGCAGGAATGCCATACAAGAAGAAAAGAGTTCAGAGTGGGGAGAAAATGTTGGAGCAGATAAATGATGAGATGGCATCTGTGTGGAAGCAGATGAATATGGGAGAACCCAAGAGGATAATTAATGTGCTGAAACAGGAGACAGATGTCAATAGATTCAGCTGTCCTGGTCATTTGAATGCTGATTCTGTAGTCTGTGTTGATGGGAAGGACTTGTTAGGCAGCCTTATTGTGGAGCTCAGGATTGCCCATCTTAATCAGTTGTTAGGGGTATTTGACACTTTCCACTGCAGGTACTGTCAGCAAAAAGAAAAAAAAAAATTGAGAAACTGGTTAGAACAAACCAAAGTTTCAGGTTTTTTTCCCAGAATTCCCTTCTGATGTTGTTCCTATCTGAAGTGAAACCATCTGCCCAAAACATCTAGATCTCTTGTTATGAAAGAAAAAGGTCCAGCAGGAGACTCACAGGGATGTGTAGAGCTCTGCTGCCAGTGGCGCAGGAAGCAAAGAAGGTAAGAAGAAAGGAAGTGTCGGAAGGAAGTGTCGGAAGGAAGGATGGGAGGGAGGGAGGGAAGAAGTCACCTGGCTTGTTCTGGCTGTGATTGCTGCCAACTGGAGCCAGTGATTTTGTGTCAGAAGAAAGGGACAGTAGTGCATTTGAAGATTTACTCACATGCACCTGAGGCAGGCAGATCCAGAGCCCACTGGCCTCACACACAGCTTGATCTAGCCTTGCTTGCTGTAAATTGCTGTGTCCAGCTACTGCATTTTCTCATGGCAAACCAACCTCAGCTCTCCAGAAAGCCTGGGGGACAGGAAAGGGTGTTTGCTGTCTGTGGCACTCAGGAGCTCTGTCCTGTCTATACATGGTGGTAGATCAACATCAAAGTGATGGAGGTCCTCCACAGGCAGGAGCTTGTAGGAGTCTGAGAAAGCTTCTTCTTTGTGTCATTCCTACAGCAGCCTTGTGCTTATCTAACATTAACATCGAAAATTATTAAATATTCCATTTATATACAGGCTGCCACCCAACTCCCTTGATAGGACAGAGCAAGTATAGTTCCAGACTCTGCAATCACTTCAGTAGTCAAAAGGTAAACATACATGGCAAAGTCATAACTTTTGCACCTACTGGACATCCTGCAGTTTTGTAAAAATAAGTAGTTTGTGTGTGTATTGAAGGAGAATGGGCATGTATTTTAGGACAAGTGGTTTTTAAATAAGTATAAAACCACATGGAAGGTACTTCTGCTTGTGTGTACCCTGTAGTGAGTTTTAGTTGCCTCTCTCCCTCTGCAGAGGGTGCCTGTTCCAAACATTTTGCCCCTGACCATGAAACCATGCAGAGGCAAGATACTGAATCATTTACATTTCTTTCAGAGAGACTAGGGGACAAACTCATTTTTTCAAATGTAGTGGTGTGAATTTGAAGATCCTGGTCATCCTGGTTTAATCTGAATTTGGACCTGTTACTATACAGTAAGCAGGAGGGGTTTTATGGCTCATGCTGTTAACTTATGTAAATCAGATTAGCTCCAGAGAAGCTGGTGGAGAATTTTTACATTTGGTGAAGGTCTGGTCTTGCAAACTAGCAGTTTGTTGTCCAGTTTGAATTGTTGTTTGCTTTGGCCTTGCTGAGGGACAAGAATGCCCACACCTGCTGCTTCCTGGTGCTAAGTGAAGCAGGGGTCAGTCCTTGGGCTCACCCACCTTCCACAGTAGTCTGTGCTACAGCAGTACACTGCATGTGAGGGACAGGTCACTGGAGAACAGACCAGGATCTCAATAGCCCTAACTGGTGCAGTGCTAACTTCAGAGCAGTGGCGGGAGAATTTATGCCCTTCAAGAGTCAGACTTGGCTTTTGGCTGAATGCTATGTCAACAAAGAATGATTCTCAGCTGGGGTACCCTTCACATATTTCTGTCCAGCCAAGCCAGGAAGCATGGCTTTTCCGGCGGAGTTGCTCAAGGTGAGTGCTTGGGAACCAGGAGAGATTTTCACGTCTCCTGTTGGACTAGAAGTGCACAACTAGGGATGCACACTGCAAAGCATCAACCAGACCAACACGTGAGAAGTAGGCAGAAGATACCATTGCAAAGTCTTAAAAAGATTGAAATGGGCAATTTCCAACCGTTCCTTTAAAGTATGTCAGAATTATGTAGGAATGATTGGTGCCATAAAACTTTTTCAAAAGCTTGTGTGGGAGTGATTATTAATGAAGTGCAGAACAGTGTTTTCAAATACACTGAAATTTATCTTCTCTTAGGAAAAGGGACTGTGTTATCAGCCCTGTTGAAAATGTGCAGCTCTGTGTGAATGTGAGACCACGTGCTATTTAAACATTCAGAGATATATTTATTTAAAATGGATGTGGCATCATCTGTTGATATATTATTCAACTATTCCTTGATTAGCATCATTTGCACTTTACCCACTCTCATAGGTCTCAGGCAGGACTACAAAAGAGGGATTACATCTCTGTGAAACATGAGAATGATCTGAAGCACTGCTACTTAGGCCTGTTAGCCAAACACAGCTCACATCTTGTTGCAGGAGAGAGATCTTGCACCACACAGCTCCCCATTGACATTTTGAGATCTTTGTGGAGTGCCAAGGGATATACCATATCCCCTCGCTGCATCCTGCAGCAGCTCTTGGTGCTTCAGAAGAAGGTGTGGCACTCCTGCAACAAGTCAAGCCTGCAGTTTATATGGACTTCCAAGAAAGTGCCTGGAGTTGTACAATTAACAAGAAATCACTCCAGAGGGAATTCCGTTCCTCATCTCAGCTGGTGTTCAACTTATCTGCAAAGAATACACACACTCAGCCTATATTTTTTTTATCTTAGCTTAGTTTTACAGTAATTAAAATCCTCAGCGAGCCTGAAGAGCTGTATATATTTATTTTTGGTCTCCATGAGACTAGAACACAGGCCTGCTGTGCAAGCCCTGGGAAGGAGCTCAGCTGTGTGTGTGACTTGGTTTCCCTCCTGACTCCTGGTCTGCCTCGTTTATGGACTGATGTCCCCACTGTGTGCACACACTGCCCTAGGACAGCAGACCTCAAAGCTGCCCGGGTCCTACAGGCCCCACCAGAGCACAGATTGCTAATTATTACTGAGAAGATTAATGTGCTGAGAGTGTTCTTCAGTCTCAGTGTGTATAGCTTTGGGACTACTTGCTAATCCCCCAAGGTAATATTAATTTAAAAAAAAAATCTTAATGTGCAGCATTGTTGGCACTAGTGATTTTATCATGAGTCTCTGATATTTGGTGTTTCTTGTCAAGGTCCACTTCCTAGAAACCTGAGCATCTTGGCTTGCATTTTGAAGCAGGCAAGTTTTTAGCACCCTCTGTTACAGTGAGGCTGGGAAACATTCCCTAAGTATGCTCTGGAGACAGAGAAAGGCAAATAAAAAGACCTTAAAATGTGTTAATTAAAAAGAAAAACAAGTATTCTGCAAGAACCTTCTTTCTCCCCATGATTTATGTGTCATGTATTGCTTGTATTGTGCAAAACTGTATATCTTGGAGTGGGATATAAAGATCCCATTGGTTCTGAGTGAAGAAAATACCTAAGTAAACTGATTTTAATATCCTAGCTATGGCTAGGTTAGCACCATCCCTCTAATTGTACCCATTTTGTTAAACTTTTTGTCCTGGATTATTTTTAACAGCCTCAGATTTCATGTCTTCCCTCTTGGAGTCCTCTTTCTTAATATCCTTGGAGTTTACTTTCTCTTCACTGTGTCTGCTCCCCCTTGTTTTTACTTGTCCTTCAGTTCTGATGAATTGGTACAGGCCGAATTTATCAAGGAAAAGCATGAAAGGCATGAAACAGACATTAGTGGTACAGAGAGAAGATTCCTGTTACTGTTCTTCACTGTGATCCAAAAAGAGCCTGGAACAGTTAAGAAAGTGTCCTGGACTTATTTATGCTCTCCTCTAAGTGTCACTGGTTGAAGTTTTCCCATTAGTGGAAGGGAGATGTTCCCCAGGCACCGTGCTGTTTTAGCAACTAATCTATTTTCAATGCTTCTTACATAGACTGGCCAACAAAATTCCAAACAACCAGAGAGCTTTGGCAAATAATGCTGAAAGCAGAGTACTGGATTCACACAAAGCAGCCTGTGTTACTCCAGTACCTTCTTTCAGGGCTAGACTCTAATAATCAGGTCAACTGACTTAATAAGATGGCTGCTTGCCAAAGTGCAAAATCCTTTCTGGGAGGAGAGGAGAGCCCTGATGGGGACCTGAAGAGGGCAAAGCCCTCCAAGGGTGATGCTTGGGTGCTGAGTGGCCTCTTTCACCAGAAGACTTTGATGTGCTTTACAGAGGCAGAGAGTATGGGTCATGTTTTGCAGGGAGGAAACTGAGGCACAGAGAAGCATCTTACTTCTCCCAAGGTCACTGCAGTCCCACCCTGCTGCTGTTCACTCCACCAGCAGTGCAGAGGGGTGGAATTGTCTGGTGGGTTGTTGTGTGATCAAGGATGTGCTGGAGAGCAGAGGGAAGGAAGGGAAGGGCAAAGACAGGAAGGGGAACAACCATAAAAGGTGAAGCCAGAAGAAGGGGTGGCATGTCGAGATGTGCCCGGATTCCTCACAACCCAAGTGGGCTGTACTGAGGTAGGAGAGAGAGTGGGAACAACATCATGCAGAGAGCCAGTCTTTGTCCCGATCCGGTAGAGCAAGTTTCACTAGAGGTTGTAAATGCTCCAATCAGCACTGATGCTCTGTGAAAACCCTTCAATCTATTGATGGGAGGGTCTGCTTTCTTACTCTCCAACTATGTCTTTGAAGAAACAAAACTTCTGTATTTGTTTGGTACTTTTTGTAGGACGTGATTCATTTCCCTTAACTTTGCTAATATTTCTCTTGATTTTTTCGCTTTGGGTCTTTTTTGTTGTTTGTTTTGTTTGTTTGGGGTGGGTTTTTTTTTGGGGGGTGGTATTTTTTTTTGATAGGGTTTTTGGGTTTTGTTCTTGTGGGTTTTTTGGGCTTTTTTGGTTATTTTACTTTCTTCTCTGTCTCCTGCCAGAAATGAAACAAAGGGAAAGCAAGCTTGCATTTACCTTCTCCTTCCTCTGCTTTAGAAAACTTATCATTTCAGCCTGTCTGGAAATTTGGAAACCCTTACACTTGGAACCTTATCACAGTTATTTCCGCTTCAGGAGGAGTGATCAGACCAACAATAGCATCTTGAATTCAAGGCAGAGGAAATGGATGACTGCATAGCTTGGTTTTGATGTTGTCCTTGGACAAGAACCACGAACTGCACTGAGAAATTTGCATCACATGTTGTGCCGCCTGCTCCTCCCTCAGACCTCTGTGAAAGGTGCACATTCTAGGTTCCTTCCTGGAGGAAATAGGTAGGGATTTCATTAGGAAATATTCTTTTCACAACTGTCAGTCTTTGCTTGAGACAGAACAGCCACCAGAGCAGTTTTCCTTCTGTCTTGCAAGTGATTTTGAGTTTGAAGTGATCAAGCCAATCCTTAGCAAGTGCAGGGTCATCAGCAGCCACAAATGTACAGCATGACTGAGTGGGAGATGTTTGCTTGTGTTATGAAATGTGTTGGAGTGAGAGTATACACTGGGGATTTGTTCATTTTAGCAAACCTGGCAGAACCTTCCTGTGACCTAAATAGAATACCTTGCTCTACATAAAGCATGCATCAGGGTATTTCCTGATTTATTCATGAAAGGTTTGATTTACAAAGGCATTTGGAACTGTGTAATCTCAGAATACATGATACATGTAGCAGGCTGCTCAGCTGGCATTTGCACAAATTGCTTTGATATATGGCTATAACGTATGAAGGCACAGTGAGGCCAATTTAAATACTTGATACTGGAGTAAACTGGTTAAAAGAGTAAATTAGATCTAACCTACAGATTTTCTTGCTACTGTATAGAGAAGCTTGCTGTCCAGAATGAATAATTGATAAAGGGATGGGAGACTACACTCTAGTAGGCAATAAAATCGTCCAATATTAAGTGGGCAGGGTTAAGGGCAGATCCATGAGTGGTGTGCACTGGTTTTGCATCTTTCACATTAAGAGCCTTTTTCAGATTTACATCAGATTGAGATCCAACACGTAATGTTAACCAGGTCAATAACTGAAGATCTCTGCTGCCTTTCACTTGGGACACTATATGCTTTACATTGCTCTTTCCCACTGGTAGAAAATAAAGTCTAAGGTAATACTTCACCTGGTCTGTGAATTCATTACGGAATTACCAATATATATCTTTAATGATTTGTATAGGAATTATTTGTATATGTTTCCTGCTGTAATACAGTCAATAGCAAAGTAGATGGGGATGGTTGCTTGCAAGCAAGCCTCATTTTGGAGCTTTGGAAGAAATTGGGGTTAATTTACAATAGAATGAAAGTGACATTTGTAAAGATGGTAAGAGGGGAATGCCAGAATCTATTACACTGATGACCTTATGAATGCTCTGGCATTCTCCATTGGTGAGTTAATGTTCAAATCCTATCAGTGTTACTTGCTAAACTTATTGCAACTTAATGGCAGACTTCTAGATTTTTATCATGCCAAACGTTTGATAGTAGGTGGGTCTGCACAAATTCTTTTTGGAAAACATTTCCAAAAATTTTTTTGAATTGCTGCTGTAAACAAGGTGAAAAATTGATTCATTCAAGTCCCATGGAATGAACTTTCTCAATTCTCAGTCTCATGATCTTTTGTTCAAGAAAAGACTTTGTCCCGTGTGGCTTTGGAATAAGCTGAAAAAAAGTTTTTTGAGTACTGTGTTTCTTAAAGAAAACCCCACAAACTGTTTCCTAAGAGGTTTTGTGATTTAGCAGTGATTTAAAATTTAAACAACTCAACTGCATTTTTCAGTGTTCACACAGTAAACACAGGGGGCAGCAGAAACCTCGATTGTCCGTCCTCCAGACAGCAGAAAAATAATTTTTTAAAACTTGCTACTGACACCATTGGATGCCCAGAATAATAGGGCAGACTGATTCTCTATTTCATATCTTTTCATATGACATACTTATAATATCAAGTGATATTTCATTTGTACATACAGATGACATCAAATAAAGCACAATTCTTTCTATATTTTTGCTTTTAATTTTATCAGTTCCAAGCAGTAAGCAATTTGAAGTCTTTCTTCCTCTGCATTTCTTTTCCCCCTTTCCCCTCCTCTTCTGCATTCTTGACTAGAAGGGATCTGTTTCTCCACTGGCTCTGTAAATCTGGGCATTTTGGAGTTAATCAGGACCTGAAAAGAGCAGGATGACATGAGGTTTGCATTAAAGAGCGGTATGTGGACAAGTGGCAAAGGCATGGATTTCGTGGTAATAAAAACACACTGGGTGATATTTTTGTCAGAGGGCCTCACTTCACTGCCTCCAAAATGCAAAAGCATCAGGAAATCAGATTGCTGTCTCTGGGCCATGATTACAGAAGCAGATCGCTGTGCACCTTACTCCCAACTCACTGAATCAAGTTTAGCTTTCTTCTAGCACATCAAAAAACTGTCCACGTGCAATGCTGGTGATGAAAACCTGGGGTTCAGCATTGCTTATGGGTTAGCAGGACACCCACCCCTAAATGGAAGCCAAACTCTCCACCAAGGGGAGTCATTTGTTTTGCCAATGGTTTGACTTGCCAAAACAAAGAGAAAATTGTGATGCTGTGTCAGTCTGGCATCATGGGAAGCTACTTCTCATGAATGAAAGCTGTTTTTGTTGTTGTTTACTTGGATTCCATTATTTCAAATTTGCCGAAGTCTTGAGAAACTCCACAAACTGAAGCAACTGTGTCTGCTGAATCTAGTGGTGGCTGGACAAGTGTATGAAGATTCTGGAGTTCTGGTTGCACCTTATCAAAGTCAGAAGACCTTGCTGCAACTTTCTCAGCTGACCTCCCTTGAAACACATGGCACATGTGCATCATTATTTGTTTGTGGTAGGGATAGGGGCTGCCTGACTTCACTTGAGTTCCTTTGCCCCATGTCCCAGCCTTCTGCAGTGGGAAAAGACTGTCTCTTTGACCCATCCATACAATTAAAGCCAGTTGTTGACAGTAGCCTTTCTCTTCCCTTTTTTTTTTTTTTTTTTTTTTTTTTTACTTGAGACAATGTGATTTTATCACGCTGTCACTGAACTACGCTCCCCTTGTCTGAAGCTGGAACTGGATGCAGAAGTCAAAGACTGAGAGATGAGTAGAAGAGAGACAGTGTAATGACAGAATGTTTCACATGCCTTTGAATTTCTAAGGGGATTAGGTGCTCCCCTGGTGCTTTGACATGGAGCCTATGGCAGCTGCTTTGGCAAAGCCTGCCAGCAGTTACACAAATATGTTATTTTCCCCTCATTTTCCCAAGGTGCAGAGGACACAACAACTTCTGTTGCAGAGCAGCAACAAAGGGCATTTTGAGCTGTCAGAGTCTGTGTGCTCATGTTCCTCTGTATGCAGGACCACCTCTGAGAACTTGTGCACCCATTTATGGTGTAGTCAGATACCACCACTTACGTAGTTGAAGTGTAATCCTGCAATGCACACTGAAATGAGTGCCAGAGTCATACAAGTCAGCCTTCAGCCCCAGCCTCCACACCTTCTGAAAGAGCTTCTCTGGGTCAAACCTTTTCCCAAGCATCAGCTGAAACAAAATCCTCTAGCTGCTGTAATTCTATCTGCCCCAGATACTCCAGAGAGTTCTTTGCACAGCAGAAGTCCTTTCCCTGCAAGCAGGACAGGGACAGCAGGTGTTGTGCTGGTGTCCCTTCAGTGGAATCTGATTACCATTTTGGTTGCTTTTCTCTGTTTATTTGATATGGTTGTTTAGGAAGCTGTGGCTGATGGTGCATTTTTGAGCCAAGGACTGACAGCAATCAGGTGTCTTCACTTTATAAAAGAAACATTAACCCACTGGTTGAGATCTGCCTGCAGCATCATTGGCAAAAGTGAAACTTCAGCTTTTCACAAAATGATTGAACCTCTTTTCTCATTTTAAAGCAGATACAAGGTTTAAATGCTGAACAGTAATGCTAGAGGAGATGCAGCAAAAAAAAGGACTCTGAATAGGAAAGCACAAGATATGGGATAAAAGGAGGTGCTCCCTCCTTGTTGAAGAAGTGGGCAAGGAAAATTACAACAAGGAAGAAGCATCAGTATTCATAGCTGCAGCGAGAGTTGAAATGATGGTCAGGGCCTGTCAGTCCCAATACCACATCCTTGATTCACATGCACTGATTCAGACATTAATTTGGACCTCAGATGTGCATGTCTGACTCCCAGTGAGCCCTCCTGGAGGGCAGAATGTGGTCTCCTGAACGGCAGGGTGAGGGCAGAAAGCCCCAGAAAGAGTGGGCTCGGCAGTGGCGAATGCAAACTGTGCCTTCGTTGGCATCTGTACCCTTGGGACGGGACTGGGCTTGCTGATCTCAGTGCAAGACACACACGCACATGCTCACAGAGGGTTCACTCCAGCACCAGAATGCTGTGAGTGTAAATGAAGACTGTCACGGCCACAGTGGCTGGGTTTTTTGTTGGGGTTCCCCTCCCCTTCAACCCTCCTGCCCCCTCTCTGAAACAACCAGCCAATTTAAGAGCACAGTTCAGAGGGAAGGGATTCTTGTTATGCTCATGAATCTCAAAGATTTCCTAAAGGAAGAACAAAGAGAGAAGCAGAAAAGACAGAGAGAGCTGGAAAACCAGGAGCAGGCAGCAGACTTGGAAAGAAATGTCCTCCTTCTCCCCAGCCCAGGAATGCAAACAGGAAGCCGCCAGCAGAATGTTTGGAGTGTGTGCAGCTGCAGTTGGGTCTGAAGACACTGAAAGCTGTGCTGAAAGTATTCAGCTTGCCTCTTACAATGGAGGGGAAACACTTGCTTTGACACTGCATTTGATAACCATTTTGTAGCAGGAGTGCAGACCCTTTCATTTGCAGGGAAAGGGAAGACAGCTGTGGCTGTCTTCAGCGAAACTTGCTATTCTATACATGAGAGAGTGTGCTTGTTAAAGGAGGACAAAAGGGTGCTTACTGAGGTTCTGCAGGTGGCTTTTGGTTATTAACCAGAGGAGCTCAGCTAGTCCAGAATGTGTTGGGCTGCCCTAATTCCTCTCTAAAGGAATTTCAGTTGCTGCTTGGGGATAGCCAGTCCCATTTTGGAGGCTGCACTGTGCATTGCCTGAAACACTAAGCTACTGCCTTGGAAGCAGAAGTTTCCTATCTGCTAGATCATTCTTCCATAGTGCATGTTTTCCATGTGTGAGTTCTGATTTGGGGAGTTTGCAGAGAAATTATCTGTAACAATATCTTCTAATTCATATGTAGATGGACCTCTTTGAGGTTCCTGTGTAAAAAACCACTTGAATTATGTAAATTGATATAATTTCATATAAATTACCTTTCAAACAGGTTGGAGCCATGTCTTAATTCAAATGTCTTTAAAATTATCTCACCTAGTTTTCCTCCATTGTTCTTGATCAGCAATTGACATTGAGCTGGCTTCATTCTTAAAATAGATCAAATAAGTGTATCGTTTCTTTGATTATAATACAGGTTCTGTTTTAAAAAATGCTTGCTGAAATGAGTCTTGCAGGTTCTTTAGTTCTTTAGTTCTGTAGTAACATTTTGTTACTACACATTGAAGCTGCCTGAGATTGTACATGAGACAGAAAATCCATTTCATAATTAGCTGTTTGTTTTAACATGTATGTCTGAGAGCTGTGTGTTGGTAGTTGGGTACTGGCTATATGTATGAATTTGTCTTCTTGTGGAGCTGATAATCTGGATTATCTCTTCAGGCTCCTGCCTTCTGATGGGTCAAATGCAGAAATTTTGCACCTGCAACACCAATGGAGACTTTGCTAACAACAAGACAGGTCGTGAGATGGTTTTGCAAAAGAACCCTGGGAGACAGCATTGCCTTTACAAGGACTAATTGCGCTATGTGTTTCCTTGTGTCTAGCATGCCTGAGTTTTAATAAATGAGAAATTATTGTTCCGTGTTAAGTAAGTAGGTAGGATAGCTAAATATAGAGGAAGTAAGACTGCGGGGAGGTGGGGGGAAGCTCCAGTTTCAGTGACTGCAGGGGAGGAACATGCAACAGCAGCACTTCAGAAAGCATCATCCAAGCTATTCCTCAGGTCTGACTCCTTAAGCTCTACACAGAGCTCCACATGTGTCCCCAGCTGCTGCCCTTGCTCTGGTGCTGCCCCAGTATGTGGTATCATCCTGAGCTCCTGCCTGTGCTCTGCTGGGATTGGAAACCAGTTTTTGTGATTCCCAGCCTGGAGGTGCAAGTGCGAGGTTGTCATTTCCACCAGGAAGGACACCTAAGTTGGGGCCAGCCCTGCAGTGAAAATTAAGAGCCATAAGAAATCCCAGACCGTATGTGGAGAAAAGGATGAGAGTCAGAAAAGGAGACACAGGAGGAGTGGAACGAGGTTGCATTTTAATCAGCCTTTAGGGGAGTTAAGTAGGGAAGGCTACTGGACACACAGAATGAGACAAAATTACAAAACACCTTGATAAGAGAGGAAAGCCCTGTGTCAGCACAGTTGCCCACAAGGCAAAAGCTGTCAGATCACTATTTTCTGACACCTTCTGTCTCTTCAACACCTTTTGTGCTGTTTTTCTCCTCTCATCAAGGTTTGGCTGACAGAGTGAAAAAAATGTTTCTCAGAGCAAATCACAGCCTGAGGAGCTTCCCCGGTTGCAGATTGTTACCCAAGGGAACTCCAGACCTAGATCTCAACCCATTCCTCAGTAAACAGCAAGGGTCTCATGAGATAGAGATTGCCATTGCCACATCTTATGCAACAGCACAGATGTTGATTCATAGCTCCTATCTGTGCTCTGGTGCAAAGCTCACCCGTCAGCAGTGAGATGTTTGGAGATTGGAATTTGTCTGGGTCTCTCAGTAACCACAGCCATGAGCTATCATTGTTGCAATACAGGTTAAGAAAAAAAAAGCGTTCGCAATTGCTGTGTGAAAACACTGTAAACTTTTGACAGTGAACTGAGAAAGGTGACTAAGACTCAAAGAAAGTAGGTTTAACACCTGAGTTATTTTTGAGACCCTTTGGAGGGAATCTGACTTTTAAAACAAATAGTGCCTCACTCTGCAAAACTGATGAAAACTGCTTTCCTATTTTTCTCATCCATGTGGATTGTCTTATGATCAACCTGCAATTTTTCCTCGTAGGGGCACACATCTGTGTATGTCTTTTACCTTGTGACCTATTTTCTTTAAACGTGAGAGAATGTAATATCTGCAAAACCTTTACCCCTCCCCCTGACAATGTGATTGAAATCGATTGACTGATTCAAAAGCAATTAGTTGGGCCTGACAGACAGACTGCACACAAGTTTTCTTCTGTAAGAAATGAAGTAAAAAATTCCATGGCCCTTCGGGATATCCTAAAGCCAGTATCAATAAAATTATATTTCCGATATGAGGTAGGGCTTGCATGTCTGATACCTTGCCCTTTTTATCCCCCAAATCTATCAGGTGGTCTAATAAAAGATATTGCCTTTTCCTACCAACCTTTCCTCTCTATATAAGATGTGGCATACAAAATCTCTTGTCCCCTGGGAGTACTTGTGTATCCCTAGTTTCTGTAACAGAGGTCTTATTTTACTCTGGTTTGCTCTGGTTTCAGTGGAGTGTCTGGCTGCCCTGAGTGCTGGAACTACCAGGAGTATACCAAAACAGCCATGTGCTATTTGTTATTCTCATCAACAGCACTATATTCCCCACAAGGTGGTGGGCAACATCGGATTTTCTCTGGGGGGAATCATTTCCTTTCTTTCTTCTCCTTATAAATAAATATAATGTGAGCCTGGCTCACTGTCTTGGAAGGCTTCCAGAACAAGGTGATGTGCTCTGCTTGGGATAAGCATGTTTCACTGGTTGACAGCCACTGCAACAGCAGCATCTGAAAAAGAAGGCTGCAACAATTCCCTCTGTGTCAGGAGTTGCTGGGTGATGTTCTCTGACCTGTGTTATGCAAAAAGTCAGACTGGATGATCAGAGCAGTCCCTTCTGGCCTCAAAATCTATGAATCTGTGTTCTGATTACACATCTGAGAATGTGCAACCCAAGTTGAAAGTGGTGATTTATTGGATGCTAGCTACAGGTAGCTTCTTGTTTCTGAGTAAGCAACTGCTTTTAAAACAGTCCCTGTAGCTCAATGGGGCACAGACAGCTGTCAGCTCTTTTGGGGAAGAGAACTTGCTGGTCTCTTTCTGCAAAGCACATTTTAAAATTTACAGCTCTGTGCAAGTGCTGTTTTACAATAAGGATTGACCCTTTCTAGAGATGGCCTTGTGGTTGATTTATAGGTATATCCTCAGTAGGACTGCTTTGGGGGGAGGCCAAAGTGGGTGAAATCCATCTTTTCTCTCCTGGCTTGTGGATCAACCCATATATGAAATCATCCTGGTCTGACTGGTGTGAGTTTTGTTGTTGCATCCTGCTGAGAACTGTTTGAATCTCAGTGAAACAGATGATGTGTCAACAGCCCTTAAGAGGCTTGTCTTCAGCCCGTTGTTTCATTTGCTTCCAAAGATATCACATGCAGAGCAGAAGATTCCTGCAGCAGCTGTGAGGTCACTTTAAAGACACTAAGCTCCCACATCTTGGAACAAGGGAGCCCCAGTAGTACCCTCAGATGTCTAGAAGGAGCATGATGCACCTCAGGTGTTTTCTGAGAGTTGTGATCCCTTAAAACACTGGGGAAGGAAGATCAGGGAAAAGGCCTTGGTGTGTTGATGAGCCAGTGGTGAGGGCCTAGGAGAGGTGGCTTCATGGACAGACAGAATTTTAACTTCAGAGCACTGATAGGATTTTAAACAGCATCTGCTGGTCCTGTTACTGTCTTCAAAGTAGTGGAAGACACATTGGTCAGATTTGAAGCAACAGAGATGATCAGAAGCCTCTATAAAACCAATAAGAGAATGAGGAACCAGCATTCATAAAATATTTCTCTCTTGAATATGGACTCTCTGCTGAGGTACTGCTTTTAATGGTGGAAATCTAGGACTGCATTATTATTATAATTAATATTGTTATTCAAAATACATGGTCACAGCTGATAAACATCAATGACTAGAGCTCTGCATATTCAAGAGTGTTAAGTTTCAGTTCCAGAAACCACTCTTAAATCAATTATGGCAATACTGCACTTTATTAAAACAGTTAAATCTACCCTAACAATGAAGCTGTCACTTTGAATTAGAAGAGCAACTTACTAACTTGTAAAAAATGCAAATATCAAGACAACCATATTTCTAGGTATACGCATTATTTTTATTTACAGTACTTCCTTAATTGCAAGGATTAACTTGAGTAGAGATTGCACTCTAAATGGTCCCACAATTATTAAAATGCATGTTTACATTTGCTTAAATTGTGCAAAAGTAATTTAGAAGATGAATTTCAAGAAATATAGAGGAAATCTGCATACAGAGAATGTAATTATTATTGATATTTGCATAACTTCCCTTTCCACTTTCATGCACTATTACAAACCACACAGAACACGACTAAAGAAATTATTAGAGAGACTGCTGTAGTGCAAATATGGATTCATCAATAAATGTTCAGGCTTCTAGGTGAAAAACAAACGACATGGCTGTGGAGAAGAAATATTACATTTTATTTAGATAGTTATTTGGAATGGGATCTGCACAGATAAATCTATACTCAGAATATAGCAGTCTGTTATGACAGAGATTAATGTTGTTGAGAAGAACAAGTAAAATAGAGAAAAAAAATTCCAAATGCCAATGGAAGGCAGTACAAGGGCTAGGAGACATGTGAGGCACATGTGCTCCAGGTGTGGGGATTAGAACTGGCCAACAGCAAGCTAAGTTTTTCACTCCAGCAGTGATGAAAAGGTCCTGATTCATAGGTGCTAAGAAAAGCAGAAGTAGACTCTGAGTGCAACAGCAAAAATCTCCAACAAGGCTTGCTTGAAAACAAGAAGGTCCTTGAGATATCTGGGATCACAAACACTGATGCACAACTGTGTGTCTCCTGCAGCCAAGCAACTGCTCTGTGTTCAGTGAAAAACAGACTCCAGCTGCCACCCAAGGGCACGTGGAACAGGGATTTTTGTGCATTTCTGGGAAAAAAAAAACAAGAAAAAAAAAGAAAAAAATTGAACTGGGATTAAAACAAACCAAGAATGAAATGACAAAAATTATTAGTGGAGCAGTATCTGGAAGCAGCAGCTATGCCCTATAATAGGTTTCCAAAAGAGGCCAGTGATTACTGGACTAATTGACCTTCAGTTTCTGCAAATCAGGAGACTTTTAAAGATGCATGGAGAGGTGTTTTGGGAACCTTGGTGAGCACATTCCTACCTGAGCTGCAAGAAAGAACTGAGAATCCCACAAGACCTTGCTGTGCAGCTAAGGGCCCATGCACAGAGAAGGACCCTGAGTGAGTGTGTGTGTGTGTGTGTGTGTGTGTGTGTGTGTGTGTGTGTTTATGTGCTGTGTCTAGTGAGACAACCAATAGAAAAGAGGAGCCTTGTCAAGATTATCTGTCATGAGATAGAAGAAACCCATGTATCACTCATCCTGAAGGCTGTGGGAGCAGGAGAACCTCACACTCCCCTGACAATGAAAATAATGAAGTCAGATTATCCAAGGAAACTCTGAGTTTGCCTTACCCACAAACCTCAGCCCCAGGGAGAGGAAGAAGAATTATCAGAAAGGTCAATCTGAGCAGTCAGAGTCAAGGATGGAGCTGAACAGCTCCTGAAACTCATAAGGAGCAAACATAGAGCTCACAAGCAGGGGAAGCAGAATGAGTTCAAGGGAAATAAATAACAACATGAAAAAAATTTAACGCAGCTGAGGAAGCATAGGAGACATTTCTCTCCATGTTGAGAAGACCTACAATGGCATGCTGATAGGATCCCCAGAGAGAGCACATCATCTATAACTATGCAGCACTGCACATGCTGGTACTACTAATAAAAGAGAATGGTTCAGATCACAGAAATTAATTAGTTTAGAACTGCAACCACCAGGAAGAAAGCATGCACACAGCAGCATCCCAAAATGTGTTCTTATTAGCGATTCTCTGTCTGGTGTGCTGTTGACAGAATTCTGTCTGTCTCAACAAAACTCTGGAAGCAACTTTAAACTTCAGGCCCCCATCAAACAGCAAGCGGTCTCCCAGCAGCATGTCTGCATGGAGGCTAGTAAATCCAGCAAATAAGGACTCGACAGCATCTCCTGCTGTCACGAGGAAAACTTCAGCTTCTGTACTGGAAATGTCCCTTCTCCTTGAGGGGTGATCACTTTGCAAGCACTTACCATGCGTGAGAAGCAGAGCTGTGCTGCAAGTTCTCAAAGCAGCAAGCCCTGCTCTCGTAATCAAACCCATCCGTAGAGGGGAAGGGGCAGAGCGCTTGGGAGCCTCCAGCACCCTGCAGGATGGAACCGTGCTCCTCACAGACTTCCTCACTGTGCAGAGCATCTTTTCCCCATGCCGAGAGGCAGAACAAAGGCTTGCATGCATTTTCCTTGCCTACCCTTCATGTAGGAGGGGGCTCAGCTCTCTGAGGTCCGGAGCTCATTTAGAGGCACCTCAGTAGTTCAGAGTTCCCATGTCCGATACTTCATCAGCCACAATTTACTGCAGTGAGATGTGATATACAGCAGGGCCATTTCATCTCCCAGAACTTTAGAGAAGGGGTCTGTGTTTTAACATCTACCAGTTTTATCTCTGCCATCTGAATCTCATTTCCAGGATAACCAAGGGTCTTTCTAATTACTGCTCTGGTGAATGTATATTGCTCCAAGCCCTTGTGATTTGGCTGAAAACTGGGGAAATGCAGACTGATGTTATTAGTCATTTCTTCAGGGGAAACCTACTGACACACAGCGAAAAGTCATAATAAAGCTATATCAATCTGACTACCTATCTGGCTACCCTGTAGAAGTGTAAAGTTGAGGGGTATGCCTGAATTTCTTAGAAATTTTAGGACAACAACACCTTATAATGGTTCTTGCTGTCCTAAAATTTCTAAACTAAGAGCCTAAGATGATGGCTGGCAGCACGTTCTTATTCAAACACCAGAGAGGACAATAGTATTTTGTACAGCTAACCATGGCTTGTCTCTCTGCCAGAACACACATTATGGGTCATGATGCAGGACCTCTGATGCTCCAGGCATTTGCTGCTGTGGTTCAGTGACCACAAAATACATGGGGTCTGCTCCAGCTCCGCCACTGATTTGCCACGTGACTTTGGGCATGTTATGTTCCCTGCCTCAGTTTCCACATACAACATGCAGCATTTTCAAATCAATTACCATGACAGTGAAACTAAAAAGAACGTAGCATTGATTGCTTTTTTCCCCTCTCCCCATTGGACATGAGGATTTTGATTTATCTATTACATTGGAGTATGTATCTGTGCAGCACTCAGTGCCTTGTAAATACTCATTTATATCCTAGGAAAGCCCCCATGAGGTTGGTAGAGCAATATAGCTCTCATTCTGCATTTGAATCACAGTGATATGAAAGACCAAAGGACACATTTTAAAAGCAATCTTTTATCTTTGTTATCTACCTTTATTTGCATCAATCTGCTTTCTAAAAGCTGGCAAGATGGAGATTCCACAACCTCCACGGACAATCCCCCAGTCCTTAACTATTCTTACCATCAGAATACTCCCCTTGATGTCTGCCTGATCTAAATCTTCTTTGCAGTGTTTTAAGTCTTTGGGTGTGGAGAAGCATTTGAATCTTTCTTTTCTGCAGCAACTCAGCTGTATGAAAGGATTACCTTCATGACTTACCACAGTTTTCTCTTTTAGAACAATCCTAACTCATTTGGTCTTTCTGTCTTAGACATGTTTTTAAGCTTTTCAATCATACTGCCATTTCTCCAAGGAGATTTATGTCTCTCTTCAAGTGCAATGTCCAAAGCCAGACACATAATTTCTGCGACAGCCCCGGGGCCACTGGCCACCTTGGCCACTGGCCACAGCTGGGCTCGTGTCCAGCTGCTGGCACCAGCACCCCAGGGCCTTCTCCAGCCACTTTTCCCCCCCGCCTGGAGCTGCAGGGGGTTCTTGTGGCCCGAGGGCAGGGCCCAGCACTTCCCTGCTTGTACCTCAGCCCACTGGCCTCATCCCATGGATCCAGCCTGTCCAGACCCCTCTGCAGAGCCTCCTGCCCTCCAGCACAGCCACACTCCCACCCAGCCTGGTGCTGTCAGGAACTGACTGAAGGGCCCTCAATCCCCTCAGGAAGATGTTAAACGGGCCTGACCCCAGTACTGATCCCATGGGAACCCTGCTGGTGCCCAGCCCAGCTGGATGTCCCTCCATTCCCCACCAATCCCTGGCTCTGCCCTCAGACAGTTCTTCACCCAGAGAACAGGGCCCTGTCCACGAGCAGCCAGTTTCTCCAGGAGAAGCTGTGGGAGAAGGTGTCAAAGGCTTTGTGAAGTCCAGGCAGACACATCCACAGCCTTTCCCTCAGCCCCTGAGCAGGTCACCTGTCACAAGAGGAGATCAGGTTGGTCAGGCAGCACCTGCCTCTCCTAAACACAGGCTGGCTGGGCCTGATGCCCTGGTTGTCCTGTTCCTGGTGCTGATGGCACTCAAGGTGATCTGCTCCTTGCCCTCCCTGGCACTGAGGGTGGGTGACAGGCCTGTAGTTCTGTAGTTCCCCATCTCTTTCTTTTGAAATTCTAGAAGAGACTCTCACAGAAGAATGTCAATTCTGCCCACTTCCAGTCCTGGGACCTCCCTGTGTAGCCAGGACTGTTGGTAAGTGACAGAAAGTATCTCAGTGAGCTCTTCCACCAGATCTCTCAGTGGAATTCTTTGGGAGGATCCCATCTTTTCCCATGGACTTGTGTGCCTAACAGGTGAAGAGGTCATTAATCACTTCCCCTTGGATTATGGGGTGACTTCATTCCACTTTATATTCCAGATCAGGGTTTTTGGAGAACTGGTTTCATTTTTAAAGATAGACCAAAGAAAGCATTAAGTGCCCCAGCTTTTTCCTTCACCTTTCATCACTGTTTTCACCTGCATCCAATGAAGGATGGAGATTCTCTTTAGTCCTCCTTTTGCTGATGGTGTATCTTTAGAAATATTTTTGTTGTCTTTTACAGCAGTAAGCTGATTAAGTTCCAGTTGACCAGTGGCCCTTTTAATTTTATCTATGTGTAATAACCTCACAACATCCCTGTTGTTCTCTTGAGTGGCCTGATCCTTCTTCCAAATGTGGCAGACTTTCTTTTTAACCTGAGTTCTAGACCCAGTTCTCTGTTCAGCCAGATCAGTCTTCCCCACTGTCTCATCTTTTGGCACATGAGGACAGTCTGCTCTTGAGACTTTAGAATTTACTTCTTGGAGAATGTCCAGTGTTTCTGGACTTCTTTGTCCTTCAGGATGGTCTCTCAAAGAACTCTCTCATCCTGTCCCCTAACCAGGCCAACATCTTCCCTCCAGAAACCCAAGGTGGCAGTTCTGCTGTATCCCTCCTTACTTTGAGAATCAAAACCTTTCTCATTTAATAGTCACTTTGCACAAGATGGACTCCAACATTTCCACTGCCCACCAGCCCTTCTCGGTTCCTGAACAACAGGTCCTACAGTGGCCACCTTCTCTCACTGCCTCAGTCACCAGCTGTGTCAGGAATTTCTCTGCTGCACACTCCAGAAACCTCCTAGACTGTTTCTCTCTGCTGTGTTGTGTTTCCAGCAGTCACATGGTCAGTGGAAATTCTCCATGAAAACAGGGATGAACAACTGGGACTACTGATAGAATATTTCACCTGCTCCTCCATCCTAGTTGGGCATCTCCCACCACATCTGCCTTTTTGGCCTTTTCCCTGATTCCTGTGCACAAACCATCAGTGCTGTTGGCTTCCAGCCCCTCCTCTTTGTTGCGCATTCATTGGTGTAAACCATCTCCAGATGTTCCCATGACTTTTAAAACATCAACAACTCTTGTGTGTTTGACACCACATGGACTTCCATCCCCTGCCTTCACTGAGACAACAGACTAAAGGACTTGACTGGCACAACAAAATGTCTCTGGAGGCAGAACCCTACAGAATTATCTTTGAAATATTTTTAGATTTAATTGCTGATAATTATTGTTTTGTTATGATTTCAAAACATCTTGTACCTACAGTACAGTTTTATTCAGATGCTTTTAGATTATTTACTAGGACATCTTCCTAGATAAAGTCAAAAGCCTTACTGAATTTGATTTAGATGAGGCCTACTATCTCCATCAACATGAGGACTGTTTCTCTGTCAGAGATAGAAATAAGTTGTTTTTACATTTGCTCCTCATGTTGATGACATTCACTGGATTTGCCACCTGGTTGCAGAGAACCTCTTTACTGAAGAGTGAAACAAAAGATATCAAATAGTGCCATCTGCCAGTAACTCTCCCCATTGAGTGGCAGACCAAGACTTCCCATTTTGGGATTTTAGAGGGTTTTTGTTAGGGTCTTTTCTATATGGAGGAAATGTGTCATTTTAGTTATTTTTCTTCCTATTGGCATAACCCTTTTTTGTTTTATGTTTTTTGGTCCTGTGTGTTCAAAATGTGTTTGTCTTTGCAACTAGACTTACTTTTTACCTCCTACCTAATTTTTTTACAAATTCTCCATAAAAATGCAGCAGTTGTGGTGCAAATAGAGTTGTGTCTCCTACATTTTCTCTTCCTAGATTTTGAAGCATGGATTTCTTGTGTTGTGAGTATTGCCTGGTGTCCCTTTTTTCTGTCAGCTTGTCACTCCTGGGACATCATCCACCTGCTACGTTTACTGGTGATTCTCTTCTTGAATTCGTGTGGGATTTTTTTTTTTTTTTTTTTTAGGGTGAGGGGCAGAGTTCTCTGTACTCTCTCTGGGATAAAATTACAATTCTTCCCTGTCAGCAAAGAATGAAGTGCATTGGTTGTAATAGCGAGACTAATTCATCATCAAACATACCAACTCTTACCATGATCAGAATTTTCCATATTTTTCAAAACGGTGTTTTACTGGGGAAATGTAGGTCAAACGCAGAAATGATGGTGCCTCCTCACCTTTAAAAATCTATATTTGTGAAAAGTTTACACAGATACTTTTTTGTCATTTCACAAGAAAAAAGCAGCAGATTCAGCAGTAGAACCAAATCCCTGTGGCCTTCTGCAGTGTCAAAAACATAGATTCATCCATCATTGCTCACTAAATTACATCTTTGTCACTTTAGAGAATGTAGGCTTCCCTGAATTTGGAGGAAATTGTCAATTCCCTGAACAATCACCCAAAAGCAAGCAAGTCCACAGACTGATAGGGAAGTCTGATGGTCTGATATGTAAAAAGTCTCCTTTGGAACCTGATGCAGCAAAATCCATCAAAGGTAATTGAGAAGTTGCTTTAAAATTTGCAGGTAAAACGTGGATTCTGGGCTGAGATGAATTTCCAAATCCCTTTTAAAGCCTTCACAAAGAACAGAAAAGATAGTTTGTTAAATCTGTGCTGTATGTTTAATACATCTGTTCTGTTGTTTGAGTAGAGAAAAACCATGTGCTTCGTTATGAGGGGTTGTATGGATCCATGTCTCTGCTTATGCTTTCTCATCTTTATTAAAATCAAATCAGACGACACTAATCCTTCAAACAAATTACAATTTACTTCTTCATGTTCAAAGTATGAGGATTCCTTGGTTTCCCTTATACTGATGAATTCAATGATTTTAATTAAAAAAGGAATGGCTTAAACATAAGACATAATTAAATAGATGCCTGCTATAGTTAACACATTTGTATGCTCCCTTTTGCTGGTTTGAGCACATATTTCCTCCACTGAAGTCAGTGCTGCCCTTACAATCTGATTTCCATACCTCTTCCTACATTCTGTGAGTGTCTGCAGAATCTGGGACTATGTCCCCTTTCTGACCTCATGCTGATGTAATTCTGCTGATTTTCAATGGAATTACATCGGTGTTAGATTGCCAGCTTTATTTGGGTTGTTCACTGGGATCCATGTAGAACAGGTCATGCATTCTTCTTGTATGAAAACAGTGAGTGCTTTTGGGAAAAAAAGAAAATTTCTTTTTTCCTTCACATTTTATCAGTCTAACACCCACTTTTCAGGTATTACAACAATATAAATAGATGTTACTACTCTGGAGAACACCTACTAGACAAACTTAATTTCTTCTGCATGTTTTTGAAACCCTGTGGTCTGCTACACATCGCTTCCAGATAGGGGAGAGGTTCAGAAGTATTTGTAGAAGAGAGAACCTTCCAAAATGCTCATCACCGACTTGCATTTCCCTTCTGTGGAGCAAAAATTAAATTCTCATGAGCTTCAGTGGGACCCAGTGGGATGTGCTTCCTCTTCTAAACACTGTGGCTGAAGGGGTGTGTATCCGTGGTGCAGGGGATGACATTCATGAGCTTGTACACTTGCATGAGGGAAACTTGGACCAATGCACTCACCTTAGTGTTGTTACCACCATTTCTGGGGCTGTAATGGTTATTTGAAGTTGTAGCTTGGCACTGATTTTTTCTTTGAGGGAGCCATACCATGCTAAATGTGTTACAATCAGTGAAGCAGTATTTTTGCAGGTTTTGCACGTGTGTTTGTACCTGCTGCCAAAAGGTACAGGCTCTTTGCTGTGTCTCAGCCACCTGGGCCTGAAGCTGTGTGACAAAATCTGAAAATTTTTCATATTCCTGCTAAGAATTAATACTGTATCTCCAGTATTATTTTAAATCTGTGCTTGTGTGTTAGTTCTTCCAAGTTTGGGAATAGGCAGAGCACACCGACGTGATTTCTAATGTCTCATTACAAGAGCATGTCAAGCAACAGAAACCTTCTTTCCTCTACTTGTGTTGCTGCTGTTGTCAGTTTAGCTGCTCTTACACAACTTGAGTTTTTGATTCATTTTCTCCTTCCTTGTCCTGGTTTTGGGCCAAACTTGAGAGACTTCGCTGATTTGATGTAAAGGAAACCCCAAAACAAAATAGAAAACAAACAATAAACTCAGGCTAAAAAGAAGAATGCCCCCAAAGCAACGAATAATTGCTGCATCACCTCAGTGCCAAGGATTGAAATATATGTACAAGGCAATGTCACTGGAACCTGGGGACTCAAGGAATTGCATTGGGGACATACAAAAAACAGTTGAACTGTGTGCACTGAAGTAACCAGAATAAGGACAAATAGTGTCAATGTAGCTAAAGATAATTTACTGAGTCAATTTTGATTGATTGTATATGGATACAGTTATCTGAGATATACACTGAAGATGCCAGCAGAGCACCTACAGGGCCTTTCCTGTTATTGTTTACAGATTTTTATTTGTTTTTTTGGTTACAGAGCTGCTGATCTCCAGTGCTGAGGAAAGACCAGCAAGAAATTAACAGAAGATTTACCCTTTCATCAGGAAACAAACCCAAATGAGGAGAGCTGAAGCTGGCCAGATTTTGAGAGAATCACTTCATGGTCTGCCTCCCAGAATGACTCCTCTCAGGAGCATAGCAGGCCCCTACAAGCATGGATTGGTGCTCACAGGAAGGACATTTGCCTGACCTAACTCTCAGATCTGTGGAGCACCTCCAGCTGCCCGGTTTTTAAAAGATGAGGAAAAGACTCTGACTCTCAGAGGAGGATCTCTGGCTGAGTAAAGGTTCATTTGAAGCTCTGTGCCCTTGACAGTGGTTTGACTGGATCAAGTAAGGGCTCAAGGGAGCAGTGGGTACAGCCTGGCATGTCTGTTGGTGTCTGATGCAGGTCGCACAGAGAGCATCTGCCTTGTGGTTTTGCTGCTCGGTTCTTCCTATTGTACAGGGTTTTGGACTCTTAGTGATAAAAGGCTGGAAGGGATCTCACAAGGTCATCCAGTGCAATCTCCTGCTCTGATGTCCCAGAAACCTGATCAGAGAGTTTAAGCCCTCTTTTTTCTAAGTGCAAGAAGACAATTTGGTGCTCTACAGACAAAACTGAAGTTCACAGAATTAGCTAGTTTAAAGGATTTTCCAGTTCACCTATTGTCAAGATAGTTGACCAATCATGATATAGATATAGATACAGGTTTAGATATAAAATCTACTGTATATAATAAATATTCTATTCTTATGCTATATTATTGTATTATTTTTATTATAATTATATTTTTATACGTATATATAAACCATTATTAGAGTACCCTGTATTTGAGGCATTTTTCTTCGCAGTGCCTTCTGGAAAGAAATTTCGCTGTTGAAGTTCCTTGCTATTCAATATCAAATTAACTTAATGTGGAGCTGCCTTGCCACTCACTGCATGATTTAGAGCTTTTAGAAGCTCATGTTATCACTGTGTATTGAATTAATTGTGGTCTGCTCCACCTAGACGCCTTAATGAAGGTGACTTCTTTGCATTACTTCAGCTGTTCCTCCAAAATATTTAGATGGAGAAGTAACAATAATTTTTCCTTACAAATGTCTCACTCAACGAGACCACAATGAAATTTCCTTGATTAAAACAGCAAGGAATTTCCCTGGCATATGTACGTAATTTGGATTTTACTCTTGGATGGGTTTTTTGCTTCTGCTGAGCTTGATAGTTCATTAGAGCGAGGATTGTCTCTTTCAAGTATATTAGCACAGTGAAACCATGCTTTATGAATGCAGAAAGACATCCTGTTTTACATGGCATGGCCCAGTGTGCTGCTCATCAGCCCATCTGATTGCCAGGTAATTGCTTGCTGGATTGGTAATCTGACCAACAGAACATGACAAAGCATGAAGTTTGTGTGGTTGAGCTCTGTGAGGAATTTTTGTTCTTGTAAATTTCATCTTGAGTATCTCTGGCTTCTCAGAAAAGGTTAGGTAGCAATGTAGATGTCAATCAGTTCCCATCTTGCCTCTTCTAGGATATGCCATGAAGCTCCTAACAATCACTGTGTTCTCTGTTTTAAACAAACCCTGTTTCCTGTAGTTCCTTACACTTGGCTGTCCTGATTCGTTGATATTAAAGGATGTGCTACAACTACTTCTTCTTCTCCTTCTTTTTTTTTTTTTTTTCCTTTCCTTGGGTTGCACTTTCTCTCTTGATTAAACATGATGTTTTCTGCTTATGTTCATTTTCTGACCTCTCCTAGCTTCTGATCGTGTCCCTGCTGAGTCTATGCCTCTATTATCATACTGTCTGTAATGCTTTGGACACCTGCTAAGACTGAAAAAAAGCACCATTTTTCAGCTGAAACAATTCCCTAGCAGGCTGTGATTCCAAGAATTTAGCTGTGGAATTTGAATTTTTCCCACTGGGTGTTTAAAGTGCTCAGCACAAGTAACTTGCTGTCTAAGCTAACCTGTCAATACTGAGGCATGTCAGCTGACATTTGAGCAGCTTTCTCTCCAACTGGTTTGTTAGGTTTAAAATAATGCTGTCTTTCTTCAAAACTGTAGGATCAGGCAGACCCAGATTTGATCATATTCCTTATAGAAATATAGTAATGGTTTGGTTTGAAAGGATCATGGGGATCACCTGGTTCCAACTCCCCTGCCATGGGGGCAGTTAACATATTCCACCAGATCAGGTGTTAACTTCCAGTGAGAGACAACCCAGAAACACATTTCAAGATGTTGAACGGACATTTCTTGGAAATTGGACATTATCTTATTTAGGTATTGTTAAAATACTGATTTAGGTTAGGCAGGAGAATTAAAAAGCTCCTCAGGATTCTGCCCAGCGTATTTTCTCTTCTAGCTGAGGGAAGGGTTAGCCCCCTTTCACATTATTTGGGGTTTTTTTCTTCAATCCCTGTTTATCAAAGGACTTGCATCTGTGGCTATATAAAATGTGTTTCCCCCCTTTCATTTGTGCTTATTTGATCTTTGAATGTGATAGTCACATTCTTAACAGTCTCATATGTGACTCCTTACATTCAGCTGTCCCAAAATCAGTTCTCTATCAAAAATTAGTCCTATGGGTAAAGAACTTAGCCCAGTTTTCATGGTTTTTTTTCTTTCCCTGATTAATTATTAGTAATTTTCCATTCTAAACACTTCACTTCTATAAATCATTTAGCTGAATGACACAGGGTAAAATGTTCTAAGGATTTGTGCACAACACTTTGATATAGGAAGGAACAGCTGTAACTGCAAGATTTGCTCAAGTAAAAGAATCGTAACATGAAATTTCAGTATTTCTTTCACCAGGTTATCTAAATCAGATGAGGAGGAGTGCATTTAGAAATGTGCCTGCAACTCAACGGCAAGTTCATCTCCAGAACAGAAAAAGATGACCTATTTATTCATGCTTCATACCCCAAATTGTCTCTATCACAAGTCAAAAAACAAACCAAACCAACCAAACAAACCAAAAAAAAAAAAAAAAAAAACTCAACAAAAAACCAAGAAAACAAAACCCCGCATCTATTAGTTTACATTTAAGACTGGAGATCAAAATATTGGGTTTTTCAGGCTCTACACATTCTTCCCAGTGTTCCAGCCCCTGAAGGAGCTTTGAATGCAGTGAAATTAGACCTTCTAAAGCAGAACAGAAAACTTCCACAATTTAATTTCCTATGAAGTACTGTGATACATTATGGGTATTGGTGCTGTATAATGATTTCATTATATTTTGATTTCAAAAGACGTACTTATTTGCCAGAAACTTGGAGTATCTAGAATATCACATGCAGCTGCAAGGCTAGCTCTCCTTTCCATCACCCCTAAACCAAACCAATTTTCCTCTGGATTGTCTGTTTCAGTGCAATTTTGTTCAGTATTTTTTGTTTATAATTTCTTTTCTTTTATTATCCTAATACCTTTGGGGAAATAATTTTATAGTGGAAAACGAGACATAGGGATTGGTCTAAATAGGGAAAAATCATCAATGAAATGACAAAATATGGAATAAAACCATAACTATAAAGCATTGTAATATTTTTGTCTGAAAGCTGGGCAACATTGGACTTAAAAGCAGTGATCCCTTGCTAATGTGACTTTATTCCTACTTTGTATTTTTCCTTGAAAAATAGAGAGAACGACACCCATAGAAAAAACAATTAGCTGCAGACCTTGAAGTAGTAAGTAATTAGGTTAAATTTTATTGTTAATATATACTACAGAGGAATTAATCCATGAAGCTAAACTGCATGTCCACAGTGAGCTCCTTTCTGAAGACAGTCTATCAATTTTTTAAAAAAAATATTGTTATCACTGAAAATTTCCATATGTCTTATCTACACAGAATTCTTGAAAGGATGTTTATAAACATCCTCTGGGACAGGGTACGTCAGATTGACATTAAATACCCTGTTGCAAAAGCTCAGTGGTTAAAATATATTGAAGCAGGTGGCAGAGCTCTTACTACACTAAACAGAAAACATGGTAATTTTCTTTCTGCTTTGAAAGGAGCAGAGGAGATCCTGTTCTCCCCACTGATGTTCTTGCTCATGCTGAAGCCTTGTTCAATTCCTCCACCCCTTGGAAACTTGAATTGCGTCACTTCTTATTGGATATTATCATCACTAATTTGAGATCATAACTGAGCAATGTGCTTTCAGGGCTGACACAAAACATTTGGAGCCCATATGGGAGAGCTTGTCTTGCCTCACGGTGCTCTATAAAAACCAACACAAGCTTCCTTAAGCAGAACAACTGAAGCCTGGGGATGTAGCACATTTCCATCCTTCAGAGCTAGTCAACTTGCCATAAAGACGCTGCCCACTTCTCATCTGTGCTACTTTGCCCTTTGCTGAGCTCGTGGATCATCTCTGTCTGTGTTAACTGTAACTGGCCCCAAAGGTGTATTTACTAAAAATAACAGTGGAGACAGTTGACTGGAGAAAACTGAGTGTTCTATGTACTGACCTGTACTCTAGATCTCCTTTTTTGTTTCTGTAATAGCTAGCATTATTTGGTATTTTTGTTCACAAATAGGAGGTTCTGGTAAAATAAAGATTACTAATCACTTTGAGTTGCTTTGTTTTTTTCTTGTGGGATAAACATTTCTCTTTTTTGACAGCTACATTTTTTTTTTTTTAAGTGTAATAATAATAAAAAAAGGATGTAAACCATTTTTCTAGCCTTTAAAAAAATAGAGAACTGTATTTCAGTTACCATACCTTTGGTGTAAACATTCAGATGAAATTTAAACATGCAATTTTACATGAAATTTTTCTTTACATAGAAAATTATACGTTCCCTACTAAACAAAATATCTGTTTCACCTCCACAATTAGTTGATCTTCCACAGTGTTAGTCGACAGAATAAAAATAAGCAAGACATCTGCATATTTTTAATATGAGATAAAACAAGCTGGTGAACAAAGCTAGTAGTCTAAGTGCTACATCCTGCATTACTTTTGGTTCTTTCATCATCTGCCTTTACAAATTAAGTGGAAAACTCTACCATCCTGACACCCTGGCATTTTTGCATTCACTTTGTAAAGGTGTAGATAACAGTGAATGCACAGCAAATGGGAATCATGGTTGCATGGTTCCTTCATGTACATGAGTTTTACCAGAGTATCAGGCTGGGTGGACACATTAAAATAAAACACAGGACATGTTTAGATTAAATTTGCCTCTATCATGAGTCCCAGTCCTGCCGTTATCACCTCCCAGAAGGATGCTGCTTTATCAGTCTCTCATTAAATGTGAGCAGCTATTTCGTGTCTCCCCCTTACTGCCTACATTTTAATTTTTCCATATTCCCCTTGCGCTGCAGACTACTTGTGGCTACATGTCTGTACATGGCGGCATTTCCTTACCAAGCAGCATGATCTGCTGGCCCACAGAGCATCACTTGATTTGTGGCTGCACATTACCTCCAGCCTCAGTCATTCTCTCAATTTGGAGAGGAGAATGATGATTTCATGTAACTTAAAGGTGTTTTCACCAGGGATGCATTTGCTTCAACACGCTGTGGGTATGACAGCTGACCCTTCCACGTTGCAGGAGGTCTCCCCCTGGATGAATCCCATTCTCTGGATTGGCAATTTTCCTCCTTTGGCACAAAGTGCTGGCATACAGGATTCACTGTCATGCTGATAATTCAGTAAACAGATAAATTAAATCTTCTGACAGTCTCCTGCAGGAATTTCATTAACCATAGGCCCGATTGCACAACTTCATTGCAACTAGAGCATAGGGATGCTGTTTAGCTGCCTTGGAAAACATGCTCTCCACTTCTTTCCCTAACAGGATGGTCTGTTCTCCACAGATTTACCTGTGCTTCTGATCTCTTGGCAGGAGATGTTTGTTTTTCCCAGGACTTTGAACTCCTAAGTGCTTTTGAATGGATAACATGAATTTGGTATTTATTCTCCATGTGTGTTGTAGAAGGACACAGTTCACCATCATGGTGCATTGAAATGTGTGCAGAAAATTCAGATATGTCTGGCTATGTAATAGCAAGCCATGTTTTGCAAATCATGACTGGCTTGGTATGAGTGAAGCAGTTTCAGAAGCTTTAAATCCACCAGAAGTCCAACTGCAAAGAATCACTTGAAAACTCAACCAAAAAAGGGAAAAAGGTAAAAGAAGGAGAGAAAAGTCAGGAGTTAGTTCCACAGCACTGCTGAAATTTTTATGGCTGATGGGAAGAAAGCTATGAACCAATAAGGAAATTCGTAAGTTCGGAAGGCAGAAGTAGAATCAAAGGATGGATATTTGTCACGGCCTGAAAAGACAGGGTTCTGTCAATGGTGATTTGGGAGAGGCTGTATTGTATGTGACTATCCAGAAGATGTTCCAAGACACATTTTAAGATTGGAGGGAAGAAAGCAATCAATGTGGTTAATCTGGGTATAATCCACATGAGGCTGTGGTTTAAAATATGAAGATTGCCAAGAATAAGGTTATAGGATCTGCAGCAGTGTACTTCTGAGAAGATACTGCATTGCGTAGGTTGTGTCTTTAAGAAGCTGAAAAGAAAGAGGTGAGGGCAAACAATGTAATAACCCTTTATGATACCACCAATTACTGCATGGGAAAAGCCAGGGAAACAGTAAATGAGATCCTCACAAGCCTAAGGTGTAAGAGGAATAATGGCTGCATCAGAAAAAGAACCAGCTTTTTTGAGGATTGAGCAAAGAAAATAAAAATTTAGGGAAGCTCCTTTGGAGAAAAAAGATTAACAAATTAATAGTAAAAAATATATTATTCCTCCCTTCAAATGCACTTGCAAAAAGCAGAAATTATTTAAACCTGTATTTGGACTTACTAAAGATGAATGTCTTTGCAATGCCTTATCATGGATCTTCAGCCTGGTGTTTCTTTGATCACACTGGTTGGGGTGAACTCTGTTTTTGCCCCTGCAGCCACTGTTTTCAAAGAGTAGAAAGATCCAAGAGGCAAGAGTGAAGCAGAGGCAAGCTGTCCTGTGTTACAGGGCAACACCTCAGGTGTCCCATGAAATGAGACCTCTGACCATTCCGTGTTGTGGGATCTCACCAAGGTGAAGCTCAGGCCGGCCTCGTATTTTCATCTCTTCTGACAGAGGAGAGGGCAGCAAGGTGTGGGAGTTGGCAGATCACCTTGGTGTTTTCGAAGGGGAAATATCATCAGCTCCCTTATGACTACCAGGCTGCAAAGATGCCAAGGAAGAGCCTAAACAGTTAAAATGAGCAAGTGTATTGCTGTGCAAGGCATGAGCATGACTTAAAGAATGTTCATGTGGGTCCAGAGGCACAAAACTGAGCCTTGCTAAAGATTCCTGCTTGAGAACATTCCTGAGCTGATTGAGCTGCAAATGCCACCACACTAATTCCACCTGTGAGGACAAAAACAGCCAAACATGACTGTGATCACATCAGTCCCTTGGGCTGTGAGACTTGAACACCTTCTTCAGCCATGTAGTTGAGTGGGGCAAGGATGTTCCAGGCTGCCTTTGACACCTTTTTCGTCCACAACCTCCTCCAGGTGCAATGTCATCAAATAAGGAAAATATGTTGTGCATTGTTCAGTTCATGACTACACCCTGAAGCTACTGAATTATGCTGGACTTATTTGAGTGCCAGGGCTCCTTTGTTGACCTGGATTGACAAGGTACTTTGTCAATCAAATGAGATATATTAAAAAAACCCAAAACACTGGTAAATATATTTTTTAAAACTCTTTGAGATCTTTATATAAGTTCTAAAGGGTACTCATGAAACTAGAATTTGGTGTTTGTACCAAACTCTTTACTTGCGATGTCTTATCCAGTTTCTTTCTCTGCAGCATTGGGAAGATCTCGGCTGTGTGTGGTCTCCAGTACATATGGGAGACAGATCTGGAGCTTAAACTGTCTGTGTTTGTAGTTGCATTTAGTGTCTTTAGCAGAGATTTGCATCATGTTACCACCATGCCATCAGTCTCTTCCCAGTCCTGCTACACCTCTCTGTACTTCTGCAGAAGTTCTCACAGAAACTGCTAGAGATCAACTTGTTGATCTCTCACTTTCCTTCCTAACCCCCTCAACCAATTTACCTCCTGCAGAATAAAATCTGGCTCACAAATGGAGCCTGAATCAGATGACAAAAAGCATCATCTAGAATGTAATGTTACTTTTTATCAATTTCTGCTTAGTTTTTGTCAGGTCAGTCCTTGCTATTACTGCCCACAGGTCCTATTGTTCATTTTTGTAAGACTTGGATTATCAATAATGACAACTATTTTCAACTGCCTAAAGGATCTGATTATTTATAGACTCCTGAAGCCAATTGGAAGCATCCACTTACATAGTTCTTAACTTGGTCCTATCTGGCCATCTGGCATCCTATCCTATCTGCCTGTCTGGCATCTTCTTCAAGTAAACACCAAAAAGAAGAAAAAAAAGAAAAAAAAAGTAATTTTTCTTGAAATAATAAGGATGCTGATAAAACTACCTCCAAAGTACCTGCTAGTACTTGGAAACAAGGATTAGTGTATATCAAATACCATATGCCTAGGAATAATGTGTCATTTCTAAATTTGCACCTCTTCCCTCACTCAACTGCTCTCTCAGTTCTGGCAAAAATGTTCCTGAATTTCCAGGGCAATGATGTCCTGTTTCTCAGTGACCCAGTGACATGGACAAAGCACTGATACACTGACTATCCATGTATCCCATGTATAGGATATTGCTCTGACTCCATTTCTGATGGGAGTGTGATCATAAATTAGTAATGATAATTGTTGTGATACACTTCGGCTGCTGTTGTTTTCACATGCACTTGAAGGAACACAACCAGGCTCATGTGCAGCAGGTTTTGTCCGCTCCAAAACAAGTCACACAGGGATTTCTGGGTTGTCTCTTTCAGTTTTACAGGTTTCTTCAGAAGTGATTAAGCTCCACTTTTCCATTTTAGATCTCTCCCCTTATGAAGTGCCACCCAGCTTTGTTTGATGGCAGCACAGTGAGGGACTGATGCAGAGGAGATGACCTACAGGAAAGGTTAAAGAAAGAAAATCTTCTGTTTACCAGACAACAATTGATATTCCTCCATTCTGACATGTTTTGATGGTAGATGGCTTATGAGGAAAGCAGGAAGCCAACAGCTGACTTGCAGTACCTACCAATGAGTTAGAGCTTGGAGGGTAGGTGTCCCACCTTTGGAACAGCTGACTTATTTGGGAGTTTTAAAAAGTGTGTCTGCAATATACCTAGACCTTGGGTACTTGGCACTGACTGTGTGATGAAATTGCTGGCATCCTTTGTGACTTGCACAGGTACTATGTGTAGACTTGAAACTTCACTCTATGAGGGTCTGTAGAGATAAAAGGGGGCAATCAGTAATTACAGAAGGAGATCTATCAGGGTATGAAGATGTTTGCTGTGAAAGAAGTACTGCACTCTTGTAGGAAGCTCACTCATTAGCCTCTGAAATTGTGGGTTTGGTTCCTCTTGCTGCTCTTCCTGATTTTAGCCTGAGATCTAGGTTACCTATGTAGTCAGTGACCAAGAAATCACTTCAGCAGTTGCTGCTTGGTAAGGAAAGAAGGTCTGGCTCCTCTCTGACTCTCCAAAAATTTGCCTCAAAAGTTATGACATTGGATTGTTTGTGATGGTGAGTACATTTCTACCCTTTACATCTTTGGGATATGCCAAAATTCTTTCCTGCTGCCATTTTACTCTTATTCTTCTGAGCTGTGACAGTTGCAAGGAACTTGATAGTTACTTCTTGAAAAAAAAATGCCAGTGAACAGGACAGAATTTCCTACAAATGACGAGACTCTGAATCACAGAATTATAGAACAGCCTGAGTTGGAAGGGACCCACAAGGACCATCAAGTCCAGCTCCTGGCCCTGCACAGGACAACCCCAAAAATCACACCATGCTCCTGAGAGTATTGTCCAAATGCTTCTGGTACCCAAGACAGGCTTGATTCTGTGACCACTGCCCTGGGGAGCCAGTTCTAGTGCCCAACCAAACACTGGTGAAAAACGTTTTTTGTAATGTCCATCTAACCGCACTGACACAACTTCAGGCTTTTCCATGCACCCTGTCCCTGGTCACCACAGAGCAGAGATCAGTGCCTTTCCCTCCCCTTCCCCTCCCCAGGAAGCTGCAGGACTGCAGTGGGGTCTGCCCTCAGGATCCTCTTCTGCAGCTGAACACATCAGGTGCCCTCAGCTGCTCCTCACATGGCCCCTCCAGGCCCCTCACCATCCCCACGGCCCTCCCGTGCACTCCCTGACAGTTTCACCTCTCTTTCACACTGTGCTGCCCAGAAGTGCACACAATACCCGAGGTGAGGCCACCCCAGCCCAGGGCAGAGCAGGACAATCCCAGTGCCCCAGGACAGGGATGTCCCTCCTGGCTCCAGGACACTGCTGGCTCGTGTCCCGCTGGACATCGACCAGGAGCCCCGGGTCCCTTTCTATATCACTGTTGTCCAGTGTATCATTCCCAATCTGTCCATACATCCAGGGTTGCCCCATCCCAGGTACAGCATACAATACTATTTTTCTTGATCACTGATTTCCACCCAATAATTAATATGTCTTTTACTCAGAGTTTACTGAAGCTGTTGAGAGATTACTCATGACTTCCAAAATGCTGAATGGCCTGTCAGCCATGCCTGCATGAACTATGTCTGGACCTGAGTGTATCCAAGAAGCTCAAGGGCTGCAACTCGGAGAAAATAATGAAAACAGAACCTATTGGACACCAGACAAAAAGGCATAGAAGAGTGACCTCTTTCCAGTTTCAAACCCCATACACTAAGGTGAAGAAGGGATAAGAGCCAAAGCCAAGCAAAAGCCTTGTTCAGACCTTAATTGGAGTTGTATTAGTGCTCCTTAGGGTTGGTATCACACAGCACTGGGAGTTCCTTTAGCAGGCTCCACCAGAGACATAAAAACAATTAGTCCCTAGATTTGATAAGTGCTCACCTCAGCCCTGCTCTCAGTAAGATCTTTCATGACTTTCACAAGCCATTGAGGCTCCTATGACAACGTGGTTGATGCCCAAGGGGCCTTTCCAAAATGAGGGTGAGGTGGGAAACCTTCTGTATGTGTAACCTCAGGCCACTCCATGGTTTGGAAAAAGAGCCATGAAAGCTCCTTGAGAGAACTGCCACCACTTCCAGGTGGTGGGAAAAGGTGGCAGGAGGAGACAGGGGGAAGCATGCTGTGAGGACAAGAAACCTATGGGTCTGAAACAGCACATATGACAGTCACCAAGCACCTCCACAGCCACTGTGACATTTCAGTCATTTTCTTGGGTGGCAAAGAGGTTTTTTGGGGCCTGCTGTGTGCCTTGAGGTCATACTGCTATTATAATTTCTTCTCTCAGCACTACAGCTAGTCCTGTTAATCCTTGTGGTGCCTTAAATCTCCGAATATTTTATGACCAGGACTTCAGCTCCGCTCAGACATTTACAGGAACATTTGCAGGATCATTTATTTGTCAAATTGCAGTTTCAAATTATTAGCAGGTTCATTCTCCAGCCCACTGCCATTACAAAGACCAAAAAAAAAAAAAAAAAAAAAAAAAAAAAAAAAAAAAAAAAAAAAGAACTGAGAAGTCCAAATATTTTCATTTAACATTTTTGTAATGAAGCATTTTGAGGTAATGTTCTGCTTTAGTATGTAATTAAGTTTGAGTTTTCTGAAGCAGAAATTCCACCTTATCCCTAACTTAAAACATCTGATACTGAATGAAATTCTGCAGGCAACCAAGGTTAGTGTGTGTGCAGAAGAGCAGACAAAGTAGGTTTTTAGAAAAAGAAAAGCATCTAAGCATGATTATTAAAAGGAAAGATAAGAAAAGGAATGCCAAGCTCTAGGTGTACTCCTGGTGATGGCTGCTCTTTGCTTTTTTGCGCAGGTTTTGCCTATGACCTTCTGAGTAGAGCTTCTGAATTTTCCACACATTTGCATTTGGAGGGGAATTGGTGTTACCTCAGTTCATCCCATTGTCAAAAATGGGGCAGAAAAGCCCTGTTTTACACCACAGAGCAGCCACAATCAGATATGGGACCAGGTCACTGAGGCACCATTTTCCTCTCTCACCACTGGCCCTATTTCATCACTGAGTCTGAAAAAATTTGGCTGCACAGCCCTTGTGGCATCCACTTGAGGCAGGACATTCCAGCCCTGCACAGCATGCCTGTTTCTTTGTAAACCCGGTGAGCAGCTGTATTCACCAGCCCTCAGACTCTTACAGCACAAGTCGTTAAAAAGTCTGAAATGTAAAGTGCTTTATTGTGAAATCTCTGCTGCAGTCTCTGCAATTTGGAGAGTTATTCTATTTGGTATTGCTAGAGCTCTCACTGTGATATACTTTAGAATAATGAGACATCAATTCTCAGTCAAGAGGCTATTTAAAAACACTCCTAATTTGATGGGTTGTGCAGATGAATTAGTTCATTCAACACAACTTTTGCCATTTATGCTGGTAGGGGGACAGGTGTTGCGTCTCCTGTCTTTGAGATTCTTCCTTTCTTTCTAGGAATAACTGGTGTATTAGGCATCGTTCTTTATCAATTGAGTTTTAGTGTTGAGAATCATGAATAGATAAATTTCCAAACAAGACGGGGGATTGTTTGGAAATTAGATGGATTATAACAAAACCTGTTGAACACTGGATGTTTCAAAAATATCAGGTCCTTCTGGAATCACCCAGATGGAGGGCCAAGCCCTAAGGCATTCAGCAATGCCTGTAGGACCACAACTTTGTCAGTAATTTCTGCCACAGTTCTCTTGCTGCACAGAACACACTACAGGGAAGAAAGCTTTTCCTCCTTCCCCTTACTCCTAATCCATCCAGGCCTGTAGTGAGAGATAGTATTACCATTTCTTTTGTGTTAAAGGGAAGAGATGCTCCCAGAATCCCGGTCAGTGGACAGGAAAACCCAAAACAACAGAGATTTTTGTACCTACAAGAGTATGAGTTCCTCCAGGAACAGAAAAGCAGCTGCTGATGGGACAGCAGGACTTTTTGTTCCTGCATAAGACTGTCCAGTTAACTGTGCAAATTATAAATTTGATGTCCAGATATGGATCAAATATCACAGCAGAGTCCCACTTTGCAGCAGCATCCCTAGAGACACCAGTGCCTGCATGGCTAAGGTGAGCCATATCTTGAGCTGCAGAGTGAAGAGAATTGCTCACGGTTGCTGCCAAGCTGCATCTGCTCTGCTGTGAAAGGAGGCTTTCATCTCTGTGCCTAGTGCCAAAAAAAAAAACTTCATTGCTTTTACCAGAAAGATCACCTTCTCTGGTCCCCTGTGTGGAACAGGTGGTGGATATGGTAGCTTTTATTGCTTACGGTGAGAAACTGAATTCGTTTAAATGGGTTATTTTGGCATGTTTTAATTTTGCAAATAGTCTTCCACCCCAGTATCCCAAGAGCATGAGCAGCCACTGACGAAATAGCAAAAGTGTCTCAATTATGCGCATGATGAATTGAATTCCAGTATATTTTACAAAAATTTCCCTTCTTCAAAGATTATGTGATGGTGTTCAATGGATGTTCTTAACCTCCAACTTTTTTGTTTTTTAAGAAAAGTTGGAGTTTAAGAAAAAGAAATGAGATTTGCTAGACCTTGGAGAAGTGTTCAGCCTAAAGGCCTAAAAATTCTGGTGGAGGAGAAATGCATTTAAGTGCTTTTAGATGAACCATTGTGTCTTTACAGTGGACCCTAAGACATGCGGGGGGGTGGGGAATGGAGCAGGGCACAAACATTCCAGACACACAGAGACCATGCAGTTGTGGAAGAGACTAGGAATTCAAATTATGAAGCCAGAGGAAGATGCTCATGCTCCTCTTTGCTCTGTCTGAGAATCCCTTGGGTGGATTTTACTGCAACAGAATTCCCACAGAAAATCTCTTTGTGTCAGGGTCAGAAGAGATGGAAACCTTTGAAGAGAAGCACAGGTCTGCTCTAGAGCCAGCAAATAGATCAGGCGAGCATCCAGGTGGAGCATTTTGTGGTGGTTCCTCTGGAGAGGTGTGATAAACTATGACCTTGTAAGTGGCTCATCAAAAGAGATTTCTGGAGTGGGTTTGGACGTGACTGCTGGAAAACAAAGCTGACATGCACTGTCCACACTGGTGGATGTGCACATGAGCAAGAATGCCCTGTTCGCTCCATGAGTCAGTCAGCTAAGGGCTCTACATCTGAAAAAATCAGGTCCCAGTGCTTTAATATGGTCGTATGAATACTAAACATCAAGTCATCTCTGAAATGATAGCTTTGATGGGTAAAGATCTCCATTGTTCTGCTCGGACAAAAGAACATTTGTGAACTTCTGTAGGACTCTGAGTTCTGCACATGAAAATAGAGATAAGAAACAAAATTCTGCTGCAAATTCACATTATGCTTTCATTCCATTTCATCTTTAAGCCCCTGGGAGCACAAGGGAGTTTACACTGTTCCTGTCAGGAGTCTGCGACCCAGTGAACAACAACAGCTGGACATGTTAAGGCTGATGTCAGCTTCTGGATCATCTCCTTTGGCAGCCTGAGTCACTGCTCTCAAAAAGATCCTGTGCACCATGTGGGTGGAGTACGGGACTAAGGACTGCAAGGTAAAACTGTTCATGGATGGTCCTGGACCTGTGTCAGAGGGGGTCTCTCTGTTTTGTGAAGCCTTTCCTCCCTGCATGCCTGGGTTGTAAAGAGTGAGAAGTTTTTCTCATCTCAGCAATCAGTTTTATGTCTTTACCCTATCAATATGTACCTTAGATAATCCCTGTGTTTACAGGTTTCAATCCAGCTTCAGATTTGGCCCTCTGACCACCATAGGAAGGCAAAAATAATGTCATTGAATGTGAGACCAAAAAAGTCATATTTGGTGGGCCTGGACTGGATCCTGTGACTCTAACTGACAGATTGCTGAACTACTTTTGTATTCCACTGTGAAGGTGAAAGAGTCTGAAAAAAAACCATATAACAAGCTCTGGAGAGCTCTTTTCACTTAGGAAGGTTCTAGGCCATTGTTTATATTTCGAAGTGCCACAATCTTGCTGTCTCTGGTGGCACAGCACACATATGGTATCACAAGATGCTCTGCTCAGCTTATGGTCAGCTTTAAAGAAGAGCTGGATCTCTACTGCTAAGCGAACACATTTGCTTTTTTTTTTTTTGTTTGGTTGAGATGTTCACAAGAGGCTCACAGAGCTGCTCAGGAAAGCGGGATGAGCTCAGCAGAGAGGTGGGTGGGCTCTGTGGCTGAGCAGAAGTTCAGAAGGCTTTGTACAGCTCCAAGGCAGCCTCTGCTCTCCCTTAAGAAGAGCAATGGGCCAGTGGCTGCAGCCTGCAGTGCCAGCTGAGATGTGCACAGGCTGCAGAAACATCTTCAAAGCATCTCACTCCTTGCCATGACCAAAAAACCCACACATTTGTGAAAGACCTTCACCAAGTATTTATTTACAACGTAAAATTGGTAAAAGGCTGCTTTTTTGCTATTTTGCTTTTTGCTCATCCCCTACCCACTCTCTGTAGCAGTCATTCTGTATCAATTAGTTATTCTTCTCACCTTTTTCTTTTCCCTCATATTTTATTGTGGGCAGGGGGGTGATGAAGGAGGGGGAGTTGTTGCTATTGTTGCAAGGAAGATTCTGGAATCTGTGAACACAAAGTATTAGTATTTTAAATAATGAGAATTCCACATGGAAAGCTCATCTGGCTGTGGCAGTTTGTGACTGAATGAGAGAAAAGTGCCCTAGAAGCTATTCATTAGGAATTCACTGGAAGCTCTCAAAGAAGCCTGGCAGAAGCTGAAATTGAAGTGGTCTCTGACCTAATTTTCTTCTGCATGAAACATCTGCATCAAGGCACTCTTTGATGTATTCCACTTGGCTCTGTCTACAGTATTGTATCACATGGCTTCAGCGTTGCCTCAGTTTTAAAAGACATTTCCAGCCTGTAGAAGGTAATGTGATGTTACTGTTACCCAAACTAATCACTCAATGTGCTCCCGAAATAGAAACAATAGAGGTTCAGACAACGGTGTCTGCTTTGCAGTCGTCGTTGCTGCCTAAGCTCACGGTTTTAAAAAACCCAGATCTGTGATATTCATCTCATGTAATTCATCAACACCAGGAAGGGGAGGGAGAGGGGGGAACTGTGAGCCTTCTGTGTAATAGTATGTCAGAGGACACAATGCTTTACATGTGTGAGCTCTGCATTCCTCACCGCTCCAGCCATGCAGTTAGTGTAGCACATTGAAAACAAAAACAGGGAAATGTTGGAGGATGCTATCATAAAATCTCAACAGAAGGAGCTTCTGGTTTTCATTTTGCTGTTTGTTCTCTGCTGATTGACACCCAAATCTCATGGTGAAAGAAATGTGAGCATGTTTGTGTAGATGCGTGGATGATGTGTGATGTATTTTGAATATATATTTTTTCCCCTCCTTTTCTTGTCTGTACCACAGTACACATTTCAGATCCTCTCTCAAGCTTTTCTCCAAGTGGTGTATAAAACATAGCTGCAGAAAGATATTTCTAAATATGTACGCACATATATATTTTACACATATCTACACAGATAAATGATAGGAGAAATTTTTAGAGTCACTTCTTTACTTTGAATGAATAGATCTTAGGCTTCTCTGGAAAGGCTTTCTGCTCAGTCTTACCTAATGGCATGCTGCTGTTTCCCCAACCTTTCTCGCATTATGTGAATAACTGTGGTGTCTTTTGTATTCCACCCCCTGATGAAGAATCCTTTGAAATTCTAAATGACTGTGCTGCAGATTTTAATGTCTGTCTCTTAGAAATAGCCAAGCATTACCCACTCATGGAGCAAGATGCAGCAAGCCTTTTGAAAGTTATTCAGACTGCTTCCTCAGCCTCATGAGTGTGTGCGTGTGTGCATGTGCATGTGCTATTTAATTCTCTGAATGTATGGCAGGAATACATTATTTCCCTGTGAATCACTTTCTCTCTCCTCCTGTCCATCTACTCCACCCCCCAGATCTCTCCTACTTTTGTTGACATGGGAGAAATAAAGCTAACTGTCTAGGGAGCTTGTACAGGTCTTGTGGGTACAGCGTGAGATGAGTTGGTAGCTTCTCAGTACGGTTCCTTGCAGAGATCAGAAAGAAAAGGCAGCCATACCGCTACTAATTAGATGCCTCTAGGGTAATAACAGCAGAAAGTCATGGCCCAGAAGCCTCAAAATGGCCTGCTCCCTGGGGTTATTTTACCAAGTTTTGGCTGAAACACATCAGGAAGGCAGCGTGGAAGGAAACAGAACCCCACTCCTGTCTGGCTTTGCAGCTGGCACATACCTGTGTCCTCTCCCAGGTGCTTTTCCTTTAAGACCACATTTCTTTGCCTCACTGATGTGTGGAGTCCTTGTATCTGGTAGCAATGGGTATAATTAATTCCTTATACAAACAGCTGCTTCGTCCTGTTGAAATAATGCATTTTGCTGTGCTAGGAGCTGTGCTGTGCACAATGACAGCCAGCTCCAGCTCTAGAGGACTTCCCTAAAAGATCTCTGTCCTGAGACAAGGGGGGACAGGCAGGGAGACGTGAAGGGATGCATCCCAAGGTCACACTGCAGTAGCCAGGAAGCAAATTCCACCTCATCTCCTGACGGCCAAACTGCGGCACTTTGAGGTTGAGAACACCCTGTCTCATCTTCTGCAGAAAAGCACCAGGCCAGTCCTCCTCAGTGCCTGTTGCCAGCAATAAATCTCCTTGAACTAATTTTGTAAAGGACAAAACCAACACTGGGAAAAAAAAAAAAAAAAAAAAAGAAAAAAAAAAATCCACCACAAAAGACCCTTTCTTGTTGTTTCTGGATGGGCAGCGAGGAGCAGGGCAGCCCTCTCCCACCACATTCTCAGATTATAGCCCCCAAAAGTGTTGTTTCAGAGAGCATATTTAAATAAGAAAAGACAAGATCTTCCAGCAAGCACTGGGGTTGATTTACACTTCTGCATGGACATAGTTGGCTGTGGATGGTGCCTGGCATAAGCTTATCATGCCCACTCTAAAAATAACAATCTCCAATGGGCAAGATCTGCTCACTCAGACCCAGCCTTGGTTCTCAAACAGCGGCATGACATTCAAAAGTGTCTGAGAGAGCCTTTGGCAGGTGTGTGATGCTGAATAATCCAGAGAGGTCATGGCAGCAGGGCTTGAAGAAAGTGACTCCTGCCCAGGGTCAAGTCAAGCCAGTTTTTTTTCCCCAAGTCTGAGAGAACTGAAGGAATGGAGTTTGGTGTTTGCTTTTTGAATTTTATTTTTTTTTCTCTTTTTTCCTCACAGATCACTCCTTTCCACTCCCATTTCTACCCTCCAAACCTTGCCTTTTCTCTGGATTTTATGGTGGTGCCAGAGATCTGCTTGGTGTGGGGGCAATCAGACCTACTCAGTGCTTCCCACCCAGCCTCAGGTCATTAATAAAAGCTGTTGTTTCTAGCTGGTTGACCTGAGCTCTGGAGACCCCTGTTTTGCAGAAAGCTCCAGCCTCTTCATCAGCATGATGCTTCCTCTTTATTCACCCCCTTACATCTGAACCCTGGAAGACAAGCTGGGTTTTGTCTATTCATTTGGCAGATGGTTAGATTCAGATCTTACAGGAACATAATGGTAGAAATGGAGTGTGTGTATGTTTGTGTGTGTGTGTGGTGGGGAAAGGATCCCAGATAATTTTCTTCCTCTGTGGCCTTATAACTGCTAGCAGTTTCACACAATCTCTGGTAGGTAGCAAAAATAAAAAAAAGTTGCCTCCCCCTTCTCTTTTTAATTTCTCCCCCAAGTCTGTGCTGTATATACCAGCAGTGTGGTCTAGGCCAATGCTGAACATTTGTGCCTTGGACAATAGCACAGCCTGGCCTGACTATTATCAGCTGCTGTTTTCTGGTTAGCTTTCCTTTTATTTAAGTGCACAATGCAAGCCTTTATCACCCTTCAGTCATAGTGACTCTTGAGGAATACATCTGGTTTTCTCTTTCAGCAGCTCTGAAAAGGTCAGTCTGTTCATTTCTTATTCGCAGGACACCACATTTTTTTTCTGAGCTGGAAAGACAGGCCTACACCTTTTCATTCCGTCTCGTACATAATTAGACATGGTGTCGCTCTAGAAACCTACCCTTGAAATCCTCCTGAGTAACTCTTTCAGAGACAGAGGAGACGCGGCAAGGGAGCGAGAGAGCCGGGGGGGGGGGGGGGGGGGAGACCACTTCCATCCGGTCTTAAATCTCTTTGTGTGGTCACAAAAGGACTTCCCCAGCATTGCCAGCCTGGCTTTTTCCTCTTCTTCTCCTTCTTCTCCCTCTCCTTTTCTTTCCCCCAGCCCCCCTTTTCCCTTCCTACTGCTGGCTGGCGTTTTATGAACACACCGTGCATGGCAGAGGCTCTCACAGGGGGAAAAAAGCCCTCAGATTATTTGAGCAAGCAAGGTTGCAGTCCTTTTCCTTTCCATAACATCCCACATTCTTCAGGCAAGCTGTAACACAATAACAAGTGTGCCCAAGAGGACAGAGCGTGCAGCAGCTGGTGTCTGACAAATTACCCTGCTCCAGACAGGCAAATGGTGGCTTGAGCTCCAGCCATCCAAGGGATGTGAGTTTTGGTTTCCTGCTCCGTGCTGGGCAGGGTGGGCCAAATTCTCTTGGAGCAGGAATCAGTGCTGTCTCCTTGGAGCCAGAGGGTCTCATCCTTGCTGGAGGTCATTTTCCCTTCCCGCATTCTGCTTCTGCATTCCAGTGTGAGGAGCACCAGGCAAGGCTGTCACCACAGCCTCTGTGCTGAGGAGAAAACAGCTTGAGAACTTGGACAGTTCTCCTAAGCACTGACTGCCACTATGACCTGATTTTCTTAGTGCCTGGGCTATTTTTACATGTGTTCGCGGTGATGTGGTTGCAATCCATCAGCGCAATTTCCCCCAGGTTGGAATTCTCCCCTCTCTTGTCCTTGGCAAACACCACAGGGCTCACAAACTCAATGTGGGGCTTCTTCCCAAGCAGGGCCAATCCCTATATTTAAGATCTCTTAAATTAAGTATTAACCTAGAAATCACAATCACCAGGATTTTTTTTTCTTTTTTCCTGTTAAGAATTTCTCCAAGCCAGACATGAATACACCTCGAATCCAAACCATCACCACCTTGCTGCTGTGCTTCCAAGGGGTGCAGGAGAAGGAAATACACAAAGCCAGAGCATCATCAAAGTGGCTGATGCAGATGAGTGCAGAGACATCCCATTTCTACTCCAGCAGTTTCAAGGGTCTGGGAAATCTCTTCCTGCACACCTCAGCCCAGAGACATTGCCTTGCCCAAAGGAGTACACAGCAGAGTGAAAGACTAAAATTGAGGTTAAAGGAGGAAAATTAATTTGCTAGCATACTACATGAGCTAGCTGTGAGAGTAGGAACAGACCTTCCTCCTCCTGAATCTATTTATTGAGTTGCTGGGCCATATCTTCTCTCATGGACAGCCCCTCCAGTTAGCTTCATATACAGTACTGTTGCAGTATGGCAGATGTGTTTAAATATTCACTTTTCTTATTTAAGTGAGTTTCATATTTTGAAGCAAGGGACAGGTGAAAGACAGAGAGAATTTATTTTCTGCTATTGAATTTTTGATTGGTTTAGAACGATATTTTTTTTATATATATGTGTGTATAATATATATATATACATATATATATATATATATATATATATATATATAATATATTTCAAATTAAAACCTTCCAAGATTTTTCAAGATTTACAGTCCTTTAGCAGTGAATAATGGCTTTACAAGGAATGGCTTACAGAAGGAATATTTGAAATCTTCATTAATTTTTCTATATGATAGCTTCTCCTACTAATACAGTCAGACTTTGGGGTTTATCACAGTTTCTATCAAGAATCCTGACTGTCAGAGGTTTAGAACAATGTGGTCTTAAAACCTGCCCACACCTAAAACACATTTTTGGTCTTATCACACCAGGCTCACAGTAAACTGGAATAGAAATTAGAAAAGTGCAAGAATAGTTATGTCATTTCTGGTTACTTGTAGAAATCCATAAAAGTTCAGAGTCTTGGCCAGCTGTAAAAGATAATGTTTCTTTCATCTCAGCATTGCCTATCTGACAATTTATGTTTTTTCATGCTGAAATTATCACTGCCTACACATGGGAAAGCTACATGTGGAAAGAAAGAGACCTGCACCCTGGCTGAGAGCCTGGGGTGCAGTCACCCTCACGATGCTCTTCTGTCCTGAGAAAAGATGGAAAGCAGGTCATCCTTGAAAAGACACCTCCCTCTCTAAAATCCTGTGGCAGCAAGACTCACAAGTTTTACACAGAGTTTAGGCATTTAACTGTTTGCTGTGTTAGTGTTTCATCATGCTTATTTGTCTTGATTTGTGCTTTTAGGATGAAGCAAACTGTGGGGATTCCTTGTTACAGAATATAAAACTACAAAAATATTTTAATATTTTTTCTTCTTTTTATTTTTTACAGGTTTTTTAGATTTTTTTTAAAGTTTTTTGGGCCAGTGGAGATGTCTGTCTCCAGGTGCAACTGTAAGAGGAATAACAACAAATATAATAAAGTACGAGATACACCAGTAGAAGCTGATATAACCACACATTGCTAAAAGCAATAGATTGTTATCATACCTGCCTATCAATAAAATACTTATGTAATAATTTAAACCTCTATTTAAAAAGCTTCACAATATCTGTTGATGGCTTTGCCTTAAAATTGTTTTGATTTTGGAAGACATTGCTGTGTCCAGCTTGAAAGATGTCATTAAGTTTTTTTGAAAAATAATAGCTGGTTTTGCGGTGGTCAAACATGGACCACCAAAAAGATGTATTTCCATAAGGAGTGGGATCTTTGTTGAGGCATTTCTAGTCTCAGGACATAAGCAAAAGAAAGTTTATAGTTTCCAATTAACTCTCCTATCAGAGATGGTCTAACAAATGCATATCTGATTTGGCTCAGAGAATATGTTCTTAGCTTTGAAGTATTTCAAGCATAAAGAAAAGTTCTAACAGTGGAAATATTTTCTGGTTTTTTTCCAACTGCACCTGGCTTGTCTATTTAAACAGATGACTACAACTGGCAAATTCTGTCTGCAGCGAGGTCAGTTTGATACTTCTGGAACCCTTTATTCAAAAGGACTGGTTTTCCTAAGTAATTTCCAGATTTCATTTCAACTGGAGATGGGTGATGTCAAACCTGCCAGCATTTTTTATCAAATGTGAAGTGGCAGTTTTCCACCAGGTCTTCTGCATAGCAGACAAGTTAATTCAGACGTGGGCACTGTATTTCCCCTGGCAACCTTTAACAGCTGTAGGCATTTCTGGCTTGGCAGGTGCCTAAGCAAACCTCACTTGTGGGTGAATAGCCACAGCTACCAGGCAGAGCTACTTGCCTGAAGCACTCCGTGTGTTTCAGAGACCCCTCTCTTCCTGTGAGAAGCCTTGGAGAGCTTTTGAGCATCCTTGCTCCCAACATTGCAGAAGGTAGAGCTTGTCTCTGCCTCTCTCTCCCTGGTAAAACACATGTAAAAGCAGGAAGAAATATGCATTTCCATGTGCAGTGTGTGAACAGGACAGCCATTGACTGGCTGGGCCATTTCACCTTGCAATTTACATTGACTTCAAGCAGGGACAGTGAAATTCTCCCTTTGATGGAGGCCACTTTTTGCTCCAGCTCTTGGTGGACTTCCCTTTTGCACATCCCTCAGCGGAAGTCCAGAGTTACACCTTCTGCCTCCTGCCTATCTCTCCCCTCAAAATAACACGTGCATGGACATGTGACAGGAGGTCACAGGCTACGCCCAGCCTGCCAGCTGTAAATTCCACAATATATCCTGATACGGCACCATCAAAAGTGTTTTCCATCATTTTAACTTATTTTTCTTCCCATTCTACAAGTCTTGGTGATACTGTTGCTGAAGTATTTTATTTTCTTTTTCTTCCCTCTCCAGAATTATTCATGTGTTACCATTGTAAATGCTGTTGGATTGCTAATTAAATGCTATTTAGAGTTAAAGATGAATGAGACTTTTTATAATCCTTTTTTTTTAAACACCAAGATTTTTCAAGTATGTTCACAATCAGAAACTTATCTTCATGATTTGATTCAGAGGAAATGGCAACAAAAGAATTATCTACAGAGTAGTTTTCAATAATTCATCATTCTATAAATGTGCAGAGCCATCACCTATGTTTAGGGATATTATGTTTTTGTCCTTTTATTGGAATCATATATATGTGTATTCACTGTTAAGCCTACCTGCATAAGTTTCCTGTGCCACTCAGGTGGCCAGGTAGAGTTCGGGGTCCACACGTGCAAGGGGGTTTAAAAAATGTTTGTTTGGGTTTTTTGGGTTTTTTTTCCCTGAAAATTTCCAGATCCACTGGTGTGTGGCAAAAGATGATGAAGTGAGTCCTCGTTGGTTGTGATGACAGGAGGAAGAGCTTGAAAACTCAGGATGTGAACCAAAAGCAGCCAGTGTGTTATTTCACTATCACTGGAGGCTTGATTCATGACACTGTACCACTTGATGACAATGGTGGTAACCTCTCCCACTCCTCTGTGTGTGTGACCCCCATGCTGCATTATGCTACTAGCTGGAATCCTAAAGCTTGTCAGGGCAAGAGATATCTCTTATGTACGCATGTGTGTGGTGCCTGGCAAACAGGACCCCTGCAGGGAGCTCCAGCAGCACTGCTCTGCAGATGTTATTAGCATCTCACTGTGACAAAACATGAAGGGCTGATCTCGCATCTAGGGACTCAGATCACGTTTCTGGGCTCAAACTCCCCTGCAGCTCCAGGGTGTTGAAAATCTGAGCTCAGCTACGCACAGGTTGTCCTTTACATCTGGAAAATCCCAGGCTGATGTTGAAACATCTCTTCCCTTGCTGGTGTGTCTACAAGGTGCACAGAACAATGCTACAGGCTGTGAAGAGCTCAGCAAGAAGAAACTGTGAACTCAGAGTGTGGGGCTTTGTACACTGAGGGTACAAATTAAACAGTTCTTGTTGCTTCTTTGCAGTTCCTTATGTGTTAATCCAGCCATCCCCTATCAGTCTCTGAGGGGGGGCTACTGACTTTCTTAGAGCTAAGCATCATTTGTTTTCCCTATTCGTTGTTCCTATCAGAGGGCAAACACTACTGCTGTCACTTAGAAAAATAGGATTTTGCCTGCTGTGCTTGAGAAATCTTCAGCACCAGTCTGATTGTACAGGTTCCAGGAACTCCTGTTGTAAGGCTGGGATTCAGCTGACTGATCTATAGCTGCAAAGTTTCACTGCTTTACTGCACCAGCATAAAATGGAAATGTAACATTCCCATCTGTGAAGACTTGCCAAAACAATTTAGTGTTTCAAAAGCTGGGTACTGAACGAAGACAAGATCTCACTACAAGCTGTGGGAGCTGGGAGAGTTTATGAACCAGAAAGCATGGGCTAAGGGAGGGATCAGACTGGTGATAGTTTACTGGCCTTGCAATTCTTTTAAGAGGCACTAATGGTAGTGGACTGCTACAGTCGAAGTAGACCCGGACTCATTTAAGGCAGTACCATGAAATTGGTTGCAATAAAATTATGCATTAAATGTGCATTATGTTTAATAAGACTGTATTGCACTCCCAATGTTTACTCTGTGCCCATTGAGGCTGATCCAATTTTCTAAAGTTCTCCAATTGGTTTGCTATCAGGTTTTCAGCCAGAAGGTCAAATTTCACTTGCTCTTAGTACATGTCTCCATTACTTTGCTAAGGCATTTACACTCCATATTCATTACCTCTCCTTCTTTTTTATCTATCTCCTGTAACTTGACTGCTCCAAAATGCTCCCTGTAGGTGGCATGTTTGACAAAAATGAGATCAGTCTTTAATAGATGTCAACTCAAGAACACAGATACGTATGAGCACACACTTGCACGAAAGATGCAAAGAGAAAGAGTAGGGGGGAAGGCTATTTCCAGACCCACGTTGGAGGTAATTTTATGTTACTTCACTCAAGGTGCATTAGTGACCTCTGTGAAATCACGGGTTTCAGATATGAAACTGAGAATGTAAGTAGAAAGGTTGGAATATATGTTTAGAGCAGTATGTGATCATGACTATACCAAACTGGGAGCTGGATTGTTTTAATCAGAGGCAATGATAGTTTTAGTGTTCCAGAAAGCACATTATTTCCCAACATCTCAGCAAACTCTGTCAGCACTGAGCTCAATGTGGGTAGCACAGACGAGGAACCAGCAGGCAAACTTTCTTGGGGCTTTGTGTTTCTTCGTAAATGCTTTAGTAGGAAAATACATGCCTTCTTGTATTCTGTTCTCCTCTGTCAGGAGATCATGTTGAGAGAATTCAGCGTGCTTTACAAGTTGCAGCCAATAATGTCTCATTCATCACTCCAAAATGGACTGTCCCTGTTAGAAAAACTGGCTGGGCTGCCCAGAAGGAGCCATTGTCCAGGACACTGGGTACTCTGCTTTGGCAGGGAGGTCTGTGCCTTTCCTTCAGCTTGATTAGGTAGGGAAAATGCAGTGGAGGCCCTAAAAAGTCTTGCCAAAGGCTCAGATAATGAAGTATTTGAATTGGCTGGCTGCAAGGTATGTCCACCCTGCTGCACCCACTGCTGTCTCCAGGCTGGTGCAGATGTGCCCATGTTTGCTATAAAGCTATCTGCTGTCAGGCTGCTAGCGCTGCACACCCAAAACTTGCCCCAGGGTCTCCTGGGGAGCCTGCAGGGTGTGCTGGAGCATGGGAGCCTGGACATGATGCCTTGGCCACCAAGGGAGGTCAAAGTCACAGCAGACGATGCTTTTCAGAGAGCCCCCTCTCGAGGGGATGTCTGGGTAGCTCTGGGACTGCTCCACACCAGCTAGACACCTCTCCTCACCTGTGTCTCCAGAGGGCACCTCCATGCATTACCTGAAAACTCAAGGGTGCTAAAGCAGAGACATCCATTGCTTTTGCATCTTTAGGTAGAGACAAAGTACTGCCACCTCTGGGCAGATAAAGCCACATTTTGGGTGTCATTCCTTAGAAGACCTCTCAGTTATTATGTGGAATTCTCAGTCTATGGATTCAGCAACATCATTTACTGCTGGGAGATATACTGATACTCTTTTTTGAGTTTAAAATGCCTTGTTTTCACAAGATACTGAGTATCTCACCTATTGTACAAAAGTGCTTTTGGTATTGTGAAATGGATACCAAAACCAGCAATCTCCCAAAGACATTGCTTTCAAAAATCCTCAGAGAAGCTTTGCTACCCACCTCTCAAGAAGGGAATGGTGTTTTCTGAACACCATCTTTCACATGTGGTGACACTTATAGAACATTTACAAGGGTTTACACATGCAGCTCTGGGCATCAGCCCTCCTGTGGTGCTGCTGCTCGGGGTTCTGACTCACTGCTAGTAGTGGGGAGGACCAAGAAGCTGAGCAGGACATCTACCTGCCCTGAGACGCCCCAGCCTCTGCAGTGTGTCTTCTGACCATATATGACACAAGTGGGTCCCCAGTTCCTCCAGATGGCCCAGAATCACCTTTGGCAGAGGTCTGGGGCAAACAGCTGATGCGGCAGCTGCCTTAGCTAAATCCATCTGCAGGCATGACTCAGAGGCCTAAATCCAAGTGCTTCTAGACCCCACCTTCCTTGGACTTGTCCTTTCATTTTTCCTCAAACACTGAGCAGTGGGTCTGTTTTCTCCTGGCTGTCTGTCCAGGCTGTCATGCAGTGCTCTTCTTCACCTTGCTGCAGAAGGTAGTGCTGCTGTCAGCTGCCCCCATGCCTGTCCCAAAGGTCTCACCATGGAGGGATGGAATCAGAGAGCCCTGAGGAAGAAATGGGGCAGCTGTTCCTTTGGCTGCATTGGGAATGCTGGAAGAGATGTGTCCAGTTATGGTTGCACCGCTCAAGGGTCTTCCCACTATCAGGCAGTCAAAGAGTCTTGGCTTCACCCAGATTTCCTCAGTGGATATTGTTTTTTTGGATGTAGGTGTTCCCCACTGAGGAGAATGTGTTCACAAATGTGTAATTCGTTTGCTTGGCTTTTCCTCTGGTATGCAGTCTTCTGCTTCATCCCAGCTGTTTGTGTTTGGTACTGCTAAAGTGAGACTGAGGGGTTGAGGAAGGACTAAACCTCATTGGTGTCTGCTACTCAAAAACTTGCAAAAAAAAAAGGGTACAGTTTTGATTTTTATTTTGGTATATTAGATTACCTTGCTGAGAACAACAAAGGCTGGCAGCCTCAGCTATCTGGTTTCCATGCATAGGAAAGAACAACCTAATCCTTTTCTTCCTGAAATCAGCAGATGGGGTCTTACTGAACCCAGTCTGCATTGTGTCAGGCTACAAATAAATGCTTTTTATTCTAGTGTTACATGTCTTTATTTACATTATTATTATTATTATTATTATTATTATTATTATTATTATTATTATTATTGCCATATTTTAATTTCTTTCTTTCCTTTGTCTGTTTCTGATTTACTTTTGCACCAGTGTGTTCCACCAGAAGAGTGGGCTGTGGAGCATGCTTGTGTGAGGAGAGATGATCCATGCTGTTATATTCCATGATTTACTTATAATTTTTTAATTTATATATAGTTTGTAAAAGGCCAGTGCAGTCATGGAAGCACAGTTGTTACATACTTTTGATTAAAACTTCATCAAGTAATAGTTGCTCACAGGAAAAGAAAAAGATGAAAGGATCTGGCCTCCTTGATATCAAGTATAGATTTGGATCTCAATGATTTGTATTTTGGGGCTATTTTTAAAAATAATATATGTAATTTGCCACAAACATTCCAGTCAACCTTAAATTCTTCCACTGTACTGTGGAGGAAAAAGCGAATGGTAACTCCATGAAAAAAGAGTTCCTGTGACTTGCATGGAGCCAGATTTACTGTAGGAACCCACAATGTCCTTCAGCGAAACCATCAAAGCAGAGGGAGTAAAACACCAAGATATACAGCTTTCAGTTCAAAGGACAATAAAGCCCTGTTTCAGCACAGCACAGGCACACTCATTTCAACCTGAGTCAGTGTGAGGCTGTAATCCAGGAAGGTGCTTACACACATGCCTGCCTGTAAATAAATGCTTAATCCAATTGGAATCAACTGGGCCCCAGCTCAGCTTGAGCTTTCTTTGCTGTGCTGAACTTAAACGTACACAGTGAAAGAAAAATTGCTCACAGCACCCTCATCTTTAACAAGCATGATGGAAAAAGTTTACAGTGAAATCAGTAGGATTTTGGCTAAATGTGATTAAGTGCTTTTTGGAATCCAGATTTCTGCAAACCCAGGCCCATGGATGCTGTTCAAAGCCTGCTGAGGGCAATGGGTGCTGGACCGGACCCTGAATGCAACTGGGTTTTCTCACACTCCTGCAACTTCAAACAAACAAACCAACCAAACAAACAAGCAAGGAAACAATAAAAACAACCAAAACAGAAAAAATTTGAGAAGAGTAATCAAGGGTGTGTTTTATTGCTTCACCACCTTTCTGAAAAACAGCTGGTGAATTAAACAAATGAGGTTATGAGAAAGGAGTTGTTTCCAAACTGATTGTTTTATTTCTCTTCTCCAAACAACCTGCAGGCTGCTAGCTCTGGTTTCTGCTCTCCCCAGAACTAACTGAGATCAGCAGGCTGAGGATCATGTGAAGAGCAGAGATTATGCAGGAATAAGCTGTTCTCTCACTCCTTCCACCCCTGCTCTTTTCTGTGTTCCCTGTTGAAAAATAAGATTCCTTCTATTTGTGTTTAAAGGGAAGGATCTTTGTGTCTGATTAAACTAAAAAGAAACTGGAGGGCTAGATCTCGTCTGTGGCTCATACCCATATGTCCTATAAACCTCTGGCAAGCATGTGAAGAGTTCTCCAAACTGACAGTGCACACAATGTCCAAATCTAATTTGAACTGCATGGTGCAGCTTCAGCTTTCAATCACACAGCACTTCCTCTAAAACACTGTCTGCAGCTACATTTCCAAATTGGGACATTTTTGCAATTGCTCATCACGCAGCTCCCTCAATAGACCAACATATGTTTCAGCAGAATCAACAGGCTGACAAACTCCAGGCCACTGAGAATTTTATGTATCAGGGAGCGCGTTTCGCACATGAATCAAAGTGCATGTCATGCTTTGGGACTTGGTGCGTGTACATCTAGAAACATTTTCCAGCAATGGTTATTAATTATTGAGATGCTGTAAACAAGTCACCCTTCCTCACACATCTTGTTTCAGCTCTATGAAGCAACAGAGAGCTCATGCCAAAATGACATAGTCAACCCGGAAAAAGCTCACCCCACCTGCTTCACTCCAAGCGCTGTGAATGATCTTATTGTGCTTGGTGGCACATGCTTGTTAAAATTAAGGACTGTTGTCAGTTTTTTTGGGGATTGACATGTGAAACACTTGGAGAAGCCAGGGTGGGGGTGGGAGGGTAAAGGAGACCAGTCATCTGCATGGTACAAAGGAGGAGTTCCAAAGGTCTGAGGATCAGTTCCCATTTCCATCTGAGGTCTGGCCCTGTGGCCTCTGCTCAATGTCTCAGCAAAGAGGACATTACTCATGACTGACCTCTGGGAAGTGCTCGGAGACAAAGGCTGATGAGTTCTATTAAAAAAAGAAGGTTATAAATAATAAATCAAAAAGGTTTCCTTCTGATAACTAATACGTGTTGTCCTCTCTCTTTTATCACATCAAAAATGCACAGTTTAACCACTACAAAAAAACACTGAGGTAAAGATTTGGCTTCCCCATCGGTTTGGAAAATGATATGTTGTAAATAGGGAGTTGTGTGTAAAAGGGACCTGTGAACTGAAGAGTTTTCCTTAGATGGAAACCCATTTCTGCTTCATTACTGCTTGCAACAAAAGCATCTTTTACAACTAGATAGTTGATTTTCTTCATGAATAGCTTTATTTTGCCTTCAGTTGGGGGTTAACTTTAAGACAAAATTGTGGGCTTGTTTGTTTTTCTGTTGAGAATTGCTCCCAGAACAAGCGGTAAGTAGTGGGGATGGTGAGTTTTCATTTCAGTTTCTTCTGGTGGGACATCTAAGAAATATTTACTGATGTCTGTCACAGATGGGCCATCAGAGATTATATCATGGAGAGCAACTCCTTTGCCAGACAGACCGTCTGTCTGAATAGAGCTGAATGCCTTTATTTCCCACACAGTTTAAAAAAAAAAAAAAAAAAAAAAAAAAAAAGTTGGTTGGCTATTGGATGAGTGAATTAACAGCTGCATTTGAAATTTTATTGTTATAACTTAATTTCCTTGCTGCTGATGGATGGCTCTTTTGTCATTTTAAAACACCGTGGTCCACCTGAGCTGTGCGTTGCAGATCTCAGAAGGTGGCAACAGGGAATCTCAAGTTTTGGTTTGGATTCTGTGGTGTCTTAACAAACTCCAACTGCATTGGGAAGTCAATCCCTCTTTTAGGGCTGCAGGGTTTCTATGTAAGCACATTAGTTTCCATACACCTTCTGGGGCACATGTGGGGAGAAAGCACTTCACTGGGAGGCTTGAGGACTGTATTCCTCCAGTTGTGCTGCTGTGATGCCATGCAACTCAGGAAATAGAGGCTCAGCTTCCCTACCTGAAAATTTCAATGTTTATATCAATCTCCTACTGTAGGAAGCTTAAAGTGACACCATGGAAAAGCTATGGAATAGTCATTTTATGTATATATCACATATAAACAAACAGAAGAAATTAGTGACACCTCCCAAAGGCATTGCTTAATCTAGTGACATGTATGCACCAACATGCCAAGTTGCATATCCCTAAAACTTTACCCCCTCTGACTTTTGTTTCCAGAAATTGTCCTTCTGTTACTCGTCCACTCTACAATGTCAAGGAGGAGACAGAAAATTCCAAGAGAAGAGCTCATCACAAGGATGAGCTCATCCTCCTAAGATGTATATCCAATGTTTCTTTTGGTTAGGAAAAATTCCAAGCTGTGCTTAAGAAGGCCAGCTTCCTCTCCTTGGGTAGCCTTCTCAAATGTTTGGCTTTTCTTACTGGCATCTTACTTCAGGTCAGCTGCAGCAATCTAGAGTAGGTCCTGCTGTTGGTGTGGTGGAGATGAGGGTGAGGAAATGTTTTCCAATGCTGGAAAACAGAATGTCCACAGAATGAAAAACTGTTTTCCATGTTCTGAGCAGAGGAAGATGACAATGCCTTGAACTTGTGCAGGGACTTGGAGTCCTTGGACTTTGGTCTGAGGAATCTGGCTGGGGTTTGGCTTCCCCAATGCCCTAGCTGGCACAGCATTGCTGTCACGCACAGCAAAGTAGTCCTCCACATAATGGATATAAATATGATTCTTGGAATTTACCAAACAATAGGCAAAAGCAGTATTCCCAACAGGCTGGAGGGGAGCAGTCAAGTATCAAGGAAACACCTGCAGAAGTGGGTATCCATTGTTTCCTTTTGATGTTTATCACTGTGCCTAAATCTGGAAAGAATAGGCTTTTGGCCTTCAAAAACAATTTCCTTCCTTGCCTTTATTGCCTGGAGGAATCTGTCCTTCTCGAGCATTCCTGTTTTGGAGACAGGAAAAATTATCTCTCTGCCTGGGTGAAATTTCATCTCTGACTCTTCTCAAGACTGAGCATGTAATTTTATGGATCAGGTAATCCAAAATGAAGGGTTGTGGTGAGTGACACTGGTGAGGTGCCTCTCAGGGTGGCACATGCTGATTCTCCAGGACAGTGGGGCAGCAGCAGCACCAGCAGGAAGGTGTGGAGGTGGATGAAGATTGGGACCAGGCTGAGGCTGTCACATGAAGGTTTCCAGACCAGGGGCTGATAGGCAGAGTCCTGTCCTCCAGCATTTCTTTTAGGACTCTGATGGATGAAAACCACCAGGAAACAAAGGGACAGGCCAATCCTCATGCATTTTTGATCAGCAGAAGGACCTGACTCCCACATGGTGTGAGGTCATGGGCAGGCGCTCCCTTTGCCTTGTCACCTCTGGAGACAGAAAGCCTGTCTCCAAAGCCAGCCACCTCTGCAAGTCCCTAAATGCTCACACAGCTGCAAGAGTGCCTGCTCTCTCCCTTCTGCCCAGTCCCACTGCTGCTCTGACTGACTGAGATTTGTCTTCTCTTTATAGCACCTTTTATTATTCTTTTGACAGGCTTTGAATAGTGACGATGAGGAGGCAGGGGCAGCCGTCCAGTGCTCCCAGTGGTGCTGTTCAGCTGCACGGTTGTTTTTTCTCAAGCTGCCAGCTGGTCCTGACACTCTGCTTGTTTTCTCCCCCCTCAGGAGGCATTCTTTTCATGAAAGCTACCTTGCTGACATTTAAATGGAGCAGGGAGTGCTGCCTGAGATGCCTTCTCTTCCTCTTCCACAGGAACTGTGCTGCCAGCTTTCTCTTTGACTGTGCCCCACCACTCCTCACCTGGTTCCTCTGCATACACAGCAAACCAGATGCTTTTAGCTTCTCTCCTACTCCCTTCCTTATTCAAAATCTTCCTTATTTCTACTCTTCTGCTTATTTTTCCTCGGGTTTTAAAAACTCAGAAAGGAAAGTCATTATTTTCTTCTCCTTTATGTTGATAGAAACAAGAGCAGGGCAGAAAATGGATGTAAACAGGGCAGCATATCTCAACAAGACTGCTCATGGCTGTAGTTCTCTCCCTTCTGCACCTTCAGCCCCTGATGGTTTAATTAGGCTGCCCCAAACCACAGAAGATGACAACCATATGCACAGTGCAGGCTGACCAGCTCTCAGCTCACCCTGTCTAAACTGGAAATCAGTCACTGCAGTCATCCCATGGTCATTTGTGCCCTGCTCTGGATTATTATCTCAGACATGGTGCTGTGTGCATACTTTCTTGATGTCTCACAGGCTTCATAAACTTTGGGCAGTGCAGCCCTGTGGCTGTTTATGGTGTTCTTCGTGGATATGGTCAAACTGATGTCTTTTTCCAGACAAGGATCACAAAAGCCCATAGATTTGGTAGCCATACCCCCCGCTGAGCACCACAGCCCACACTTGCCCCCCAGACTTCAAAATTCCTCCTGTGCTGTTGTTTAACGTGGCAGAAACCGCCAAGTTTTTGAGACAGCTGGGAGGGCACCAATCACAGCCACAGACCAAGAAGAGAGGAAGGGATGTGGATGGGAGGCAGGGCCAGAGGATCATGGCTGGTGCGTGTCAGGTGTGTGATGAAGGCCATGATCCTGCTGTGGCTTTTCCACCTGGTCTCTTCTGCTGGTCCCCCACATCACCACTGCACAGTTGATTTCACTGACCAGAAGTGGGTTTGTTGACAAACTGAAACCTGAAGAAAGAAATAAAATCTTAATCCCTTTCAAGATTATTAATCTTGCAGTAAATATGTATAGTAGTGGAATAATGTGACACATTGTATATTGGATATATTTGGTATTATGTGTTGGAATGTATTTTATATGTCATGTTTTTTTTTTCATTTCCTGCTTGTTCTGGCCCCAGTTACCACAGTGCACTGTGATGACAATACGCTTGCTGATGTCACCTTTGATTAGCATGGTTTAGCAGCCATCAGAAAGCACACAGCAGAGCGGGTCAAAACATGCCTCACTCTCTCCCCCCCTTCCCACCCCCAGGTTTATTTACAGTAGCAGTATGAATCCATGAGACAGAACAAGACTGTCATCCCATTCAGAATGTAACAACCACCTGAAAGCTAATTCCATCCCGCTGCTGCTGTGGCAAATCAGCCTGAGAAGTCTCCAAGGCTCCCTCTCTTAAACAGGTTATCAAGGAGGTATCCATGCAGCTGCATTTGAGTTTGCAGTGCACAGCAAAACACATGAAACTACCATACCTGGAAGAACAGGTTGGTCAACAACATGAATCTGTAAGTTTTTTTGAATTGGTCCTAAATTATACGCAACTTTTTCCCGGCATTTGTCATGTCTGCTCATGGAGTAAATACCAGTGTGCTGCTGTGGCATTTGTATGTGTTTATGCAGCCAGCAGAGTAGGGATCCTTGAAAATTTCAACTTCTGGTGTTTTTAAATATATACTTACTATTTTCTAAATCTCTTGACATATGCTGTGGCTTGCCAATGCATCCTTTTGATGTTATGTATATCTCAGCATCACCAGCAGACCCCAACCACAGCTGATTCCCACTGAGTTCATCCCTGGATTTATCGTGAGAGAATCCAGCACCAAGACCTTCATCTAAGGACAGAGATGGGAAAGCTGCTGAGATGTGCCTGGCTCTGCATATTATGCTGGCCACAGAGCACTGACTTCCTCTTGAGCATTGAGGTGACAAAGGTTTCAATTTCTAAGCATTTTCCTTGGACCTTTAATTTCTGTAAACTTTGTCATGCTGGAGAAGTTGTCTTGCTCCCTCTCAGTCTCTCTGAGTCTTATGAGAAGACTTTTAAGTCACTAATTAATGCAGCCGGAGGAGCTCTTCTCCAAAGAACAGCAGTGCTGGGATTAAAGCAGTGCAGAGCAATGCATTTGCAACTGGAACAGGGCCTTCTGCATCTACCAGCACCAAAATAAAGAACTCTTGGGATGCAATAATCTGAAAAGGAAGATGATGTGGTTCAGTGGTTGATTAGCAAGCTGTTTGTGTGGTCTTTCCCCAGACAGATCCAGAGAGCCTGACTCAGTTCTCATTTTGCTTTGTATTCCAGAAGATGCACTGAAAGAAGTGCAGGGACTCAGCTGAGGTCAACATTTTACTACTTGTGAAGAAAGTAAGGGAAGTACAGATAAATTTTTCTGATGTAGAGAGACTGGAATATTGGTCAGGATTACAACCTTCCGGTGCAAGTTGTATAAAAGTGACCTGACAATTCTCATTTGACCTCTTTCATCTGAAACTTGCTACCTAACCTGGTTTATTCTCTTTCACCACTCTCCTATGAACATCTCATCTCCTCTACAGTGTTTCAGCAGATATAGTACTCACTTTCATTGCTACCATTGTCCCAGAAAAACTCCCAAATGTATATTGTCATGCCGACATGGAACAGCTTTTTTTGGTTTACCCCTCATCTTTTGAAGGTGTGATGTAACAAGACTAACAGGATAATTCTTCCTCTTGCTGTCTGTGCTTGGAAGTACAACAGCACAAAGTCTGTAGCCTCAAGGAACTCTCTGTGCATCAAATCCCTGTGGTCAGAGTTGGGCTAGAGCTCCAAACAGCCAGCTGGGCAAAGGCACAGAGTGCCCAGTGAGCAGCATTTCTAAATTACACATATACGTCCATCAGAAACATTTGTTTGTCTTTATGATGATGACTGGTTAAGTTTCTCTTTGTCACTGGCTCACCTCTCTATCTACAGAATGTCTGAAGGTTCTAGAAGGACCAACTTACTTTTATTCTTCACATTTTTGCACATTGCAATGCTACTTTGCACAAATTTTTGAGCAATTTTGTCTTTAATTTTTAATGTTTGGTAACCCTTGTACCTCACTACCCTTTTGCCCACTCTTTCAGAACAATATATAAGCCTTTTTATTCACTACTTTTTCACAACCAGGGAAATTTTATTTTTTTTTCACAACGGACATTAGTGATTGTGTAAAAACTCTATATTAGTCTAGATTAATCTACTACTCAAGGTAGTTTTAAGCAAGCCTCAGCTGGCCTCATAATGATTACAATGAAACAGCAGGCCTTGCAAACCTCATAAGAGTTGCAATTAAGGATTCCTGAGAGATACAAGCTGATATTCCTCTGCTGGCTTCTTGGGCATTTCCACAGATTTATTGGGTTTTATGATCTTATACGCAAGCTGTGATTATGCTTTCAAAAATAAATTAAATGAATTAAAATTCAAAATGTTGAAAATCCTGGAAATAAATAGTAAAAAAGATGAGTGTTCTGGCTTGACTTACAGCAAGCACTAAGATTTTCCTTCTAACACTTAAGCAGTGCACAGTTTAGAAATCTTCCATGTCTCTGTCTATGGCTTTACAATGAAATGATACTTGGCCATATTCCAGGTCTCAGGGAGCTCAGCAGTTTTGTGCAGGATATGTCAAGTTAAGAGAAATTTGGTGGGGGCTGGAAGCTTCTTAGGAGAGGAGACAACAGTTGTTTGAGCCTCTCTTGAATTGCAAAGCACTGTGCAGATGTACTCCACACTGCAGTAAAGCAGCACAACTTTGTCTCAGCCAGCTGACTGTACTTATGGGGTGCTTCGCCAAAGAGAATTGTTCACTGGGCTCTAACCAGGGGAACTGCACCATGAGAAAGGCTGAGAGCCCTGAGGGAACTGCATTGGGCAGCAGGAATTGTGTCCAGGGTCAGTTCTGTACAGCTCCAGCTCTGGGAGGGGAGGCTCAGGTGCTGCAGGTGTGGCTGTAAATGCAGCCTAGGGCAGGCAGATCCACCCACCTCGCTCCAATTTGATCCAGACTTACAGATGCTCATTGTCCAGCCTCAGCAGCATGCTGGTACCCCCCATATTTTGGGTTACATCCACAGGGAAATGGGCCTGATGCCAGGGTGAGCATCTTTTCCTCATCATTTCTGAATCCCTTTAGGACCGTGGCAAGTGGTTTGCTGCTGGGTGACAGCAGAGACAGAGTGATTACACGTCCCTCAAAATACTGAGGGAGGCTTCCAGAACAAGGTTTGCTCAGAAGAGCCATCCTACCTGCTGTATGAAGATGCCTGGAGGCAACCAAGTGCAGTTATTTTGGGATTTAGAGCTGTTAGAATTCAACAGTGAAACCACTTTTCTCTGTTTTAGTCACTTGTCATGGTGACTTTTGTAGGTTATGACAAAATAGGAACATATATTAATGGAAACAAAGAACTTTCACTCTTTTTTTCAAATATAGGGGCTTTTTTCTCCTCAAGCAGCAATTTCTACCTGATTACAACATTCACCAGTTTGTAAGTATTTCATTTAATAAAAAAAAACGCTTTTCCAAAAGTTGTTTTAACTGACCTTTATAAGGTTTATTGCTCAATGAAACTTAGTTTACAAGGTATGTGACTGGGAGTCATTCTTCAAATCCCAATTAAAATACATATATGGTTTGGTATTTTTTAATTATCTCAATGTAAAACAAAACAGAGCATTTATAAGTTTCAGATGGATTCTTGGGGGCTTATAGCTTTGATATAAAAATGAAATTGCACTCCTACAATTTTCTTAAGACAAAACCAGAAAAAAAAAAATCAATGAAAACTGAAGAAAACATTGTGATTTTAAAACTGCTAACGGCAGGTATGCAATAAATTTTGTCCACACATTTTGTAAGGATTTTTACTGGCACAGATCCTAGCCATGGCACCACATCAAAATCTATAATCAGTCCACAGGTGCTGATCCATTCCCCTACTCATACTTCACTCAAAAGACTACTGATAGTCTGTGACTTCCAGATCTGGACTCTGTTGTCATGCCCAATGGTGCAAATCCACAGATAGTTCAATTCAAACCTAAAGATGGTTTCTTCAGCCAAGAAACAAAAACACACAGAGCAGCTGTCCCTGCTTTCTCTCAGATGCTGTCCCTCAGTGGAATGGGCTCTGGTGGCACACAGGGGCCCCATGTGCTGCATCTCCTCCCCATAAAAACAGAAAACAGCCTTTGAAAGCAGGGCTTCACCCACTGAGTGCATGAAGTGAGGCTGGCAGATGTGATGCATCCAGAGCTGAGCATCAGATGCATGTGAGGCACTGGCAAGTTTGGGATGAAGCCAGAGCAGCCTGGGTGAGAGAGGGAAAAAATGGAGAGCTGCCTGCTGGACCAAGCACAGCCTCTCCCAGCAGACAGGCAATGAGCATCAGGAGGAAACGCAGCTCATTCAAGAGTTTTTAATAGCCAGCTCCCCAACTGGCTGTAATTTTAGCAGGCAGTTTAACTAGGCTGGACTGAGCTTTTTCCAACACAGCCCTGTTCAAAGAAAGCTGGAGAAATCCCTCTGCCTGCCCAAGGCCAGATGAGAAGCTCATTTCTCAAGGAAGCTTTTACAGTGACAAAAATGAGACCAAATACTACAATTACCACCTCAAGCACTGTGTGTATCCTTTTGTTGGCAGCATGCATTTTCCCCACCTCTCAGTATCCTGTATCTGAATATGCTCTTATATGAGTGCAGCAGTTTTTCTCATTCTGATCACATTCCTTTCAGAGAGAATTTTTGGGAAATAAATACAATTTCAGTCAAGGCTGGACTATGGCATACACATATTTTCCCACTTTGCAAGGATCATTTTATTGCACCGTAATCTTGTTTTGCCTGGAGAGTAGATCTGTTTCCTCAAGGCCTGTTTGGAGTAAACCAGAATTTTCTGAGCACTGTTCAGAATTTTGGCTTCAAATAAAATGTCCAAGAACTCTGTGGGCCAGACTGTGTCCCCTCCTTACCCAGCTTCAGTCTGGTGAGCTGGCACACCCATTTAAATCAAAGGAATCTAGAGGTGAGCAGATTATTACTGTTTTGCCCTTTGCTGTAGACCCATAGCGAAGGTGGGAGAAAAAGGCATTTGGTAGAGATGCTCGTCCATGAATGGGACCAGTAAAAGGGTGCTGAAAGCCTCAGCTCTTCTTGCAATGGACAAAGGGCATAAAACTCATGGCCACCTCATCTTCTGGTGGTCTCTCGCTTTGTGACTCACGTCACGAGCTCAGAAGTTACCAGTTTCTCTAGCATGTGACTTGGTTTGTCAACAGGCCCAAAGCTGGTACCACAAGCCAACATCTAAATCACCATCCCAAATCTCCTTGGCCCACATAAATTAAACACTTCCCTACTGCAAGTTTAATCATGCCAGGTTGTCAGGGCATGCCAACGAAAGACATAGAATCCGGGATAAAGGTGACCAACTTATTTCTCTGTGCTATCCTGCTCCTCCTCTTTTTCTCACAACAGCCAAGTGTTAGCACATTACATCATCAAGCCTTTGAATTTCCCTGCTCTTGTCATGTTTAAACTCGATTGTCTAACACTCGCCTCTCGTACCATTGCCTCCGAGCTCTTGCAGTCAGCAAACCCACTGCTGACAGATGGTGGGGAAAAGTGGGTTGAGCTGGACGGCTTCCAAAAACTATGTCTAGCCACATGATATGTAAAACACAGGCTCTCATTTAAAATCTGGTCCTTTTTTGTTAATGTTGATCTTTTAGAACTATTTTTATTTTGGGGAGAGTTATTTTCTGTTGGGGATCTTTGTTTGTTTGTTTGGGCCAATGACAAGAGTGTACTTTCTGGCCTCTATGCCCTGCTTTTGGCAGTTTCTGAACTACCAGACAGGAAATTCTCCAAAGTGTTGCAGCTGATAATTGGCCCTTTTTACTGGAGCAGAGATAAATTGGAATAGTTTTCTCAGGTCCTTCCCTTCATATGGAGAAACCCACAGTAATGCATATAAAAATCTTCACCCCAGAAATCCTCAGGAAGGGCCACTGATTGATGATATCTGTGTCAGCCAGTGATCTGATGCTAAAGACAGCATCTGGAGTTGCAACTTATTAGTTCTCTTTCTTTTCCTTCTAAATATTACCCTCTGAACACTGTAATACATAAAACAGTTCTCAGTAAAACCTCTGAGAAGGCAACATTACTCCAACAGAAGAATATGACTTTCCATCAGGCCTTGAAAAATATTTATGAGATGATTTGGTATTTATTTACATATTTGTTCAAAAACATTTTTTCCTTTCCCAAGTTAAAATTAAGACATGTATCATGAAATGTCACAGCTCATTTCCGTGGAGGACCTAAGGCTAGGAAGGAATGCAAGCATGGTAGAGTATTATATTTGCTACACTTTCATGTTTTTAAAAGATCATCTCAACCCTCAAGATGAACATATAAAATAACAAAAAAAGCCCTGAATACATCACTAATACAGTATCATGTTAGAAAAAAATCTTCAAATGATCCTTTAGCATCCTTTTCAGCTGGCTTTATTTTCCACCTGAGACAGGATGTGAAAAGGACAACCCCACTTTTACTTGTTCCTATGTATCCAATCAGGCATTTGGATTGTCTCAGTGGGAATAGGCACCACAGATGAAAGCAAATATTGGAAGTTTTGTTCCTAATATTGGAAGTATTGTTCCTAAATAAAAGTGTAATGGGTGAGGTGTTGTGTTACATAAATGATCTCTCTTGTGGTGAAAACAGGCACCTACTGTAATGTAGCACTACAGTTGTGTGCTGCTGTACTGTTAATGGTATAAGGCCGTAATAAAGGGTATTAATTAATTGTGTTAGAAGATAATACAAATTTCATGGTTTCTTCCTAAACAGGTGGCTATCCCGGGAACTTTTCTGCACCATCCATGCACAGCAGGGAAGTCCAAACTCCTAATCATTAAATGCTTATAACACATAAAACCAAAAACAGATCAGGAAATAATCAGGAAAAAAAATTGCAGAGATGTATTTCCTTGGGTTTTCATATGAGTGGTTGGAATGGTGTCATATATAATTTTAAAAATAATTCTCAGTGAATTAAGAGCTTATTTAAATGTTTGTTTAAAAAGAATTCCAAACACCACATTTCTAGGGAAGTTTTAATGCCTAAGATTCAAATTACGGTGCCTTCCATAAATTAAAAATTAATATTTTTTAAAAAATGTTTTCATCATAGCTTAGAGAAAAAAAGTGGAAGTCTGAAGGAATTTGGAAAGAATCTCTAAAAATATTTTCAGAAATATCCTTTTCAGAAAATTCTAAGCTTATTTGGTCACCACAATTGCCCATTCTGTGAATGAATAATGGGTTTATAACACTCACAACTGTTGCCTTCTATATATGCAAAAAAAACTATGTCATGAAAAAATGCATCATTTTAGAGCTCAAATATATGTAGAACTGTACTTCATGCTTTCACATTTAAAGCCTTACTGGCACTGGGTTGGATCCTGAGAAATAGTCAAATCGATTGACAGCTACTTTCAGAGGACTTTCCAAACTTAGAGGAAAAAAAAAGGAAAAAAGTGACAATTGAATCTGTGTTCAAATTGTTAATTTAACCATAGATATGGTGCAAGGAAAGTAATAAAGCTGAACATATTTCCCCTGTGTAGTGATAAGGTCTGTGATAATTCAAAGGGCTGTACAACAGTAGGATGTATTCAGAGCTTGCAAATATAAAGATATTTATATTGGATATTTAATTTTTTTTTAATGTTTTGGTTTGTTTTCCTTTCTTGGTTTGCAAAAAGATGCAGTTCTATTTGTAGCAAATTATATATATATAACATATTGGTGACACTTTGACCCAACAAATACAAGTTCCACAGTTTCAAGTTCTAGGGTTCTGCTGTAAAGTTGAGCTATCAGAGCAAGAAAGATTGACACTTGGGACAAAAACTGGAGAAGGACTTTACCTTTCTTTCTTTTTTTTCCCCCTATTTCTTCCTCTATATGCTTTAGGTCCCTCGCATTGTCATCCAGACCTTCACATTGGCCATAAACACCCTCTGGAGCAGATCAGCAGCAGCATTTGACTGTCATGAGCAGTGTTGAATGCAGTCTCCTCATTTCCTTCTGCCCCATATCATGGAATTTGTGGCCTTGCTATGCTTTGCAATGGTTGTGAAATATAAAGAAGAAGAGGAGTAAAAAAAGGAATAGAAAAGTAGTTGGTGGGTAACCAGAACCAAGAAATGATTCTGTGAGAGGTCAGAACAGAAAAGACAGGGAGGAAGGGAAGGGTAAGGCCAAGAAGCATCCCAGGGAGCATATACACATGTGCATTCTGCTCTTATGCACAGGCATCTGGCATGAGGTGTCAAATGACCTTTCAGAAATAATTTCAGATCAGTCAGGAAAGGGGCACTACAGGGATTGTTCCACTCTGTCCTGCATCACCTAGTGAAATAGATATACACAGTCACTTCATCAGCTGCCCTGGAAATCATTGCAATTAAGTCCTGAAGCACCAGTTGGAATTAAGGCCTGAAGAAGTCAAGGCAGGGGAGAAAAAAAAAAAAAAAAAAGAATACTATGAATAAAACTCATCTAATATCTATTAAATAAATAAAGGCTCTGAGATGGGAGCTATCTAAGGAAAAGTAGGCCCTGATCCAGAAGGACTCTTAAGACACTGTAAGTGACTCGAAGCATAGGAGGCAAGTACTCAGGAGCTAAAGTGCTTTGCTTTGCACACAATAGGATAACTGACTCTTGAAGATGGTAGGGTGCGTTTTTAGTGCAGGAACAAGTTAGCCCTAACTTTTCCATCTGAGCTAGGTTATTTCCTTAGCTGGCTGGCTCAACAGCAGTCTGGTCTATGAAGTGGGAGGTGTCTTAGGGAATTACTCTCCAGCAGGAAGCAGAGGGAGATTCAGCAGGATAAGAGATCAGCTGCAGGAGAGCAGCAGACGGGAAGGTTCATCAGCTTGCCCCAGTCAAACTGAAGCTTTCAGCAGTGCCAGCAGAACTCCTGCCAAGGAGCCAGCCTCCCTCAGAGTAAGGGAGGATGGATCCATCCTGCTGCACAACTGGCCCGGTGTCCCATTTCACAGGGACAGAAAAGGCGAATTCTTCCAGTGGCCTTGCAATTCCTGCAGTATGTTTTTTTATTTCACAGCTGAGGGTTCCAACTCTGATGGCACACTCGGATCCATAATATTTCATGGGAAGCAGGCAGAAACAAATACTAACTCATCTAGGCACTAATTGCCAGTGAAACAGCATCTCCCACCGTTTGCCAGCCCTGTCCCTGGTGTGCCTGTCAGCAGCTCTGTTGCTTGAGGAAACAGACAAAGGGGAAGGCAGGGAGGAAGACACTCATCAGCGTAGTTCACAGCAATCCATGGTTATGAAACTCCCGCACCAGTGCCAGAAAATCGACTTCAAGCTGGCCCTGTTGGTTACTGGAATGTTGGCAGGGTAGTCCCATTCCCATTGAGAATGAAGAAAGTTTTGCCATAGGCATGGGGAGGGAGATAATGATCTCTTCATAGGAAAAGACATAACTATAACTTAGATTATGTTTTGTGGAAGAATTCTCTAGATGCAGGGCCTCCTGCTACCCCAAGGCTGGTGTTTACATGGTGGCTGGCTGTTGTAAATGAGTGGCTGCCATCCCCTGAATCCTTGGGTGTACGAACATTGGAATATGGAAAGTCTTGAACTCACAGCAAGATGTCCCAACTGGGGAACCCCACTAGCTACTAAAGCTTTTCAGATAATGGGTGAAAAACTGGAGGGGGAAATCTTTGATTCAAGTCCAGCAGCTTTTTCTGAGAGATTGTTTTTTTCCTACTGGACAGTAAATATAAAAACAAATTTCAGTCTTCTTTGATCCAGAATATTTGATTTGAAATAAAGCTTTTGCTTAACTTTTTTGATTTTAGAAATCTTTAGTCTGGTTGCCTTCTTCTTGTTATTGATGGTAAATGTTTTGAATGATATTCAAAACAAAAATATCCACCATCTTCTCTGTCTTAAGCCATCAAAACAAATTATTTCATCCTTTTGTTTTGGGAGGAACACCAAAACAAAAACAAATAAACAAAAAACCCATACCCACATACACACACATACAAAAAAAAAAAAAAAAAAAAAAAAAAAAAAAAAAAAAAAAAAAAAAAAAAAAAAAGCAATCAAATTGCTGGAACATAATATTGCAACACCAAACACCCCAAAAATCAAATCCTCTCTCATCCCCTTCCCCGGGCCAAAATAACTAATTGAATTTATGTTCCTGTGACCCAAGATGTAAATATTTGTGGCCACCTGAAATTTCCTGGGGCAAATGTGCAGTTGGTTCCGGGCTTTCCTCTATACTCTGCACTTCCCTTTTCCACTTTTCTTGTGCCTGCTGTGTGAGTTTAATGTGCAGGGTGGACAGTCAGGGAGAGTGGCATTTGGAAGGGGGCTGCCCTGCCTTGTTAGCCACCAGCAGCACTTCTGCCACATGACCCGGAGCTGCCAGCCTTGGGACCAGCACTGCCCTGCCAGCCCACCCCGGGTCCAGCCTGCTCTCCAGGCTGGCAGCAGTGGTGGGAAGCAAGCTGTGGAAAGGGAGTGTTGCCAAAATCATTAAAAGGCAGGAAGAATTGGCTAAGGGAGGAGAGGCAGTCTTGGGCAGCTGTTGAAAGAGGGCTTCATCTCTTCCACTGCTTATACCTGGGAAAATTAGGGATAAAGCAAAGAGGAAGGAAAAAGTGTTTTCTTAGGCTGTGAGAATTGAAAGCGAGGGGCATCAAAGCAACAGGGGAGTGAAAGCCAAATTTTCTTGGCAATCATCCCTCAGCTTTAAATTCACTGAGAATTCTCATCCTCAGCATTTGAAGGGCTTATTAATAGTTTTCCTGTAGTTGGATTTAAATCTGCATCCGAGGTTGTCAAGTCTGAATTAAAGAACCAAGTGGAAGAGGAGGAATGTCTCATGATGGGCTCTGAGCCAGCTTGGAGGGGAGCTGGTGGGAGGTTTCACTGCCTCTAACATGAGCTGGATCCTTTTGATGTGGGAAGCATCTGCCGAGAGACAAACGGTTGGGCTTGGGATGTCCCTGCCTAAAAATAACTGAGCAGTTCACATCAGGGAAGCTGTGCTTTGGCAAATTCCCTTTTCACCTGGATTTGCATCTTGATCTCACCTATTCAGCAACAGTTTATGATTGTATTTAAGCACTACTGATGGCACAGAGAGAAGGCAACCAATCACCTGGGATTTTATTATATGTAATAGCAGATATTACTATATCTGTTGATATGTTGATTTATACCACCACTTCTCTTTCCTACACATCATCACTGCCAAGTGCCCTGTGTCACAGAGCAAAGTACCTTAAATTATTTCTTAATTCACAATAAAAAGACAACCAGGAACACATTTCTTAACCACAAATAATAATAAAAAAAAAAAGTTGCCTAGTGCCTGAATGTGGCCCCTACAGAGTAATTAATTAAGTCAGATTGAGGGGCTTGCAACCCACTTGGTAGAGGGCAGCAGGGATCTTTGATCCTGGAATCCATCAGGCAGGGAGAGAAGGGAATGACCTGTACTTCACACTGCCAGCAGCACCAGGAAAGACGTTGAAACACTGACGGAGAGAAGCAGTATCCTGTTTTCACTGAGGAGCCAAAATTATGCTAAAAACCGCACTTTGCCTCCCATTTAGGCACTGTGCCAAGGCTTCTGCAGATAAGGTGTTTGCAAAGACCTTGGAAAGCCTGGAACAGAGTGGTGTTTAAGGTATGTGATTTAGGGTTTTTGTAGAGAAAAACAGGGAGCCTTCCTGATTACTAAGGCTCATCTCTTTGGTGACTGTAAAAAAAATGAACAGACAAAAAACAAACCCAAACAACCAAAACAACAAAAAACCCAAGCCAAAACGAAATGAACACAAAACAAATTTAAAAATCACAACAAACCACCTCTGAACTAAACAACTTTACAAGAAGTAAGAAATGGTCCAACATGACCAAACCTCCTTTTTCTACATCTGGTGAAAAGGCAGTTTCCTTACCGACTGGCAGAATTTGGGATAAAATTACAAAGCATTGATCCTGCTAAGGGGATGTTCCTGCTTTGGGAAGCAATGCAGGGAATGCCCATTGATTCAGGTGAATTGCTCATGAAATGACATTTCCTTCTAATCACAGCTGTGTTCCTTTGGAGGGCAAAAAAAAAAAAAAATTGTTATGTTTGTGTGTTAGTGATGCAGGCTGGTCATTCTGGGTGCATTTTTGGTTAATTCAAAGCCTCAGGCTGCCAGGATTCTGCTCCAGCTTTGTAATGATAGATTTCTCTGACACAGGTAGATGTCAGATCTGACCCAAGTGATGTTCATTGAGCCAATAATTTCCACTCTGTGTCTGCACTCCATTTGATGGGACCTGGAGCAGTTCAGGGCATGCAGGCTTGCTGAGCACAGAGTAACATATCTGTTTGATAACATAGCTGCCTTTCAAAAACTCCAGAGGGGAAAAAAAAAAAAAAAAAAAAAGACTTCTCTGTCTTCTCCAGATTGCATAGAACTTTCTATTCAATCCAAAACATGTTATCTGAAATTTCAGAGTTTCTGTCACATTTTTCCCAAAAAAGGATTGTTAATTCCTTTTCTTTCACTTTGAACTATTTTGATATTTTTTTTTTTCAGTGGGGGTTTAGGAGAAATTAAAGGATGAATTAATGCCTTTACTTTCTTCTGTAAATCTTTGGGATGGTCATCTCTCCTCAAAACCACAGAGTGTTTGAGGTGGGGCTGACTAGAGACACAGCTCAGTGAACTTTTTGTTCATTTGACTCTCACCCATCTTTTTGCAAAACAAAACACACAAAAGCACCCTCCAAGACAAAACGAAAAAAGGGCATTTTTAAATGAGATAATTCCTTTTGTTCAGCTGCAATAAACTTGAGCTGGTGTGACTGAGTGGGCAGGAGAGGTAAAGGACGAACTATGAACAAGTTGTCCTTTTTGGAAGAAGCCAGTGTTCATCAAATCATAGGCTTGATTTATTTTTTTCCCGTTGGAGCTGTTCAGTTTTTTGCAAGTAGCTCCTGGCATATGGGGACAAAAAAGAGAGGGAAGGACTTTGCAAGCTGGTGAGCAGGAGAAAAAAAGAGGTGCATTTAAGACTCTACTTGGCAAAGTAGCAAAGCAGCCCTTGAACGAAGTTGCCTGTTTCTGAGGAAGGAGAGGAATAACCTCTGGGACTCCTTCCCCTCTTCCCTGTGCCCAAAGAAGGTGGAAATTTGCCATGAGCAACAAAATAAATACATTAAAGAAAGCAGGAGGCAGAGACACATGGAAGGAAGGCAGCATCATGACAGTTTCAGCCGCATGCAAAAGCAGGTAGGCAAGACTGCAAGTCTGTCACCATCCACCAGTTTCTGATACTTTCTTCTATGTGACAGAGCAGGCAAAAAGCAAAACAGAGTGAGAGGGTTGTGAAACATGAAAAAATTAGAGGAGAAATATGGGGGAGGATATCAGTGAAATGATTAATTAGGGAATTCGATAGTTTCTTCTGTCTGAAGAGGTAGTGTACAATTCAGGCTATGGATTTAAAGAAGAAGTTGTTGGGATAGACTCCTGGAATCACCTGAGAAAATAAGTGTGTGTGTTTGACCCCGTGTGCTGTAATATTCATGTGAAGCACAAATAAACAAATTGCCAAGGACAAAGGATGATTAAGAATATCTTCCAGCCTTGACAATGATTTCACTGAAAGCTCTGGCCACAGAGGTTTTCTGCTTGTGCTTGATACCAGCAAGCTTATGCCCAAGATATTGGGATATCCAGTACATATTGGTTTCCATATGTACTTCGGTTCCTTCTCTCAGCCACCCTCAGAAAGCAGGGAATTTTTGTTTTGTCTGGATGTTTGAGTGGCCGTGGAGAAGGACAAGGAAGCCGTCTGGAAGGACACGTATGAAAAGTTAATTACCCAGTCTTTTCAGAAGAGAACTGCTTGGTGTATCTACTTAACAGACTGCAGCACTGTGAGAAGACCTTCAGAGATTACTGATACTAGAAAACAGAACAAGTCAAGGCCAGTGTGGGCGAGTAATATTTTAAAACATATGACACTTTCAATAAGCCTGGTGATTCTGCTGATAGGAAATGTCTGGTGATGAGGCTGATTGCAAATTTTAGTGGTCCTTGTCCAGAATGCAGCCTTACTAGGATAATGTTTTTAGATCTACATGGCATCAAAAGGAAAAACAAAGAAAAGGAGCTGCCTTTATGTATCACCAGGGATCCATTTATGAAGAACTGCATTTCTCACCCCCAAAAAAATACATTATCAAATGTACATTTCACTCTTTTCTAGAAGTTTGCTTGTTTGTCCTCAAATGACATAAAGAGATGAATTGGGAGCCCTAGTTTCTGTTTTGAATTACTTGAAGCATATTTTCATATTCTCTTTGGCATTACTGGTGAATAACGTAAATACAAAGCATAATGTAACAGTATATGTATATAGCTGGCTGTGTAATGCAAAATCAAAAATTTCTGATAAAATGGTATATGATTACCACTAATTAATTATTGACATGTAAATGTCAGCAAGGCTCTGTGGCTCATTGACTGAAATAACACTGAAAGAGTTAAAAAAGATGCCGATAGCATCTCTGTGAGAGCTGGGAGAATGTACAGGTAGAAGGACAGCCCAACTGCAAGGCCTATTCATGTGGGTTATTTTGTTTAAACACCTGCCTGTTAGACTTTTTGGGCATGAACACATATTTTTCAGGAAAGCTTACATATGAGATGTGGGAGAAGCCAAACTCACCCACTGGGAGCTCTCTTTCCTTTGTGTCTCCTTGTAGCTCCACCTGTGGAGAAAAATGCCCCCTTTACCAGCCACCTTAGGGGGAAAAAGGGGCTTGGTGTAATTTGTCAAGGTCCTGATGCACAATGATCGTCAGATTGGGAATTTTGAGTGGTTTGGGGTTTCCTCTTGTTTTGGTTTTTTTTGTTTTTTTTTTTTTTTTTGTGGTATTGGGTTTTTCCTTTGTTTGGTTTGGTTTGGGTTTTTGTTCTCTTTTTTTGGGGGGGTGGGGGGTTGTTGGGGTTTTTTTAGGATTTTTTTTGCTTTTGGTTTTTGCTTTATTATTTCGACCTCGTGTGTTGTGGACAGGAGGACCCTCTATGAGACAGCAGCTCAGTGGCAGTCACTCTTTGCTCTCTGTGATTAGAAAGCAGGGTGTGAGGGGGTTGGCCTTTCAGGCTCTGTGAAACACAAGCACTGATATCCTTGATTTCACTGTCAGGAATGCCTTACTGTCTCAAAGTGGGTTAAAGTAATCTATGAAAATGAGTGCTTATTCTTAAGGAAAATATTCCAGCATGGAGTTGATCTGGAATAGTTGCATGCACAGAAGCTCTTAATAGCCTGAGGACAAAAAGGAAAGCAACTACTCAGAAGTGGTCTTATTCACTCTAAAAAATATTCCTTCAGCAATAAAACCAAAGAGAAGAATTAAGACTTCTGCCCACTTCCAAACTGCTAGCCCTTACCACCTCAAGGAAAAATGAACCTCATATATTTGTTTGCAAGCAGTTTTTACAGAAAAAACATATGGCTGCCTTTGGTTCTTCTTTGGTGTGACAGAGTTCAGGATCCTCTCAGAACTATGATGTGCCCACCTAAAAACATGTAGTGTTCAGAATTATATCCTGTCCTCAGAAGCAATCCCAAACCTTAACCCACCTCCATCTACCACGTCTTTCACACATTGCTGCCTTCACTGTTATCTTGACTAAAACTTCAGAAATTACTCCTCATAAGAGTTACCACAGCAAGTACAGCATGAGTAATTTTAAATATATATATGTAACTTATTTATTTTTATATAATAATATAATTATTATATATATGTAAAGAGGAGGTGATTGTGGTGTCTAAAGATATGTCTTGAATATGTACTTTCAGGAAACCTGAACTGAAAAAATTTAAAATATAAACAATAAATGTGCCCTCAATCAGGATATTATTAACTTCGTGGGTTTTCCTGGTGTTCTCTGGGACCTGCTCTGAACTCTCATTGTTAAGGGAAACCATATCCCTGTGATATACAATGCACTCCTCCTTACATATGACAGCAGCCTGCTCTGCTTTGAATACCAACAAACTGGAAATCTTTTTTTTCCTCTGAAAAGTGTTTAAGAAACAGTGCCTGGAGATTGACTGGCTCTGTCAATAAACCCAAATCCTACACAATCTAAGAACCTGCCTGCTAAAAATGACACTACATGATATAATTTAGGCATGAGGAACACAGCTCTAAAGGGAGCTGGATGAATCCACTTGAAAGAGATGTTCTCTCATAGCACTCTTAGGTTGTTTCCCTGGTTTCTGGTAGGTAGCTTTGAGCTTAAAAGAATGGAATTTATCTAAATACAAAAATTGATTTAACGGGTTAAAAATTTGAGTTATCAAAACAAAATACTCCTTCTGTCTTGTACATTAACAAAACTCCAAAAGCCTAAATTCTGAGACTCTAAAAGTATGTGGAATAAATTTACACAATGAAAGAAACCCTATAAACCTCTTGGTCCAGCCCACAAAGCTGACCAATAGTAAAAATAGTTGAAAGGGTAGAGGACAGTTTTGTTTTAAGTTTTGTGGCCGGGATCTCCTTTTGAAAAGGAAAGAAAAATTAATAAGCCTGAGTAAAAAAAATAAAAAAAATATTGCTTGTCTGGTGCCAGTGCGAGAACCATTGCTGGTCTTTTTTCTTTGGAGAAATTAAAACGTTGTATATGAATCTATAAAGTCAGCTGAAACTGTTTGCCCCAAAGAACTTGATTACACCCCTCTGCTATTCTAGGTGAATATTCTCACATGCAGACAGAGCATTAGCGGGAGCTGGCACACCAGGCTGTGAATGACAAGAATTCGGTGCAGATACTGCAGGGCCAAGAGTGGGGCTGTTGGTGGTGTGGAAAGTCTCAGCATGGGGTGGAGGCTCTGCCGTTCCTGGATGTTGCTTTCCAAATCTCTGCTGCAGCAGAAATTATCTTTCCAGCCTGTGGCAAGCAGAGAGGAAGATTTGACATCTCTTGGCCCACCTACCCCAGGGATGGATGGCAGAGGAAGGAGCTGCAGCGTTGCCTTTACTTGATCTGGAGAGACAAGCATAAGAAACAGGATTTGAACTTTTAGGTGATTTCTTAATCAAATGCTTCAAGACTTTATGATACTGCCTGCGTGTTCTTGGACCCATTTCTCTCTCCAGAGCTCAGAAGGTCTTAGAGGTAGAGGTTGACCCTGAAACACAACATCCAGCCCCACCCATCCGCAGTCTCCAGCTGGGTCTGGCCTCCTCCAGATGACTTTGTTCGTGCTGAAAACAGGAAAGTTCCACAGCGTTATTTCAGCTGTGGGCCAGGTAACACCACCCAGCAGTCACCTTTACCCTCTGACACTGCAGAATGACCGGCTCATAATCGCAGTGGATTGCCTTCCATTGTTGAGAGAGATTTTGCAAAGCAGCCTAAGGGAATTTGGCGCCCCATTCCTATTGAATTACAATGGGATTTGGGCATTGACTTTCCTCAGTTAGTCCTTACAAACTTCCCCTCCTTTTTAAAGTAATAAAGGGAGCATTTTCATAAGGACTCTTGTGCTGGTTTATTTTGAAACTGCTTGATGTTTTTTACCACTTTCTTCAATGAAAGCACCATTTGGGCAACGTTACGAAATTTTGAAAAACTCACGGTGGGGATTTTGAATCACTTGCTCTTAAATTTATGACCTAAAAGTTTGTCCAAAAGATTAATTTGGGGAAAAAAAACCGAAAAACAAACAAACAAACAAAACCAAACCAAACCAAAAAACCACCAAAAAACAACACCCCCCCCCAAAAAAAAAAAAAAAAAACCAAAACCAAAACCAACAAAAAAGAAAAGCATTTAAAAGACATGAAGGAAGGAACTGAGCTCAGTGGTGAGAAGGGAACTTGATGAGATTTAATAAGTAAATTCCAAGGTGCACTACAAATTCATCTTTGTTATCTCAGTCTCAAATAGCTTTTGAAAGCCCTAATATTTATTTAACTATGGAAGATATGAAGGAGTTTCCAAGATACTCTCCAGCTATGATACACCCATATACTAAAAAATCAGCTTTGAAGACAGAGATCTAATTAACTTTCTTGAAAATGCTTTATCATCTTCATCTAGGTATTTCTTAAAAGCCTCTTTTAAACTACATATATGGATTATTAGGTATTAACTTAATTGTGTGACCTTTAGTCAAATCAGAAAACCTCTGAAGTCAAAAGTAAACCAGAGACTACTGGCATAGTCGCATATCTGGAAATGGCTTGAGATTTTTATTAATTCTGCTTGAAAATGCAGGACTTTCTTTGACAGACTGAAAGCCCAGCTCTGAAAGTAGCTAATTATCCCTCTCGGCCGTGTTTTTACCACAGTTTTAAACTGAGATTGCACAGGGGGGTGACACATGGTTAACAATAGGAGATCATTAACTTAAACATCTTCCATTTATGTGGAAGTATTGGTAATTCGACGGGAAGGATGAGGACATAAGTCCGTGCTGAGGGCAAGCTCCAGGCTGTGGAATTTTCTTGGTGCGAGAACAAAAGGAGCCAGGTATCAATGCAGTAATCTAAAGAAGCATAAGAGATGAGATTCAGGAGACAAAGCTCCAGGATGAGGAGGACCCCTGAGCAGGATGTGCTTACTTGGCAGGTGGCTTTTGTTTGCTTGCAGGATCAGCCAAGCTAGAAGGAAACAGGGCTGGGCTGCAGAGGAGTTGCTGCAGGATTCAGAGCAGGGCTTTTGTGGAGAAAGGAACATCCTGAGCTCCTTAGTGGATGCCTTAGGCCAGGAAAGGAACAATAAGGGTGAGGCAACCAGGCAGAAAGAGCAGTGTTTGATTTGGTCTGAGGCTGTTTTTCTTCTAGGAGATAAAAGTGCTGGAAGGGTGGCACAGAGCTCCTAGAAAGGAGGTGTACCTCACTGCCCGAAGTTATCTCTGGTTCTAAACAATGCCCCATGCTGGGAAGTCGGCATGGACAGCATTGCTCCGGGGCTCTGAGCTGCCTGGGTCAAATCTCCCATTTTTATGGAGATCTTCAAGCGTCCTGCCAAGCAAGAGGGGGCCAAAGGAGAACGGTGTAACTTAGGCCACTGGAATTTTATGAAAGCAGAACTCTACCAATTATATGTAAGTCCTAAGCAAGCAGTTAAGCAAGCTGAAGTATTCAGCCCTTGGAACTGCAACTGGGTTTCATTGATGAGCGTTTTCAAGGACCAGAAAATGAACTTTATCTTTAATAATGAAACAAACTCACCTGCATCTGTTCAACTAAATACTTTCTCTGTATGATTTGTGATTACCATCAAAGTGAACTGAGACTCATGCAGTGCCTTATATTGTTTGTTCCTCCGTCCATTTAAAAAGTTTCAGATTCTGAAGTCCCTTACCTCAATAGACTCTGGCCCTGGCTCTACCAGCAGATTGGTTCTCTTGCACTTGTAGTGTTTAGAAACAGGACCAAACAGGAAATAACCTACTTTCAGTGTATATTTATTTTCTTTGTAATGGGCAGAAGCAAGCTCAATGCACCGAAAATTAATGTCTCCACTCCAACAAATAGGATCTAAAAAAGTCCTCCAAAATGTGGAGGTAAATATAAATTGCAAATAGGTTTTACAGAAAACAGTTGGGCTAAAAGGAAAAAAAAAATGTTTTTGGATGAGGGTGAAGTAAGGCAGGAGAACAAGGTGTGGTTTCATATTTTTTTCTTAATTCTATGACGATGATAAATAAAATAACTAAAACAACCCCTGCAAGAGATTATTAGAATGTAGGCTCAGCACTTCTATTAGCATTTAATTCTGCAAAAATATGTGCAAACATATCCAGAGGAAACAGAACATCTCCTCACCTACTGTCTGCCCTTCAGCTAGCAGGATTTTGTTAGTTAGATGCATATATTTGAGCTACTGGACTATTTGGATTTGGCTCCAAAAAACACAAATTTGCACACAGAGAGAAATTGCAACGTTCAAACAGAGTTCTCTGATTCGGCAGTGGCAGATTTCTCTCTGTAGCTTAGCAGTGAGGCACATATCTGCTGAACGATATGATGCTGCAGACAGTAATTCTCCTCCTGAATGTTGCAGGCTGGCTGGAGATGTTTCTTACACTGAGACAAAGGGTGATGCAGCAAGCAGGACCCGAGGCCTTACACAGGCTGTCCCCTCCTGGTCTTAGTTCAAGGCATTGCCCTCTACCTCCCATGTAGGTTTAGCTGACTGATGGATCTGATTGGGGATACAAGACAAAAATTATCTTTGCTTCTTCCTCAGGTGAGAGAATAAAAAACCCTAAAAACTAAAAGCCAAAACAAAACAAAATAAAATAAAACAAATAAGCCAAAAAAAGCCCACCCAACAGAAGAATTTATTGTTTTGGGTGGCACTGGCAGTTTATTGCAAGACTCCTTACTGTAGACAGCCAGTTCCTATAGTTTTCTGGACTAGTGCTCTGAGAGCGGAGAGCTGCCCAGAGTTGTTCAATCACACTTAGGCCAAAACATATTAGTAATGCCATTAATATTATTTGATGTATTAACAGTGTCAATATATATTTTGAATAATACCTTTGGCATAAAGATAGGAAGTGAGAGTCGTCTGACATTGGTGTGTGTGCAGGGCCCATCTGCTTTTTTCCTTGAATACAGAATTTATAACCCTGGCTGCTCAATTCAGCATTTCAGGAGGAAAACTCAAATGACTTGTAAAATCATCTGCTACCCTCTTGTTCCTCTGTAAGTTAATGGGGTCACAGCACAGCTTCACTCCCCTGTTCCTCATTTCCCCTCTGCTCAGTTTATTGTCTGTGCATCCCTGCAAAACTTTTCCATGCCCACAGCTACAGTTCCTCCTCAGTGCCCAGCACAGAGACCAGTTCTAACTGGTGTTTCTAGGATCTCCTCCCACTGCAAACAGTGCTGAGTAGATGTCCCATGAGGTGACTTTTGTGTGAACTTTTTTTCTGCCAGAACTCTCCTGTAGCTGAGTTTTATGTTTTTCTGAGTCATGGTATGAGAGGTCTGACTAAAGAGGGACCTTATTGCAGATTTCAGCCCTTCAGGAAGCAGAGGGAGGATAGAGCCAGACTTCTCTGAGAGCTGCAGAGCAATGGGGTGAAAGGGAATGGAGCAAGCTGAGTTTTGCTTACACATGGAAGAAAAGAAAAACCCACAGGGTGAGTAGTTAAACACTGAAACAGAGGCCCTGCATTCTCATGGAACCTTTCCTCTTGGTCTTAAAAATTTAACTTGTAAAGACTTGGAGCAAACAGATCTAACTGAGTAAGATGTAAACCATTAGATGGCCTCCAGAGCTGCCTTCCAACCCAAATTGTTATGTCAATCTATATCTACTTATTATCTTACATATTTAGGCTACTAGGGTTTTAGAGAACACAATGATATTAAAATTTTGACAACAGACTGCACAAAAGAATAAATAAACATACTTTCCTCCTAGCTTGGCATTAATGAAGTTTTATCTAAGGCTGAACAACACTAATTCTATTTTACAAAAAATGCAGGTTGATAAAGAGTAAGTGTGGCTTTTCCAATAACATACTTCAGAAAGATCTGCAGCAGTTTCTTCCTTTTTATTTTTCCCTCCAATTATAAATGCAGAAAGAATCAAAGGGAACACTTTTTGTTGGTATCTGTGGTTTGCAAATCAAATCAATGTTTGGTGTTTTTTCTCAGTGACTGTTGGGCATCTTTGTGGTTTTCTGCTTGTTTGTTTTTTTTTTTTAACATGCATACAGAGTGGATATGGCCTCAGTAAATTACTGTTTCTTCCATAATTTTCCATGCACTCTCATTTCAGTGGGAAATGGTAGCAGAAGTGAAGGGCTGCCGAAGAAGCAGGAGACGCAGGATTTTAAAGACCCCAAATGTGTTTGCCATCTTAACTCCTCATTTATGTCATTGCAGATTTTGCTCTCTCTGGTTAATTTTAGTACAACCTATACTACAAAGATATGAATTATGCCAATTTATTAACTTCTGCTTTAATTCTTGAAAAATAAACTGACCCAGCATTGTCTTTGAAAGTGATTCTCTCCATATTTATGATGACAAAACATTAAATCATATTTTTGGACGTTCATGGTGAAGCTAGTATGAAAATGTTGCTAGGTAAATTTTCCAAAACTTGTTGATTGTGGCATAATAAATCTTTAGCTTGCATGTGCTGAGAAATTGTATGGATGTAACAAAAGGTGATGCTCATGTTGCTTTTCTTGTCTCTAATGGAGAAGAATCAGAACACTGTGGCTGAAGGCCTTGAAAAAACATTGAAGTCAGAGGAAGAACATTTACTGACTTCCGGACTGCTTGAGCAGGAACAACAGCCTTTTGTGTTTTTTAATTTCTTTCCAATTTGAAATTTTGAATTTCTTATGCTCCTGTTTAACTTTTGTTTAATCCAGATGTTCTTAAAAGTTAACATGGTCTCAAATTATTCTTAAATCCCCTCAATCTTAAAACTTTGTTTCCGCCCCCCTCCTTTGAATAGAAGAACAGGCAACTTTATAAAAAAATTAAGTACATAATTTATGGCATTCCATCATCAGAAAAGAGAGGATAACTCTCACAAATTGCATGACACCAGGTGCCTGGTTCCCAAAGATTTCCTTCTGTTTTTCTTTTAATTTGGTGGAAATCATGCAGAATGACATCAGATCCCCCCCAACAACCCTGTGGGAACCAGCAGACCAGCTTTAGGTAGGAGAATGGGCAGCCTAAAGCCCTGGCCAGACCAAAGCAGCAGACAAATCCCTGGAGAGCAGCTTTTCCATTCAGGCAAGCTTGAGGAAGGGGATATCTGCACAAAAGCAAATTTACTTTGCTGGTGGCTGTTTTGTTGGTTAATACAAGCCAGGACGCAAGCGCCGCGTTTCTCCCAGCTCAGGTTTCCTTTCAGCCTGACCTCCTGTCACATGGCTGGAATAGTCTGATGCTGCCATGGGTTGCCATGGCAATCACAGTGATGATGGCATGTGTTCAGCATAGCCAAATTTGAACCTAATGAGAGCAGATGTCGCTTGGAGCTCTCGTCCCCGAAGAGCAGACCTGGTTATACCTCCATGTATTTTCCTGGGAGTCGTGGAGAAAGCCCTTAAATGCAACTCTCTGTGAGTGTATTAGCTGTGAACACCAGCATGGATGGATGAAAAGAGTTTCTGCTTGCTGTAAACATCGCCTCATGAAGCTGAGCACACACCCAGCAAGGAGAGCTGAGAGAGTGGACAAGTCACAAGGAAAACAAGAAGTCTCATCCATCTGCAGTTCCCTCTTGCTGATGTGCATTATCTTCCCTAAGCAAAAGCAGATTCTTCTGTGTTGCTATGTGTTATCAGTTTTCGTCTCTGCACTTTCCTAAGAAAATAACTACTTCCAGTTGCTGTGGGCCTGTGTGACACGCTATGCAGAGCAACAAAGCACCATGAATAAGTTATGGCTGTCACCAACTTCTCTGTCTAAACATGACTGTTACAAAAATAAATTATCGCTGCCCTTGAGCGCTGCTAAGAGTAAACATCTCACACATGACTTTGCTAATGAAAAGGGTGAGACCTGTGCTCCACCACAGCCAAGCTTACACTGACAATGTGTACTCGATGTGAAAGAACAGCCACTGCTCTAAACAGCCACAGGGAGATAAAGGGTCCTGTTGCAAGAAAACAACATTCAACCCAAATGCTTTAGAGCCAGTTCCACCCCTGTTAACTTGGGTTAGGATCAAGGACTCAGCTGGATCACAACCAGGAGAGAAGTTTAAGGCTGTTTCATAACTAATCTAAAGTTTCTTGGAGAGAGGTTGAACCTCCAAAACTCCCCCTGCTCCTGGTGTATTGTCAGATGAGGATGCCTGAAATGAAGCAGCTCTGAAGCTCACCCATCACCATGTGTGAGTTGTCTCATATTGCAAGAATTGTGGATTTATCTCTAGGTTTGTAGTAAACAACTCCAACTTTGGCTCTGCGGGAACAGAACTTGGAACAGTTCCATCTGCATATTGGGGTGGAATAAATGAACCTTTGTATGTGGATT